>VRYO01002297.1:29685871-29785911 GCA_009812075.1 Sialia sialis
GCTTATAATCGTGAAACTACAGTATATCTCTATATAAAACTCATAATTCATAGTACATATTTTATATTAATTATACAAGCCTACCTTAAAATACATATTAATATGCTTCTGGAGCAGTAGATTTCCACATCTCCCCATCTGAGAGATGCCCAAGACCAAAGAGACTATGGAGAGAAAAGGAATACTGCTCAAACAAACAATGCAGCAGCATTAGAAAGCTGATGTTAGGTCTTCACAGGTCTAAACCACAAATTTCCACTCTTGGGGTAGTTTGGTGTTAATGCTTTTCAAGAACTGGCTGTTAATGATCAGAAAAACACTAAATTAATGACTCTGGAGAGTTAATTGACTGAACATTTTCAATCATTTATTAGGGAAGGAAATCCTTGCCTGTAAACAAAGCCAGTGTAGGGTAATTTCATGTCAGGAGCAGTAACAACACATCAAGACATATAGAAACCATGAGTTAGGGCCACTGAAATTACCAACAGGATTTCGACTTCAAAAGTAATAAATTTGGATTGATCTTTATTTGTATTCAGTTTTCCAAAGACTTGCTCTAATGCCGTTTTATAGATATTCTCAGTAATCATAATATTTGAAACTTCCAGTAAAAATCCTGACAATTCTCACTTTATCAGAGGCTTCTGGAGGAAATGAAATTCTATGGCACTGACAGTGGAACTGCAAAGGCTGCCAGCAAGGAAGGCACCTTTCTAATCCAGACTGAGATTCTGAGCAGCAGTGGTATGATTTCCACCCCACATGAGGCAAAGAGCATTTTTTCAGTTAGCCCAAACCATGGGTTGTGTCTTTCTGCATAAGCAGGGCAAAGGAGCCATGTCTGGTGTTTCTTGGGCCACCTCAAGTCCCAGGTGTGGCGTGGTATTGAATAAATTTGCTGTGGTCTGTGGAGGAACGTAAGGACAGGGCTGTGCATTGTCCCAGTGCTTTGGGTGTTGTGGGAGCATCCCTGCACCCAGCCACAGCAGTGGGCTCCAGCTGCTGCCCCTCACACCATCCTCATCAGGGTGTCTGGGGTGCTGCGAGGCTGCATCCTGGCAGCAGAGCTGCTGTGTGCACGCAGCTCTTCAAATGGGCTTAGGCATCGCGGGAGATTTTTATACTCAAAAACCGGCAACTCTTTTCAGGAAATACAGAAGCTAGGCAGATGTCCTCTAGGATATGCCTTGAAGAGCATGAGGACAGTTTAAATGCAAAATCTGTACGCAACTGGGAAAGTTTTCTTCCGGTGCCATCCATAGGTGTGTGATTAATCAGATTAAATGGTTTATCAGAGGTCTATATAGGCTAAAATAATGAAAAAAATTGTCCCATCCCCCAAAACTGCATACAGGCAGCCTTTTTCACCCAGAAGGATTTTTCCCATACATCATTCCTTGACATCAGTGAGCTCTACGAGACCCTAAGCCCGCTGACATATCGATCTCTTATCCTCAGAACTTTTGGGGTGCTGATAGACAACCTTTGCTTTCCAAGACTTAAACCCATGATAATTGTGGCTGTTTAAGTCTTACACTCTTTCATCATCCTGGAAGAAGGGAGCATCACATTTGCTCCCTAGTGGGCCAGACAAGCTGTACTGCCACCCAGCTAAGGCAGACTTGCCATGAAATGTTTGCAGACTGCAGTGCGAGCTGCTGAGAGAACAGTCGCTCGCCAGCTCCTTGCAGATTCACCTTCCCACACTCAGCCCAGAGCTCATTTTTTTTTCCTCACAGGGAGTTGCGTATCTTTTCCCCAGGGGTTGTGCAAACTGCACAGTGACTCTTTTTCAGCCTCCCAGCCAGCCGTGCACCTGTTTTTGATCAAAATTTTTCTGCTGTAACTCTTGTTGGCTCAGAAAAGTGCTTTGACAAGCTTGAAATTTCCTGCCTCGGGAAGGAATAACATCTCTCTAAAAGAGTGCTGTAGGTTCCGTGGGAGAGGCGTTACCCATGAGCTGCAGAGAAAGCTGGACTTATTACAAGGATCAGAAACTGAAACAGCCTTTGTCATGGCAGGACTAAAGATGTCTCAGAGCTCCTGGCTCCAGCAGCATAACCCACAACTTGGCCTGCTGCCATTGTGACACGGCACATTCATTAAGACACTTCTCAATCTCTGTTTCTTGTGCTCAAAAGTTTTCCTACCCCAGTTCAAGAAAATACATCATATGTTATGTCCCTGTAAGGAAGAAAGTCAGACAGTCTCCAGCTGAACCTGGTAGGGCAGAAAACTAAGCTGATGCTGCAGATGATTGTGACTCATCCAGTTCCCTTTCCCAAGGGACATGAAGAAAACCCTCCCTGAAATGGGAGAAATATTTATGCAAGTTTCAGTGCTGGAGAAGAAAACTATAAAGATGCCCGTGTCTGTACAACAGCCTCCTTGAGCTTTGCCTTCTCTCTCCTTGACCAGTGTCCTGATAGAACTTTCAGTAAGCTATTTATCAGGTAAATAGATAAACCAGCCGTCATCGTATCAACATATGGTGACAGTGACTGAGAGCTACCCTATTAATTGCTGACCCCATTTCTATTTCAGTCACTTGGCATGTCCTGTAGGAAATGAAAGGGATCAGTCATGATAAATCCATTTTCTCTGGCACCAGATAATCTGCTTTCAAGCTGGAGCAAATGCTGAGATGCCCATACAGGCAGCCTGCTGCTGGACGACCAAGAGGGCTGTAGTGCAATGTGATTGCATCCCTGAAGACTTGTGTTGGCTCCCCTTTGTACAATAAATGGTTCTGCTATGCGGTATTGCATCCTAAAATGCCCTGCTGATACACCAGAGAATGGGTCAGGTTGGAAGGGTCCAGAGTGGCTCATCTGGTCCAGCCTCCCTGCTCAAGCAGGGCCATCCTAGAGCACCTGGCACAGGATTGTGTTCAGGCAGTTCTTAGAAATCTCCAGCGAGGGAGACTCCACAAATTCTTGGAGAAATAAGGTCCCACAGATTATTTCCTGGATGAATGACAGCCTTGAATTTGTGTGTTAAACCAATGCAGAAGGGCTGAGTGTCTAACAACCAGAGGAGACTGGAGAGAGGTAAATGCTATTTGAATTACCCAAGGGTTTTGAGCCCAGGTCTCCTATTTCAGCTCTAATCACTGGGATATGAGACACCATAGTGTGGTGGTTGGGATCTTCTCAGCTCCCTGTGCTGGAGCTACTCTGCTTTGCAGTGAAACAAGGCAGTTCTTTGAGAGGTTAGGCATGGAGGGAGTATGCAAGCATTGAAATTTAAGATTTGCTGCTGCTGCCAGTCAGACAAGGAGAATGGTTGCCATTAAATACTTCAATGTCTAGAGGGACAGAATCTGCACCCAGGCAGTGGGTGCCCTGGGTGCTGTGCTGAAGAGCTGGACACAGATTTTCTCTCTGTGCCCTGCACAGACACAGCTGGAGCTGCAAGAGCCAGGTGTGTGCCCTCGGTCAGCCTGCTGCAGGCTGGTGTGGGCTCCCATCCCCTGGGAGCTCAGCTCAGCTTGGACCCTGCTGCCAGAGCCCTTCCCAAAGCCTTGCACTTGGCATGCCCTCGCTCAGGCCCTGGTACAGGCCCCAAAACCGTGGGCATTGGGGCCAGGAGGGCAGAGGCATCCATGGCTCTGGAGCTGGAGTGCCCTCCCAGAGCAATGCGGCTGCTTTCCCTCGGGACATTTTGTTTGCACTTTATTTGTGTCCCTGGGACCCAGCTGCTTAGCAACTGGATAAAATTGTCACCAGGGCAGTGGCTGGGCTGGGGGACTCTCTGCCAGGCAAGGTAGCCACACAACACTCAGTAAGGATCCTCATGCCCGTTTTTGTTTTCCTGGGTGGCCTCTCCAAAGGTGTGAGAGAATGTGACCCTCATGCATGGCAAGCACTGCACTGCAGCTCCATCTGTCCCTGGGGGCAAATGAAACATGGACACTTTTTGTATCTTTATAAATGATAAATGGTTTTTTCCTCTCTGAAGGAGCAGGGGAAAAAAGCACACTTCAGGTAGTCCAGTGAAGTACCCAAAAAGGAAAATATTCACCATTTCTGCTGTATAGCTGGGGAGATGAATACACCATTTTACTTTGGTTCAGGGCTTTTTAGCTAACAAAAAAAAAAAGGAAAAAATGGCAATTAAGAGTTATAGCTGTATATTCCTTGGGCCAGAAGAAGAAGAACAGGCATGTGTCTAATGCCTGCTGCTATCTTTGCCCTGTTTGAGGCCTCTGCCTCTGTGGATAATACTCAAAGAAGTATCCAGGCTGCCCAGGAGGCCAAATCCTGCTCAGTGGAGCTCACTTCCTTTGAAGAGTCATGCAAAGGACAAAGGATGAAAAGAAGAGATTTTAGGAGAGCAATTTATAATACACTTGCCCTTATAAGTGCCTGACATGCAAAAGATGGTTGCTGGCAATTGCTGACATCTTGTGTGTTTACCTCTATCAGCAAGTATTTATAATTAATTTTTAAAACACTGAAGTTCCAGCCTTGCTGGGAGCATTGCAAACTGCCCTCAGCACTCTGATGTGCTTCCAAAACATATGCTGCCACAAGTCAAAAAGCACAAAGGCTCACATATTTCAGAGGGGGAGGTGGAGGATTAGTGGAGAGATAATGCAGGTCTAATGAAAATTATTTAGATAACTCATCTCTATCCGCAAACATTTAATTTTCATGACTGGAAGCAACCACAGCTGTTATAAATGAGGTGAACTGCCACATCACTTCTAGCATTTCTCCTATCTGATACCACAGCACCGGGATATGGAGGATTTGCCAACAGTGGGATGGCCAGATTTCACTTTTTTTCTTTCCCCCTCACTCCCCTCTCAATGCCTCGTGCACCACCTGTGCTGACACATGAGTTTGCAGCCTCCCAAAAGACCTAGTGGGGCTTAAAATAGGTCTGTAACAAAAACAAAAAAAGCCACAAACAAACAAAAAACCCAAAACACACACACAAAAACCCAACCAAACAAACGAAAAAACCCAAACAAAAATGAAGACAGCATTGCTGAATCTCTCCTTAGGAGCTTTTTGAAGAAGTTTGGGATGCATCTGACCACCCTTGTGCCCACAATGTTTACTGATGGTTTCTGTCTCTGTTTGTATGGAGAAACGGCAGAACTATTTCACAGTTTTTCAGATTTTTGATTTTTTAAAGGCAGTTTTTCATGGTAGTTTTCACTATCTATCTCCCTTCTGGCCTCAGCAACCGGCTGGGAAGAAAACCTACTACAAGGCAGGAAATTGCCATTGCCAACTCTACCATCATGGTGGTTAGGGTGGTGGGAGGTGGTGGAGCTTGGGGCAAACCCCAAACTTTCACTAAAGGCTTCTGCCTTGAGTTGATTTTTCTCCTTAAAAATCAGAAATGTGCCATGTCTTGGTGCACTGCCCAACATCTTGGGGTGCTGAGGTGGCTGAGAGGACACAGGGGAGCAGAGGAGGGACAATCAGCTCCGAGGCAGCAGCCGGCACCCGCTAACTTCTAACCTAAGCCTTTAGCAGCAGGTTTAGGGTCAGACTTTCATTTTGTGAGGTAGTGGGAAAGGACGCTCAGATTGCAACCCTGTTGCTAAGTGATTCTTGGTTTTTTCCACTCATATAATTACGAAAAATGACTCTCATGTTCCCATTAATGTCTCTATTAGCAGACGAGACAGGGTTTCCCAGCATGAGCCATTCTTGCTAACAAGGTTTGTGTGCACCACATCAGGGACTGTAACACTCCCAGCTTTCAGAGCACCAAAATGGATTTGCCATAGCTCCTGCAATGGGACAGAGCCAAATACACCTGCATCTTCTCATCTCATGTCAGAGAAGGCATCAAGATCTAGCTCTAAGGTCCTTGATTAAAAGAAGACCAAGAAGCCCAAACTCCTGCTTCTGGGCAAAGTTGCCCTCCTGCTCTAATGCCAGGTGGGTGCAGTGCAGAGAAGGAAGATTGTGTTCAGGTGGGGCTGGGAAATCAAACGTCCCACTCTCCCACTCAGTCACCCACACAAACAATGTAAAAGCACAAAAAAACCCACCTCAGCAGGGATTATGTAATAGCCCATCTTTGCACTGCAAGAGTCACTGCCAGAGTCACTCTTCCCTTTTTAAGGTGGGCCTTGCTCCAGTGCAGAAAAGAAATGACCTAGCAGATAGGACAAGAGGGAACAATTGATACTGGCAAGGCTTTCAGCACAGGCACCTGTAATATCCTTGAAGCCAAATTAGTGAGACAGGGACTGTGCTGCAGCACAGTCTGAGTGGCCATGGACCAGCCTGCTTGTGCCTACAAGTTCTCTTGTGCTTGAGTCCCTTTTGTGCCCTCTGCTCTGGTTGTGGGTGTTCTGTAATCCCCAAGGCAGGACTGGCACTGGGCTCTCTGCAGAGAGCTGGCTGCCCAAGAAAGAGGCTAGTTCCTAAAGAAGTCAGATGTTATCCCCCAAGATCCTTGTGGTACAGTCAGCAGACAACTGCTCTGAGTGGGCAGAAAACTCCTCAGGATATGTTTTTCTTAAATGCATGGACTTTGTTTCTAAAGCCAAGGAGATTTCTGCCTGTACCTTGTTGCTCCCACCTTTATTCATAATTTTTGTATAGCAATTCTGATTTCTCAAGACAACACCAGCTCTGTGGAGAGGAACAGAAAGCTACACTGGTAATGCCAGATATTGAGATGTCTCTTTTCTTCTGCATAGCATGTGAACAATGCTATATTACAATAAATTTGTACCCACATCTAAGCTTGTTTAGTGAACCAGTTAAGGATCTGTGATTTGGGGTTTTTTTTTAATGCTCATAGAATAGTCTAGATTTTAATCCAAGCTTTCACAAATTTAGACAGCTGTCTCTGGTGCTGTAAAAGGGCAAACAATCAGCACATCTGAAAATCAATACACCTCATGGGGCTGAGTACCTCATTTAATCAAATACTGCAACCATCAGCTTTTACTCAGCTTCCAGCTAGCCCCAGAGTATTTTCTGCATAGTTACAAGATTGTAACTGCTAGAAAAAAGGAAAGTTAGTATTTTCAACACCATGATCTGTATGTTTTTTTCATTGTTTTAGCTTCACCTTTACTTCAGCTTGATTTTCTTTCCTGAATTGTTCCAGTCTAAATCTAGAGAAAATAAAACCCTGTCTGTCTCAGTGATCCGGGACAGTAGGGAATGCAAAGCTAGCCCAGGGCCATCTGTTACACTGCAAGAAAGGTTTCAGAAAACAAAGCCAGACAGCTGATTCATTATAAAATAGACATAAGTTATGAAGACTATTATGGAAACAAATCCTATGAAGACCTCTTTAGTCCCTGGCTGCTATTAGTTATTTTTTAAGTCAGCACTGGCTACCCACATCGCATGAATAATACTATATATAAGTCACAAATGCAAAATAGAATCTGCAGAGATCAGGACCTTACCAATAGGTACATTTAATTAATCTAAAACAATTACAGTTGTTCTTCTGGAGCATGTTTGGTGTGGGACACAATCTTGATCCCCCTAGAGGGAAATTGCCCCATGCAAGTGCTCACTGTCTCAGAGGCCACATGTTTCTCTGAAGATAATGACAAACTGTGTGCAATTCTGCAGAGATGGGCCTGTGGAACACTCTCTGGCTGCACTGAAAAATGTGAAGCAGAGGGACTTTGTTGGTAGCAGGGGAAGGACTAAGAAAAGGTAAGATGCAATAATATTTCCCTAAAGCATATCTGTGATGAATGTCAAACCTTAGCTTAAGCATCCTTCTATGGAACTCTGGACCTGAGACCACAGCTATTAAGAATAGAATTTTCATCCATACAGCCCATAGTTTTCTTTGTCCACAGTTCACCAGACTGCAATTCATGTGGCTGTGACAGGGTACTTGTCATGCAGCCACACATTATGCCTAGAAATAAATACCAAACTGAACAAGTTTTACGCAACCTTGTATTTTCTAAAGCACCTTACAGGAATCAGTAGCCAAGCAGCAATAAAGACTTTTAATCAATGTAGTCCATGCTGAAACTAAACACAATCCTATTTCATAAAAACCTGTGATCACCCAGGGACAACATTTCAGCCTGCTTGAGAGGCATGTGTGTCCCATCCAAATGCTCAGTGCCAAATCCAGTATCAGGCTCTACCAAACACACATGATCTGACACTTGAGCTCATCCACAGGGCTGGAGAACAGAAAGGGAGGGAAGTATGCATGTTTCTCTGCAGGAAATCTCCTGGTGAAGTTTGCATGTGAAGGGGACCTCAGCTCTTGAGCCAAAAGTCTCAGCAGCAAAGTTGCAAGAAACTCCTGGCATCCAAATCAGACTTCTTCAGATGTTCATTGCCAGGTTGATGAACTAGTATCAGAAAAAGATCAACTTTACAATAAAGCATTTCAGGCCCTTCTCCCTCCCCATGTCTTTCCCCAGATGGGAGCCATTCCAAAGCAGTGCTTTGCTCTGAGTTGACCCCGTGCAGGGAAAAGGACCTTTGCTCACTGGGCTTTTATACATCCTGTCATTAAGGAGAAACCACAGCCAGCAGGAAGGAATAAGGCAAAGCTCTCCAAGCACTAGATGCTGGAAACAGCAGTTACTTTTTTTGCATCCCAGCCATCCACTGTGGGTTCCCACATTTCTTTTCCCTGGGAATTCATTGTGCCTCACCCCAGGAAGCTTTGGCTTAGTGTGAAATGAGAGACAGCTCACAGCAACAGGGAGACAAGGAGAGCACAAGAAAATAAGAAACCTGTGCTGAGCAGTGTGAGAACCAAATGACAGACATGCTCAGGTGAGGCTGATCTGAATTCCTGGGGGATTTGGGGGGAAGGAAAGATTTCCCCATCCCCATCTGCTCCTTCCTCTTTCCCCCACTGAAACCTGGCACCCAAGGAAGGCAAAAAAGCAGAGAAACTAGAAGGGGGCATGGGAAGCTGTCAGTATGCCACAGGCCAAGGAAGGAAGGAGATAGTGTGGAGGAGATTTAATTAATTAGTGGGCTGTAAAATTCCAGCCATGGTGAAACCTATGGCAGATACCCTCCCTGCACTCCCAGGGACACCTGAAGTGTCATGCAGAAATACTCCAGCTCTTAGAAGAGGACAAAGCTCTAGAGAAAGCCCATCATTTTGTCAGTGTTTATGAATCCGAGCTCATACCTCGCCTATATTCAGGTTAATGAACTCCTTGTTTTTCGCACTCAGTGCTTGGAATACTCCTGAAATGAAAAGCGGGACACCAGTGCTATAAATACACCTCATTCATATTCATACATAAGCTCTCCATCCCACAACGACCAGTGGCCATGCCAAGGAGAGGGAAGGCTTGGCCCAAAGGCAGGTTGCTTAGGATTGCTTGGTGGTGGTAGCTCCTCTGACAAAGCAAAGTCCTTGCAAGAGGAAATGTCTTGTTGACTTAAGGCCTTTATGCAAGGCTCACTTCAGGACTTGTCTGGAAGAGGTGCCCTGAATGTGCTAAACAGATTTGGATGATACTCTGAAATCAAGCCAAGCAATTTGCATTTCTTTATATATCTTATTTAACTTCTATCCCTCATAAACTTAATAATTTTGCTGCTACAGTCAGGAGAGAAAGTAAAGAGAAGAACAAATCAAAAAAATCAGCGAAAAAGGTTGATTTTTTTCTTCTCATAGAACGAATTAGGTTTTATTTGAATTTGGAGCCACACTAATGATCACTTTATCCAGCCATGTATCTAGCCTTTTAGCCTATCCCTACTACTACTGCTGCTTTGTAACAAGAGTGACGCTGTGCAAGAAGTGAACTGAGAATTTAGTTGCCTTGATGTACAGGGAGCCACGCCTGAAGCCAGAAGAGACCACGTTATATATAAAAGGTACAGGAGAACCTGCCCAAGCACACACCAATTTTCTCTTTCCATGAGGCACAAGTAATATTTGAACCTTGAACTTGCGTGATCCGAAATTAAGCTCCTGGGTGAGCCACAAGAAGGGTTACAACATGGACTTTACCAGCATTCTTCACATGCCTTCAACATTGCTGCAGAATTTATGTAGCAAGCTCTATTCACATGGGGAAATTTTCCATTAGCAGCAGAACATTTTTCTTGTTGCAGAAGAAAAGCCATCCCAAATGCAAATGCTAAACACAGCTCCTTTCTGTTAGCCTTGTACTCCACCTCAGATATTGTACAACATGCTCAACAGCCCAAAGCAGAGCAACTTCTTTTTCAAAGGGGAGGAAATTCCAGAGGAAGGAGATAGTTACTCACGACTTGCATTCTCCAAGCGTATTAGGCAGTTCAGAAAATCATCAAAATCAATCTGGAACTGCTCATCAGAGTACCGGAGGACAATCAGTTGCAGCAGGTAATTGTTGAGCTGGTATCCTTCCCAAAGACACACACAAAGAAAAAGTGAGCACATCACACATTAGGGGGAATCTACAGAACTCTACAAACTAATCTTGGAAACCACTTAATGGGAGGATACTTGGTGGCACACATCCATCCCGAAAGAGATCTAACCACTAAGTTCCTTAAGTTTGCAATGAGTAACAAACTCTGAACAGGAGATTTTTCAAGCACTGCAGTTTCTGGCCCATGCACATTTTGATGTGTGAGAAACCATTATGTCTTCTTGAATTTGGAGGGATTTCTGTGAAATTATCTGCTTTAATAGAAATAATTTGTGATGAAATACTATTGCAATGATTGCTCTTCATAGGAGCTTACTCACTATTCCTTCAACCCTTGGATGTAGACGGACGTAGACGGGTGATCTGTTTTGGGATCTAACCCTGCACATGTGCAGCCCTGCTGAGTTTAACAGAGCTCAATAAAATACAGAGATTGCTCTGACTGCCTGCCCTTCAGGACTGGGGAGACCTGGGGCAAAATTGCCCTGCTTGATGTGCCCAGGTTCTCTCTGGAGTTGAGACTTGCTCCCTGTTCAGGAGCACCTGGCCTGTGTGATTGTCCTCTTCACCCATGCTGACCTGCCCGACAGATGTACCAGATAAAATGCAGTGCTTGTCTTACCTGCAGCTCTAAGAGCACCACGAAGCTCATAAGAGGACATGGAGCCAGATTTATCAAAGTCAAATTGTAGAAAGATACTCTGTTTTGAAAGGAGCACACAGAAAGCTCAGTACTAGCATATGAAAGGGAGCACAGATATGACATAGAAAGGCAAGGTGTTTATCTCCAACTGCATTGTATAAGCTTTTAAGAAAACAGACAAGAATTTGGATTAGATACAGTCTAATTTTATAATGGAGGAGCAAATCTTGGTCCCAGTTCTCTTTGTCATATGATCAGGTTGCTGTGACTTAAGTCACTGCCAAATCCAAGCATTAAAAAATAACAAATCGTTCTTCATTAAAAATGTCATGTTTTTAAAAAGTGATCTTAACTGGAAAGATGTATTGTTCTCTGTCTTTTAACTCTTAACTGGCACATTCTCTCAATCTTCTTCTATGTTCTTCTCCACAGTTCTGAACACCAGAGATAAACTGTTTAACATGAAGTTAATACTGTCATTTACTCATTTGCTTCTAAGCAGAAAAGATCTGAATAGCCACATTCATGGTACAACCAAGAAAACTGGTCAAACAGTTTGAATTTTGACCTATATATTAAGCAATTTTCAATCTGGAGCTAAATTCCATCCTTTCATTGAGATGACAAATGTGACTCTCCTTTGGAATATTGTCATTTGGAGCTGTTGTCACATTCAGTTTAAAATTTTCCAGCAAATATATGTGCAAATCTTCCTCCAGGATACAGGGATTTCTCAAGCCCCTTGTTAAAACACAGTGTGTCCTTTGTTAAAAGAGATGTGACATTAGTACCCAGAAAAAGTATTGGCTGTTTCTGATGGGGTAGACAAGGAGCAAAGAACTGCATATTTTGAATTCTTTGGTGAAGCATGAATTCAGAAAAACCTATTAACGGCCATAAGGAAACAATTATAATGTGTTTTATTTGAATATTCATCCTGTGATTGATTCTGCAAGCCTACTTATTCTTACTGCCATATACAGTGGAAGAGAAAAGTGTTTAAAATTAGAATCAGCACTTTCCCAGACTTCAGTACAGTTGACTTCTGAGAGATCAGTAATGAAAATTCAGTGACTTAGGAAATGATTGCTTCCCACTAGTCATGAATCATCACTTTCTTCTTCTGTACAACAGCAGTTATGGAAACTCCTTAAGTTTCCTTTTGATTGTCTTGCTTGTTAGTGTCCATTGCATTCTTTATCCCAAACATAGTTGATTAGTTTACAAAAATCTCAGTTATTTCCAGAAAACCATTATGGTTTATCATCATGGAAAGCTGAGAATGTCTTTGACTATCCAAAACAAACCAAATGCTTTTAAAACATTTGTTTTGTGTTAAAATTCATGGCTTGAACACACTCCTGTCTCCATTTTTGTCTGCATATGCCTAATAAACTGTTCAGGAAGTAGCTAATGAAATGGAGGAAAAATTACAGTGGATAATGTCACCTACTATCCATTTCTTCATTTTTTCCCAGAAAACTTTGAACTCACTGAATTCCAGTTTCCCGTTGCCACTGGTCTGGTAATATGAACTAAGGAAAAAGTATTTGTTGTATGAAAGCCCAACTCCAGTCTGAACTTATCAGAGTAGCTCCTATTAGCAGAAAATATAGAGTTGACTGAAAAGCCTATGCTGCTGAAAGTGGCATTGGGATTCCTCAATAGGTAGAGCTCCAGCAGTTACAGTCATGCCTGTGGTTGTGATACTGGAGGAACATTATGTGATATAAAAACACAGCTGAGCAATTCAGGCACTACATGAGGAAGAAGGACAGATTATTCTAAGGCAAGAACAGTTTTGGATGTAAATGGGATATAAATGATTCAGAGAATTAAATTACCTGATTAAAACAAATTGCTGCTGTACTCAAAGGAGTTAGTCAACCAATGTGCTGTCCAGTGTTTTTATCTAGAGATCAAGCTCAGTTGCAATGGCTCAACCAAAAATTAATGTGAGTAGTGGGGTGAGACTGGCAAAATCCGATCCTTATGGTCTGAAATAAATGCCTGTATAGTAGTTCTAGGAGGCAATGATTAGATCTGCCTGAAGTGAGTTATTTCACTGAATCCCCCAAGCACAGGATGAGGCACCTGTTCTGCAATGCTAAATGAGGAATGGTCCCATTCCCCTTCCTTTTTCCATCTTGCCTGGACAAAAGCTCTTGCTCAGATGGTCACTGGCTCAGCAAGCATCCACAAAAGTCAAAACATGACAAGCAGGGTCTAGCTAACACCTGATGTTATTTGAGAACCTATGCTGGTGACATTATTAAGGGCACCCACAGATCCCAAGGACATTCTCACTTCTGCAGAGGGTTTTTTTACCCAGCCAGGTTCTTCTTCCCAGGTTCATGTAGAACTCTGTTCCTGCTCCTCACCACAGCCTGGTGACCATTGCCAGGGAATTCAGTAGCATGTGACACAGAGGAGGCTGTGCCAGCATTGACTTGGGTTTGCATTTTTATGGTTTTGCTCCTCCATTGTGCTCCAAATAGCGCGTCCAGAGTGGGATGACTGTGTCTGCGTTCCTTGTGCTCTCAAAGCAAAGAAAAGATGTCTCCCCATTTATTCAAAACTATGCAGAGATTTGCTTGGAAGCATTGCAAATCATGGAAACTATTCAGTTGTATCCTAAATAATAAACCTAGAACTGCTGCCATGCTCCAGGGTCAAGCGCAGGCCCTGGCTCTGTGCCAATACCATGTAAGGATGAGATGTGAACATGGACCAGCTCCCTGCTGAGCTTCATTTTTAAGCAAGAAAATTTAGGTCTGGTCCCCTGTTTCTAATTGCATGTGCAGGGTGACTAATCTGCATTGAATTTCAATATTATAAACTAGCTTTAACAGCATAATTTTTTTTTCTGTTTTTGTTTTCTCTTAGAAGTGTTTGAATGGATGTTACCTCATGGACTGAAGCAACAAGTGCAAAAGACATCTCAGCTGAACAATCAAGATGTAAACCAAATTTTAGATACCTGCCTTGGTAGGACAGTTTTGTTTCGTGTAACAAAACTGTTTTTTTGGGAAAGCATACTGCAAAACAGCTCTACCTGAGGAGAAGCCACGCTAAGCAAATTCAGCAGGAACCAGAACTCTGCAAAGAACAAATCTGGTGGAGACACACCAGGGCTGTGATTGGCCTCACCTGATGTCTGAGCAGTCATTTAGCACCCCTCAGTTAGGTACATCCAGAACAATTAATTACACCACCCCTTTTGCTATCTACAAAGAAGGTCTAGAAAACTGGCTTACATGTAGACACCTACACCCTAAATGCCTAAATTTGGACAGACAACTCTCACCCACATGTCTGTTTCCTGGAGTCCCAGGAACTAGCTGAAAGACCAGATCGTCCAGTTTTTAAACTGATTGTCAAAAAAAGAGCTTTGATATCAGCAATTTTCACCACTGCTGAGTCTTAATTTCTGACCCATAATTTGTATGTGCAACTTTGTCTGGTTAATTTAGCTCCCCAGACAACAGACTTTTCCTGAGTTAAGTCTTCTATGTCTCTTTCAAATAAACCATAGCTTGAAAAATGCAGAGTTCTATACAGAAGTAGCTTGAGATTTACTTCTAAAGGTGGTCGGCATTAAAGCATCTGCCTCTAAGTCTGCACAGTTTGTAATGAAACTCCTAACCCTAAATTTCTAAAATGAAAATCAGTATAAAACAGTCGTGTATTTTTGTTTCATTTGGGTAGTGATCTGCCATGACATTACCAAATCAATTTCTGACATGCATGTCATATTATGTAGTGGACAATTATATTCATTCTTCATTTAGCCTCACAGGCACATATTTGAAAGGATACATCCATAAGAGAAATGATATTTCGGCATGAAATGAGACTTAAGTTCTTGAATTTTAGGTTCTTTGCTGAAAAAGAACAATAATATGAAAGAAATAATGGGCAAAACGGTCTTTTATAAACAGAAAGGAGAAAATAGGACTCATGAACAGAGATAGCTGACTTTCAGACCTCATTGTGGGAGGGCCTGTGAACTGGAAGATGAAGGCAACTCTCACTGCAGAAAGGTCTCAGTCCAGACAGAAGATTCATTTACTGGAGACATGACAGGAAATACTGTCCTTGATTTGTAAATCATGAGATGAGGTTCAGGAAGGGACAGGTTTTCCACTATACAAAGGGCCTGTAGCAGGATCAGGAGATGCATCCAGGTCTTAAAAATGCCAGACTAACGCCTGTCTCTCCACAGCAGAGTGGCAGTGCAATAGGGATCTGGCCTCACTGAGCTGGCATGGATTGTGCTGGAGGCAGGGCAAGCTCGTGCTTAGATCATGGACCAAATCCTTTCCTGGCTCTGCTCTCGCTGGCTCAAGTACACCAGGTAGGGGTCATAAGACAGCCTTTAATGTTCCATATGTAAAAGAATGAAATGGGAGCTTTTATTTTACAATGCTCTATACAACCCTTAACTTAGAAGTTGTCAGCACTTACTTTTTTTTAGTACAGCATTCAGAACATATTCAAGTTCTTCTGCAGATATCTCCATGTCCTGCAGGAAACAAAAAGAAAATGAAGCATCTGTTTCTTGAATGTTTCTGTTATCCGGCATACCAAAAACCTCAGAAAACACTAACATCACTCATCTGTACTTCACTGCAACTCAGAAAAAGAGAACCATACAAAACCCAGGAAAAGATAAAAATTTAAGGGGTGGGAAAATACAGCAGTGATGCTGTGCATAAGTGTGTCTGAAGGAGATCTCAAGCAGGAGCTGTTGATTCAAAGAAAACTCAACTTCAACCGAACATTAAACCAGGTAGGCTCCTTCAGGGCTTGAGTTCTTGCTTTGGTCCTCCTGCCTGCCCACCAGGGACTGCGCCCTTATCCATTGAGCAGTAAGACATGGTGACATCTGGTGCCCAAATAGCACACTACAACTAAGCAAACCCAAAATATGTTGGGTTTGTTTCATGTGGCCCTGGATAAGGGCAGAAGTGTTTCCCTTTCTTTAACAGCTTGCTCTGACTCCAAGTGTTTTGCACTCACCTTTCCTGAAATCTGCTCAAACAGTGCCCGGAACTGCTTTTCTTCTTCAGTTTCTTGTGGGCTTGGGGTTGGGTGTAGAGGCTGCAAACCAACCACACAAGTCCTTATAAGAATTGTAAAACATTCTATTTCTCCTCAAATAGCCCCTCTGTGTATTCTGGACCACTATTCATCTTAAAATAAGGGTACACATGCTTCTGAACTCTGCCAGATCTGAGGCCTCCCAGCCACCTCTCTGCCCTGGAGGAGTCTCACCCTCTCATTTCCTTCATCTAAGTAAGCGCACAGTGTGCCACTGCCTTGATAAAAACCAAGAACTCCCATCCTGGAAAACACCTCTCTCCTCTCATCCCACCCTGCACCATTCTGTTTCCCTGGGCCTCCTACAACCACAGCGCTGTTGAACTCTCTCCCGTAGCATCATCCTGGGAGCTCTGGCCCTCCTTGAGAGCACCAGCCACATGTGGCTGCACTTCAGTGTATTGCCCAGCACAGATTTATTTTGCTACAGAAGGTGGCCCTGAGATCCCAGAAATGAAGATGCCAGAAATGAAGATGCAATTGTTAGCTGGGTCCCCGGAGAAGAGTTTTGCTAAAAAGGGACAAATTAGATCTTGGCGTATCTTGTTTCCATGGAAAGGCACACCACAATTAATGGCTTATTTTGCAGGAGCTGACTCAGACCCAGCTGCAACTAGTGCTCAGCAGGCAGACCAAGCCATTCAATAGCAAAAAGAATTCAAGCATTTCAGTAGGCACGTGCATGTGTAAGCATTCCTTCTCAAGTCCTGTGGATGCTGAGAAGTAAAATAAAGATATCTGCAAAATTAATGTATGTCTATTAGACCTATTCCCTTGCTTCTTTTTTTTTCACAATAAATAAAATTTTAAAAGATGTGAGCAGCCATGTGTCTCCCCAGTGCTAATGGGTGGTTCTTTCACTGCACACATGGCGGCTGACACCCACCTCTGGTGTTGGCTGGCACTGACTGCCTTCGAGAACATGCAAAGCATAACGATTATGATTTCAATTGTTACCTATTTTACCATATTATTGTTACTCTTTTACCATATTCAGCAGAGCTTAGCATATCAGTGACATACACAAAGCTGGCAATTGTGAAACATTCTGTGAAATGAAGGTGGTTTAGCCAAAGACAGTAAAAGCAATGTGTGCTGGCTTCTGCTGAGCTATTCTCTTGTTATTTTAACTCTCTAGACTTACCTCAGGGAGATCAATGGCAACGTTTTCATCTAGATCCCTGGAGAAAACAAAACCTTATTTGGTATCTGAAGGCATTCGACATCTGCTTGGGGTGGAAGCTTGCTTATTATTTTTCCCCCAGGTGAATGAGAAAACAGGATTTTTTTAACTTAACGGGTTATGTTTAGCTAGAATTCATCAAACAATCAGACTTTTGCACTGTTTAAATTTTGGTATAACAGACATTAGGCAGGACTCAGGGAGGACACAGCTGTGCATGTCATCTGCTAAAGAATTCATCTCATTCTTTATTCATTATTTATTGTGAACACATTTTTTCCTCAGAATGCTTTTTTAACGTAAAATAGTCTTTTGGACAAACTTTGGGAGGAAACAAGCAGGAAGCAAACACTGCTGTATTCACAGAGACAGTGCCAGGCAGCTAGCAACTCTTCCCTGTCAAACTTCCAGCAGATTCATCATGGCATGCCCTATTTCCCCACCTTCTCAACTCCCCTCCAGAAAAATTCAGGTTTAGAAAAAATGGGCAAATACAAAAAAAGCAAAACCCAAATGGTCAAGAGCTTTCAGTGTTGGATCTCTGCTGTAGGACTGGGTGCCTGCCAGCCACACTCTCCCCATGTGCACTGGAGGCCCCAAAGCTTGCTGTTGACTTACTCAGTGATGGCTTTCTTCTCAGAGAAGATCCTCAGGCAGAAATCTGCCTCCTGGTGTGGCTCAAATGTGGTCGGAATAAGAATGTAATCACCCGGTGGCAGCTTGAATCGGTGGGATACTTCCCTTAAATTGATGTAGGTTTTGCTCCTGGCCTTGGAGGGGTGGTACCTGAAGAAGTCTTTTCCCAAGTGTCCATATCTGCCAGGGCTCTAGGAGGGGAAAACAAGGCAGGGCTGCACTGTCCAGGTTGGGCTGAGAGCCATTCTCATCCCTTTCCTAATCACAGACCCAAATTCTGCATGGCATAGGCAACACCCCAGACTGGGATCCTGACTCTCATTCCCTCTCCCAGGTTCTTACAGCAATTTAGCTCCCACCTTATGGCAAGGACCCATTACCAAAGTCCTTTCCCACCCAGAAGGCAGTCTCAGAGTACTCTGGGACATTCCCTGCCATTGAACACCACCATCCCAGATAGGGTGTCACTGAGCATGGACCAACCTCACTCGGGGACAGGCATCTGAGTGTGCTGTGGCCCAGGATGCTCAGAAGAAGCAACATTCCCTCTCCCTGAGCCTGGCAGGGGGTGACCGAATCATGGGGCTGAGGAGTCTGTCCTAGGAGCACATGGGGACTCCCAAATTCTGCTCTGAGAGGACTCCATCCTCCATGAGGCTTGATGTAACTGAGAAGGTTACTTTCAGAGCAAGGACCCTAAAAATGGGGCAGGGATAAAAACCCAGAGAAAGCTTCGAACACCAACAGTGCAGCTCCTGTGCTGTAGCAGCAAAGAGTACCTCATAAATAGAGTAGCCAATGGTCAGCATTTCAGCTCCAAGCTTCTTGAGTTTACGGCGACCCTTTTGCATCAGTGCTGCTATGAATGTGCACTCATCTTGTCCATCGTCCTTCTCTGTCAAATGCAGCTTGATTTGTGGATTTGTCCAGAAAGTCTCTGCCAATGTAAAGAACACCAGAGAGCTTCTTGACTCAGAATAATAAAACACCACTACTGCTACAAAAATACCCCTACCAAACCAAAAAAGACAATTAAGCTGAGGTTTCACTCAAACTTAGTTTTTCCATTAATCGTTATTCTTCTTTCCACTAAGCTTTGCAAAAAACAAGCCAAATCCCAAAGCCCTTCATGGAACTAAGTGTAGGAAAAATTTTAGGCCTGGTGCCTTATTAAGTTACCATGTTTCAAATGAAGTTGTCAGGTGAAATTTTGTTAAAATTACATAGCTACCATGATCCCACAGTGCTGGTGCCAGTCTGCACTAGCACAGTTCGGATCCATTACACAACTTCAGAGACACATAAACATGTTAGCTGAGCTGGGCTTTTGGTCTTATTTTACACTTGCTGCTGCAGTTTAACTGGCTTATTTAAACCCAGTCCTGCTCATGAAAATGTCATTAAGAGGTAAATCAGATCCAATGAACCTGAGAGCAAAAAAGGAAACTTTCACCACAGAGTCTCAAGTGGGACCATGTGAATATTTATGACTTTGCTCATTGCTGGTTTGTTCATTCCAAAAAGCCAACCACAGAAAGTTCTTATCTTTAAAGTACAGCACTCTTAAAGCTTGTGTTTTGAGCTTCCTCATTTGTTCCTTTGGCTGGCTCCTGCCAGCAGAACTGTCCTGTACTCACAGGTCTGGCTACAGACCTCCTCTCTGAAGGGCTATAGCTGAGGGTGGGTAAAGATTTCAGTACCTGCTTTTCATTTTCAAACTGGTATGTACTTACCTAGGAAATTTCTACATCCTCCTGCGGTGGCTCCTCGGACCCAGCTTCCCTGGTGGATGGTCACTTCCCATTTGTGAGCAGTGCTGTCTTCCAGGGCATCTGGAGTCAGGTTGCAGATCTCAACTTTGTCAAAATGCACTTTGAAGTCTTCAAACTTCATCCTGTGCAAAAGACATGGTAAGGAATAGGTGGCCATTCATTTTTGTGAAAGATGCTCAGCAGAAGTATTTATCCCCCAGAGCCCAGGGCCAGATCACCGGTTCATGTAGAGTAGTTTTGGTGACCATGGATATATGCCAGCACACAGCAGGAGAGCAACTAGCTTTCACTCACTGTGGTGTAAAGCACAAGCATCCTTTTCACCTGCATCTCACTCTGACATTTCTTACACGTTTCTTTCACTCAGTTACAACTGAGTCTAAGATGAAATACAAGTGGCACTGGCACAAAACCTACAGTGGAAAGAGTTATTTCACCAGCACCATCCTGCCCTTAATGGCTGCATCTGCATTGCCAAATACTCAACCAATGGACTGTCTGGCATGTGCAGGAGCTAAGTCTTCATACAAATCACCTATGTGTTCAGTGCCAGGCACAATGATAGCACAATCGATCGCACATGGTGAGGGATTAGTCAAGCCATGGTATGATTACCTATCTGCACTACAATTAAAGTAACATTTGGGTCTCTGCTAAGGTTCCTAGGGTCAAGCTACTCACCTTTCCCTCCCTTATGGGTGCCTGGGACCTTGTTCTAGCAAAAATATACACCAAATACTGCAGCCAGGTCAACACCAGACAAAAACCCACCAAACCCCAAACCCAAACAAACATAAAAGCTTTTTGAAGAAACTGCAAATGCCCTAATGCATTTGCTATGTCAATAGCAAAATAACTCAAAATATCTTACATAAAAATACAGTAGTGGAACAGCCACTGGACCTACTTCCCTCCAGTATCAGTTATCAAAATTTGGGATAAATTATTTTGTTGCTTTAACGTGCCGCATTGTCTATCTCAAATAACTTCTCAGGCCTGAAGTTGAACTTTGGTTTGACTTGCAGGCAAAATCTGGAATAGCTCCATTGCATACCTCTCTAAATTTACCTCTTTGTAAAATAATTGAGCATCTGGCCCTAGAAAATGTGACCCAACACATTATCACAGCACGATTGATATAGGGGAGGAGCCTGTGCAAGTGAGCCATCTGCTCTGAGATCATGAATTTGGCATGAAGAACACTTCACACTTCTAAAGCAATTTCCACCATGTTGGTTTCTTTTTTTTCTTCTGATTTCATAATTTCATTTCATTTCATTTCATTTCATTTCAAGTTTTCCACAATTTCACATATATCTCAGTGCTCTTTTACTTTGTGCAACTAGTAGTATTGCTTCTCAGTACTCATTCTCTTCCAGTGCATGTCCAGAATGAATCTTGAAGGCATTTCATAGCTGATAAAGTGCCATACCAATGCTCCCTTCTGTATATCCTGCCTTTGTTCATGGGAAGGATTTAAAGACTGTTACATTCATAGGAGACACAGAGTATTTGAAATACCAATGCCATTAACTGAACTGATTTTTGAGGGCTTTTGTTATTAAAACAGATATAGGCACACATAAAACATAGAAAACAAAGGGAGCATTCTACCTGCCTTCTCTTAGGCCGAAACTGAGAAATTCATCACGCAAGGGCTTCTTCCTTGCTGCTTGTTTTGGCCACTTGCACCTTGATTTCTGATTAGTCACACACTTTAGGAAGCTGTGGCTTACCAGAACTCTCCATCCTCCCGTGCTGCCTGCGACAGGCGTCTGTGCTCCGACGGGCTGACGGAGTGCCACTCTGCAGAGCTACAGGAAAACAGAACCAAGCTGTACTACAGGCATGTGGTAATCAATGTTCCCTGGCTTGGAATGACTGGCTGCACATAACAGCAGGCTGTTCTTCTCCCACATGTGTTTTATTTGTGCAGCTTGCACAAACACGGTTGCATTTAAGAGGTTTCCTGATCCCTCTGGCACTCATGGTCGCAGAGACCCAATTAATGCAGCCAAAAGCAGCATCAGGCCAATGATCCCAAAGCTGATCCAGAGTGGTCTCAATGGGAGTTATTGAGACTGCTCTCAGGTGTTTGGGTTGGAGATAATAGGGCTATTGGTAAACCTCAGGACATTGGCAAGTAAACACTCTCCTTAAATCTGTATTCCATCTGTGGCACCATCTTCTTTTTCACTCTTGCTGCTAATTTAGGGTCAGATGTTTTTTCAAAATTGAGTCTATGGGAACTGAATAGGTTCCTTCCATCAGCCTACACAGAGAGATTTGGTGGAGTAACTGGGGCCCCAGGTTAAGTCTTTGCTTTCTTTTCACTCACTCCTTCAACTCTAGCTGTAGCATATCAAAACCAAACAAAAACCTGATACATCTTTTCAGGAAACTTAGAAGTGCACTATTCTATTTTCAATTTGACATAATAAACTTAAGGAGTAGAAGGCACCTTGTGTTGTGGTTTTTATTTCCATCTACCACTGCAAAAGGCTCCTGTATTGACCTGCAAGCCCCTGTGCATCCTGAGTTCCAGAAAGGCTCCAAAGTGCAGAGTCAGAGCTCTGCTTTGCAGAGACAGCCTTTTTCATGAACAGCAAAAACTGCCAAATTCCTGTCCTGATCATAACCTCGCCACCTTTTTCAGATTTGAAAACTATTATACATGCCAATTATCCATGTTTTTCTTCAAGATAAAGGATCTGAGCTGATGTGGACACATTTAATTTACTTCTGACCATGATAAGGACAGGGAAATTTAAGGTAGTCCTACAAATGATTGCATGTCTCAGCAATATTAAAGGGCCAGGCAGGTAGGAAGGTAGTGTTGATTTTTCACTGTGTATTTTTTCCGTTTGGTATTGTTTGCACTTTGTTTACCATTAGTAGTAAACCCTGACTGGTTTTCAGGCCAATCCTGTTGTGGTTTGGGGTCCTTCCACAACTTTGGCATGGAGAGGGCCTCATTTAATGGCCATATATTATTATTAAGATATTACCTCTGATGTGTTCAGAAACCTCAATCTATAAACATTAAGGGATGCAAGCTATTCAGAGGGTGTAATACACTACCATTTTCAGCTTATCTGTAGTAGGACATAGTATGGATATTGTGCTGCAAGTACTACAGCAACAGGCTTGTAAATATTTAACCAAAAATATCGCTCCAAGTATATAACTTTTACAATTGGGGGTGTATTAAAATTAACTTACTTATATTAAAGCATGACTTCTGCTAAAGCTAGATTTTGGGTGCTAATCAACCTCGACAGTATCCCTGCATTGCGCTGCTTTCAATAAGCCGAGGGGGAGATGCTGTAGGGCAGTAATACTGTTAGGCACGTGCAAACTCTTGGTTTAATTTCCCATGGAGCAGCTGAGGCTGCAAGAAACCAGCTGTGGAGCAGAAGCTGGGATTTGGCCTCTGTGAGGCCAGTGTGTAAGGGACAGTAAAGGGCAGTGCACCCACTTGTCACTCCAAGGGCCATTCCACTCCACCTGTCCCCATGGGTTCCTTATCCTTATCAGCTGCACTTGCCGGCCCCTGTAGCTCACCTGGGGAAGAAGGAAATAGAGAAAATATCAAGTGCCAGGATCTAGGGAGCAAGGCTTCTCCAGTGCTGTTAACGGCTGGGCAAAAGAGTGCCACAGGAGATGTGGGAGGGGAAGTCAGAGGGGAATTTGGACAACTTCCCCAGGATAACTTCCCCCATCACCTAAGGCTGAGGAGGCATTCCCTTATCCTCCCCCAGATGTCTCCTTGTCCCATGCTGCTAGACATACCTCCTCAATGCCAGTCACAGAGTACGCATGGCCTTTCACAAGGCCAAAAGGGGTTCGAGCTTCTGACTCGGCAGCACTGCTGGTCTGCAATAGGGGGAAAAGTGTGAATGAACCTCTCTCTTCAGAGTGAGATCACAAGTGGTGCCACCTGGTTCCTTCCAAGCACCAGGCTAACCAGTGGCTAACATGTACTACAAACAGGAAACTTGTCTTTCTTCTCAGCCATGGTGAAATAGTCCCCTTTTGGGAAAAAATATAGCGGGTTTTAAGCATTGTTCACTCAGAGCAAAAATGAGGTTGTTCTAGGATGGACGCTGTGGGGTTTTGTTCAGCACCCTCTTAGGACCCTCAGGATCTCAATCTTAACTCTCAGACTGTGTCTTTGCAAGCAGCAAACTTCAGCAGGAGAAAAAGTGAAATTCAAACTAGAAAACATTGAACCCCAAGGCTGAGGGCACCAATAAATTGAGACCCCATTTCTTACTTACATCAATGGAGCAGCCCACCATTGAGCATCTTTTCAGGGCTTTTTCTAGAATTTCATAGAAATTTTCAGGAGCTGCCTTAACATCATACATTTCTCCTATACCCCCAGTGAAGTCCTCCATGGCCTCTATTGTACTGCCACCTTTCAGAGACTCGTAGCTGCCATTCAACCTGAAAAACACATGCTGACTCTGAGGATTGCTTTCAAGATATCCATGTTTGAGAGCTTTCCTGCACATATGGAACTGCAGCAATAGCACTGAAGTCAAATTAAGTAGCCCAGAGTGCACACAACAGTAGTATCACAGTCATTCTGTTTCCCTTTTTAGTTGCATTTTTAATTCATCCATATCTTTAAAGGCTGGGGCTGTTCTTTCTTTAGTGGCAGTTGTCAGGCTGGCAAGGGCAACAGCAAGTGCTAGAAGCTGCTCAGTAGAATTGTGAATACCATCTGAACAAAGTGTGAATAATGCATGCACAAGTAGCAAATTATGCATGTGCGGTGGAACTTACTTGGCGTAGGCTTTCTCTAGTAAGGCACTCCAAAATTCATTGAGTTCAGCTGAGTGCAGGAAAACCAGCCGGCCCTTGAAGGTGGGTAATCGGTCATCGATCACAACATCCAGCCACTCGTTGTGCTGCCAAAACTGGTTAGAAAGAAAGGATGGTGCATGTGTTTGCTGACAGCATGGCATTTCCTGACAGCAGGATTCTAGTGTCCCAGCATTTCTAATTTTAAGTTAGTGACAGTCATAGGCTTGATTAAAAGACACATAAATCATCTGTTCCCACTCTGTCATTCAAGGCTGCACTCTAGGAAGGGTCATCTGTCCTAAGGAAACACCAAGATTGAATCTGTAGAGCTGTACTGTAGCTTCTCATCTGGAAAATGTCACTCATGTAGCTACACAAGTGTTCACCACATAATTCAAGACTCCTTTAGTACACACATTACAGATTGCAGTTCAACTCCTTTAAGGACTTATATCCTAAGTGAGGTATATGTACCCAGGAAAATGTGAAATGATTTCTAATGCCATGTATCTGTTCAACATAGTAGTGGCAGTGTTTGTTCCTGTGTGAGGCTGAAATAACCCTCTAGTTTGTTTGCCAAAACATGAACGACATTGTAAGCTCAGCAATCCTACTTTTTTTCAGTGTCTCCTCTGCAGTACCTGGCAACCTCACTGCAAAATATACCATGAAATATAATGACAGAGATGTGTTCATTCTGTGACAGATGTTCACCTTACCTGGAAGTGAAATATTCCAGCATAATCTGGCCCAAAATTTTGGTCCATTGGCACCACTCTTGCTAGTGTTTTTTCATTCAGTGTGAGAGAAGCTATGGCTGCTAGTAGCCAGCAGTCACCTGTGGATTGAAAAAGGGAAAAGGGGAGAAAAAGTGGCCAGAGAACATATGACAGTTTGCTGCCACTTCCCCTGAAATCCAAAAGGCAGCCTGTGTGTCCCCAGAGAGGGTGTCCCAGCCTGGCCAAGGCAGACTGCTTAAGCCTGGAGGTGCTGGTAGACAAGAGTCCCTTGGGCTCACCGGAGCCTTGAGTGAAGATCCTTCCCTGATCCTGGATCTCACTGCATCAAGATGGTCCTGGCATGGATGGGAGGGAGCTATCCAAGAGGTGGCTGTGGCCCAGGTGAGCCTGGGCAGGAGCTCCAGCTCCACTGCTCCCACCAGTTTGGGAGGAACAGCATCCCCTCCTGTGTGAGGACACTGCTGCTGCTCCTCAGGGAGTGAAGACATGAACACATCCACCCAGGGGGAATCACTCACCAAGATCCCCTTGACAAATGTCCGTTCTGCTGGCTCCTCCAAGGATAAACTTGGGGTCTTTGACAATGTCCTGCAACAGTGAGACAGAGAAATTACTTACAAGGCACCAGGACAGTATCACCATCACTCTGAACCAGACTTGAAGCAAAAAAACCCTGTGTGCCACACAAGCTATATTATCCTGCAGCAGTGCTGCCGTCACAAAAAGCAGGATGGGGAATCCTTGCTAATTAATTGCAGTGTAGAGCAATTAAAGAATCAACTATCCTCATTTTTTTCATAATGACAGTAATTTCACGCTTATAAGCCGCACCTATTTGACTGAGTTTTCAAGCCGACCCAGGAAGCAAGGCTTTTCACCTGGTGCGGCTTATATATGGACAAATTCCAGGGAAATGCCGACCTGGAAGTGCGAGGCTGCCGCTGTGGGGGGTGGGGCGGCCCCTCTCAGAGCTGCGGCCGCGGTGGGGGCAGGGCCGGCCGGGGCTGGATCCTCTTCAAAAAAAAAAAAAAAAAGGTGCGGCTTATCACTCGGTGCGGCTTATTTATGGACAAATTCCGTGGACTTTCCAACAACCCAGAAGTGCGGCTTATAACCAGGTGCGGCTTGTAAGTGTGAAATCACTGTAGTTGGCTGCTAATGAAAGGCTGGCATTCTTTATTCATCTGTAGGCAATTGTTAAAATATCATAGCACAAACTCATCCAGAAGATTGATGTAAGGCTGCAACCCTGATTAACAGGGCTTTCTGTTTGCTTGTTTTCCTCCAATGGCTGAAAAAAAAAAAAGAACCTGGCAATTTCCTTTTAACTGAACTAGTGAACCTTTTATTTACTTGCGTGTAATTCCTGGAACATACAGTGTCTTAGAACCATGAGACAATTTCCTCCTCAAAAAAGCAAATAACAAAGACATCTTCAGTCCTGTTAATTTTTAGAAGGAGCTAAACACTACACACCCTGGGTGGTCAGAGGGAATGGTGCTCATAGTGACATTACAGCAATTCTCAAGCATTCATTAGACTGCTTTAGTTCAATTACTACTACCGTGGCTGGATAGCAAATTACAGTGATAAACCAATAAATGTGACAGGAATGTTTCTTTCTCCATTTTACCATGAACTGTATATTGAATGTAATTGATTGGACTGAATGGAAAAGGGGAGAGGAGACTGTCTAATATATTATTGGAGGAATATGCCTGTATTTAATCAATCTGCCCTGGTACATTATTGCAGATCCTTCTGCCTAAGTGGCAAATGAAACAAATTAATGGGGAGGGCGGGGGAAATGGAAGAGCACATTCAGTCATTTAATCTCTGCATTTGCCTAGATTAAATTCAGTTGCTTTGTGTTCCTATCACTGCATTTTCTCAGACCAGAGGGCAGGATATTGATAGTTTTGTTCAGCTTCCTGCACTTACTGCTGAAGCACCTGCTGCTGGAGCCAGGGCACTCCCCTCAGTGAGCCAGCCCTGCTGCTGCTGAGCTCCCCCAGCAGGAAGCTGGCTTGCATATTTTTTGTTTGCCTTTGCTGGGGAGGAGGCGGTGGCCAGGATGTGCCTCAGCCACGGGTGCCCGGGGAGGAGGTAGCACAGAACATCACATCCCCAGAGTGCGGAGCAAAGGGAAATCAAACAGCAGCTCCTCCTTACCTGGCCCTCCTGCTTGTTAAATACACTCAGTCTTGTCGGGACTGGGCATGGACAATAAAACCACACTCATTGCCTTTAGACATTGATACAGCAATGGCTGATAAAGTAGCTGATCTTCAACAACACACTTAGTTTTAGCACCATTGCTCTCAGGAGATGTAATTCTCATTGCAACTAACGTATTTAGCTGTTACCAGCATGTTAGCAAGGGACAAGATAAAAATCCTTTCCACTGACATGGGTTTGATTCATGACTCATTGTTTATTACACATCTCTGTAACTCATCTATGGAAAAATGCTTTCAATCTCCTATGTCTAAAGCAATCAAAGATAATTTTTAAAAATCAATAAATAGGAATTGAAAGGACGTTGACTGGACTTGTGCCACATTCTCTGCTGCACAAAAGAAAACACACTCTACAGTTTTTGAGTAGGTGTTGCAAAAATAACATTAATTTTAAAAGGACTTTCGGATGGTATAATAATGTATCAGGACTTTCAGATTGTTTAAGTGGTTTCTGTGATTGCATTTCTCTGCCTGGTCCCAACCTGTCATACTGGTTGTCCATGGCTGTTCATACTAGGGATATTTCTTTACTTCCTCCTGTAGACCATAGACTCACTTGACATTGGTAAAACCTGTTTGTCTTTACTTTCTTGGGTTGTTTGTTTTTTCATTCTTCAGTTTATTTGTCTAACTTTCCCAGACACTGGGCTGTTGAATTCATCCCAACAGCTCAATTTAGAAGGAAAGGAAAGGAAAGGAAAGGAAAGGAAAGGAAAGGAAAGGAAAGGAAAGGAAAGGAAAGGAAAGGAAAGGAAAGGAAAGGAAAGGAAAGGAAAGGAAAGGAAAGGAAAGGAAAGGAAAGGAAAGGAAAGGAAAGGAAAGGAAAGGAAAGGAAAGGAAAGGAAAGGAAAGGAAAGGAAAGGAAAGGAAAGGGTCTTCCTTCTGTTCTATAAATTTTTCTAAAATTTTCATAAAGGACAGTTTCAATTTGTAATTAAAAAGGATTGCTAAACAAAAACACTTTCAAAACAAAAATCACCAAACAAAATCACTAAATGTATTCCTGAATCTTGGAGAACTTCACTCATGTAGAAAGATATTCACCTGGTGCAGATCCATGTAGCTCACTGATTGCAGTGGGAGATTTACAGATTAGTGTTAGCTGAAGGTCTTGGCCATGGTGCTACAAACATGCGCATATGCAGATATGCATGTCAAAGTAATGAGAAAGCCTTCGGTACTCTCATTACTAAAGATTAAACTCTAACAGATTGTAAATCAGAAGATTCAGGTTATTTGTCCCTGCAATTACCCACGTGTACTGTGCTACACTTCACCCAAGCTACTGTAAAATACTGATGGGAGAGGCAGAAAAAAACAGTCACCAAGAAAACAAGTTTGAACACAGATATCCTACACAGAGGCCATGTTTTTGTGCTCACCCTCTCCAGTTGTGGCACATGCCCCAGGTCCCCGTTCCCTTTGCAAAGTAAAATGTGTTAAATTGAAATTGTTACAGCACCACTATTTTGCTGCTGCTCTTGATGGATAATAGAATGAAGCTGATTTAGCTTAAATGCTGAGGAGCCAGAGCAGAGCATAACTAATACCCTGTCCTTACATATCCTCTCAGCCTCCCCTGAGTTTTATTTCTTGCTGTACAGCTCACACAAGTGTGTGTGGGGAATTGGAGTGTAAAGGCAGATGCCATCTGAGGTAACTTACTCATCCTGGAAATGTTTCCAGTTCAGCACACAAAGATCCTGAAGATAACAGACCATTCTCCCTTGCCCCTGTGTGCCATACACGAGGGCACACAAGCTCTCAACCACTCCTGGTCACATTTTACACCAAGCCATACAAAGTCAAACTAGCACCTAAGAACTAGGCAAAGGAAAACCATTCCTTATGATTTAGTGTCACAGCCACGTGCATTTTTGATGCCTCACAACACTCTAGAGTCACCACACCGGAACCATTTCAGCCTCACATCCCTCTGCTGTGCTGGGAGGGCAGCCCCCCAGGCCACCTGGTTTTTTTGGAGCACAGACAGGCAGCAGTCTCTGTGGGGGCTGCACTTAGCATGTGTAGGGATCTCCAACTTTTTTCATAACTGAAACTGGTCCAGGAGTAACAGCTTTAATTCTGCTCTGTATCAGGTCTATGGTAACAACAAGATGCTGAGGCACTGAATGCTTATCACTGTGAATTAAGATAATTGAAACCCTTCTTTAAGCTTACTTTGTTCTTTCTCTCCCTTGGTATCACTATCAACAACAGAAAGTTTTTGATAAAGGAAGAAGTTTTAGACTATGAAAAAACCCCCAGAATAAACATCAGTCGTTAGCAAAGAAATGAAATGTTGCCACGTTCTTTCTGTGGTTATTAGTTACAGAATGATGTAGGGAGAAGGAACCTGGAGTGATGCTGGTTTTGTGATCTGAGAGCATGTGGCTGGTGCAGCTCCAGGCTCCCACTGTGTTATTAATGACTGTTATGCAAGATGCATTAAAAGATACTCACTGAGCCCTTGGCTACTGCTGAATGGCTCAGTAACCACGGCATGCATTTGTAATCTCTCAGCGTTCCTTGATGGAAGTGAGCAAGTAAGTGTAAGACTCTTGTACTCTAAAAGTTGAATTTTTGAAGTTTATCTTAATTATGAATTTCCTACATTAACAACACTCAATTTTACACAGTTGGAACAATATCATAATGTATTTTACCCTTAATTCCCTTGTCTGTCAATACTCTTAGAGAGAAGCTGAGTTGTGGGTTCTTTAAGCATGCACACAAATACACATACATCAGCGTGTCTGTACAAAGAGCTACACCCGAAACACGGGATGAAGCCTTCCAGCCCTTTCTTCCTGCAGCTCGAGCTGTTTGCGAGTGGCATCCCAACCCTGAGCCACTGCTCCTGAGGTGGGAAGAGTTTCCTGCTACACTTCATCTCCACATCTGCTTGAGCGCTCCACGTACTTGGTGCAACCCCGGAGCGCTGCTGAATCCCAAAGCACAGCTGAATCCCAAAGCACAGCTGCCTGACTCTGGGCAGGGACACAAGGGCATACTCACGCCAGGCCTCTTCCAGACGAAGGGAATGGATGGGTTTTCACTGAAGAAGAGAGACGAGGTGCAGGCGGGGAAGTCGGGGTCCTCGAAGAGGACGCCCCTCTGCAGGCACTCCTGTCTGAGCTGCTCGTAGCTCTTTCCCGAGCTGTGCGTGCCACGGGCAGCCTCGGGATGCGCTGCCGGCCGCGGCTTCGAGTCCGCGTACAGGTAGGGCATGTCTGCCTGCCGAGACAAGGCTTGGCTGGTGATGGGGGCAGAGTGAGGGGCAGCACAGGTGGGAAAGGAGAGGGGAGCAAGAATACCTCAGGCGCCTTGTGAAGGAAAAGGGGGTGGAAAGGACCGTGCGGCGGGGGAGCCGGCAATATCCTCCAGTCCTCCTCCGTGTCACCTCCTTGAGCCGCTGCTGAGACTGGCCCGCCTGCTCTGCGCAGCGCCAAACACCCTGAAAGCAAACAGGGAGGGCAGGCGGTCGGTGCCGAGCGCCCGGAGCTGCCCTGTGCCCCGGCCGGGCGGGGAAGGGTGTGCGCGGCTCCGGCACCGCTCCCCGCCCTGCCCGGCCCGGCACGGAGCGCAGGAATGCGGAGCCAGGGCCCTGGAGCTGAGCCTTGCAGAGAACCAGAGCCCACGGCGGGCTGCGAGCTCGCCTGGCTCTCCCGGGGGGGACAGAGAGCAACCTGGCCCGACTGCGGCACGGCTGCCTCGGCGGGCAGGTGCTGTCCCCCTAGACATCATGCGAGAGGGACAGCAGGGTCAAGAGATGGCCATGGGCAGGGGCCTGGGCACAGAGGTGTGCACAGGAGGGGTGTGCAAAGCTAGTGGGGAGGACCTGGAGCAGAACACATCCTGGGCAAACACAGGAAAGCATTAGAAAATGTTATCCCTAGGAGGGATTCTGATGGGCCACACACTGAAGGAGTTCTGCACGCACAGATGAGTATGTCCTTGTCACCGACTCCCAGGTTCCATGACCTTGTTCGTCTGACCGCTGGTGAAGGGTCTGGAACACTTATGGGGAGCAGATGGGGGATCTGGGAGTGTTTAGCCTGGAGAAGGGGAAGCTCAGGAAGTGCATCAGTGCTCTGTACAACCACCTGAAAGGAGGGGGTAGCCACGTAAGTGATTGAGCTCCTCTCCCAAGCAACAAGCAGTAGAGCAAGAGGAAATGGCCTCGTGTGTGCTCAGGAGTGTGGTTTAGTGGTGGACTTGCAGCACTTTGTTGGTGGTTGGACTCGATGGTCTTAATAATCCTTTCCAACCTAAAAGATTCTGTGATTTTTCTGCTTACCAGCATTCACCTGCACCGTTGTGTCTCACACTGGACAGTAAAACACTGTGCTGGACAGATAATGCCCCACGGATGCACTGAAGGAATAATGCCCAGAGCCAGACATGGATATTCCTCTCTGCTGGAAAGGGAAGAGATGCCACCCTCCTGGAACAAATTACAGTTCCTGTAATATAAAGCACACTCCTGAGTGCAAACAGTGCTCAGTCTCCCTTTGCTTTAATTGGCCCTTTGGTGGACCAGTTTAGCTTGCTGCCAAGAGATGATTTATGGAGAGCAATTAGGTAAAACAGAATTAGTTCCCCTCTGTTCTGCTATTTTTCACAGCAGTGCTGGGAGGAATGCTTTCTGTTTTAGAACATATATTCCCATGTTTATTCCCCATAATTGCATCCATTGTTGATGTCTGCAGGCTCCCTGCTGAGACCAAGTTCCCATTGTGCAAATATATGGATACTGTCCAAATTTGTGAGAAGAGGCAGGCCTGGTGCTCCAAACGTGGCTGTCATTTGACCAAATTTTAGGTTTTCAGAATAGAGTCCAAGTTACTTATGTCAGCTTTTTCTACAGCCAATGAGAAGATTGAAACCTCTAGAATGTGACTCACTGTGTATTCATCCTTAAGATCCCTCAGAGGATGACTGTATCTTTCATGTGCTTCTAGACAGACCCTCATGGACTAGCTTAGGGTAGATGCCCAGATGCTTACAGTCAAGTGAGAGGAACCCCAGACAAAGGGTTAAGGCAGGTAAAAGGCATTTCAGTGCTAACACAAGCCCAGGGATGTGAAGTACCCAAAGTCTCATATTCAGCCAGCAGCAAAACCAGGAACTTTATTCGCAACATCAAGGCACATTCTCATACACCAGAGTACCATGTTGACAAGGGAAAGAGATGTTCAGTGCCCTAGATATACAGACTGCAGACCTGCTGTGTCCCAAGGAGAGTAGCCATGTGTCACTTCAGGAAATTTCTTCTTTTCATAGTTCAGTTGCAGGGGCTGTGTGGGCTGAGCTCTATAGGTACTTGCCCTGCTGCAAGGGAATGCATGCAGATTCTCTCCTCTGTGAACATTCTGGTGTGCAATAAGACATTTTTTCATGCTGTAGCCTTTCTCCCAGAGGGCAGGGACAGACAGCCTTTCCCTCTCCTCACCCTGCTGCTTCATGTCTTGACACTGCAGGAAAATTAATGTCTCTGAGATTTCAGCCTTAGTGTCAAGGCACTAAAAATGCACAGGAGAGATGGTGTCTTGGGAGTGCAGGTGGAAAAAAACAGGAGTGAGCAGAAAACACTTATAAATGTCTCAGTTCTCATGAAAATACAATATCTTGCCCAACACATGATAAGAATCATGGGTTCATCTCTTGAAGGGCAGAAACAAACAAATCTATGTATCACCTACATGCTTGCCCCACTCCAGAGTTTTACAACGGCTAAGCAGTTTTGCTCTTTTACCATGCAATCCCCTTTTGAAAGCAGTGAAACAGCATTTCCCCCCTTAGATGACTTACTATTCCTCTCCAGAGAGCACCAAGTGACTTTCTACAGATATTCAGGGTGGGAGGACAATGCAGTATGTCCTGTGATAGTCTCCTACAGACAGACACCAGCAACACAATCCTACTTGCTGAGGACAGTGGTGAGCAGGATTTGAGCCAGTGGCCTAGAACACCTTTGCTCCTTAGGTGTTCTGGCTCAGTAAGTAAAAGCAGGGTGTATTTTAACATTCCCTGGAACAACAGGTGAACACAGACGAGGAGAGGCTGTGACACCAACCTGTGTACATTTCCATTTGGCTCTCTGTCGCAGCAGACATATTGTGACATTTAAGCAATACAAGACAGTATTAATACGAAAGTCTTGTCACACTGAGTAATAAAGTCCTTCCTCCGGAATTCCACTATCTCAGGAACTGCGGGTTTGCAGCCCACTGGGCCCCTCCAGCAGGGGTATAGTGCAGGTCTGTCCTTGATCTGTGCAGGCAGTGAATGAGTGAGTGTCTGCTAGCGTGTAAGAGTGCTGTTGGCCGAGAGAGAGCTGGCAGATCGAATGCAATTAATTCCTAGTGGGACTGCTCTGGACACCATTAGGCTCCTGCAGACTGCAGACTGCTCTCTACAAAGCACAGGACCAGGCAAGATTTCAAGGCGACAGCACGACAACATGAGTGATGCACAGGCTGGCAACATATGTTAAAGCTGAACACCATTTTCTTCCAGGTGTCATCATTAAATGCCTATTCTGAAACATCAGGAGTTTTATCCATTGCCTTCAGCCATGGGAACAAAGTAGGCAGGGAGTGTGAACACCAGTGCAACTGCAGCTGCCCGCAGGCACCGTCCTCCTGCCGAGCCACACCACTCATCCCAGGACACCAACAGAGGGGGCCAGATGGGCACTGTACAGAAGAAGCAGGCTCTGGCAGTGGGTGAGCATTGTCTGCCAAGAACAGAGTCTCAGGCACACTTACTTCTAACAGGAACAGTGTGATTTCTGTCTGCTGTTAGGTCAGACTTACTTGGACTTTTTATTTTCTTCAAGAAAGCAGAATGTCTGATTTGGTTTTCTGTGGCTTGAACAGCTTTTAGACTAGAAGAGACCCTTTATTCACTTTCCAGCATAATTCATGGAAAGAAGGTGACATAAGGGCTTGATGCAGAAAACGACGGTTTCCACTTCTTGGCCTGCTTGCTTAGCATCATGCTACAGCTCTGGCTTTCATCCCCCGCTGTTCAGCATTTGGCGTGTGCTTTTTCTGAGTCACACTTATGTAATTCCTTCTCCATAAACATCAGGTAGACTGGTCATTCAGGATGTAAATTTGGTTATTCAAATGACAGCAACTTGACATAGTCTTTCATAACCCTGTTGTCCTTACACCTCCTGCCCTAACATTGGAGGGTTTATCCATAGCCTTTGGCCTGACTGACCCCATGCTCTCCAGTGTTTGTTGCCTGCTGGCTAAGCCCCTTCATGGTCATCTGACCTTCTCTAAGGGACCAGTTTAGGGTAGAATATTTCATTTTTGTGCTCTTTCTCTTGGTGTTTGAGAGAAATGACTGGTTTTGTCTAGGTCCCCTTATCATTCTCCTTATATTTGCAAGGATTTAAGCGGAGATGTTATGTGGACTGAGGTACCACGTGTGAAACTCAGCAGCTCTCTGCCCTTCCTCCTCTGAATCTGTATGAACTTACATAAAACATCTTTGTTCTGTCTCTGAGATTAGTTTCATTTCGTATTGCTCAGCACCCTCTGAAACTTGCCTTGATTTGAGTCCAAATGCCACAGTCACAGTCACATGAAACCACACTGTTTCTGATACTTTCCATTACTTCAGCTCAATGCAGCACATGGACTTTTGCCCAGTGGCTTGCACCCTGGCAGGCTTTGCGCATGCTCCTGCATACATCTTTGCTAACTGGGGACATCTTCTATTGCTCCAACAACAGCTGAGACCAGATAAAACTGAGTCCAACTTGGGGCTGGTTTTTAAAGGAATTTTGCGTTGTCTTCTAACAATAAAGTAATATTTTCTCTGGAGAAGACATAACTTGCTACAGAGGAGCTGAAGTATCCTTCTCTCCCTCATTTCCAGGCAGAAGTAAGGCAGAGGGAAGGAGGGTAAGCAAGGACAGCTTTAGGGGTTCTGCAACGCAGCTCGAGGACTGGACAACTCTACAAAATGTTGTGGACAGCCTAGTGGAAAAGGCTAGAAAGCAATGAAAAAGGACACAGAAAATCAAAGGGAGGGTTTTTAAGAAGCACCCTTTGAAAATCTTGCTGATTAAGGGTGGGGGAAATACCTTGGAGGAATTGTAGGATATCAAAATGTCATTCAGGGTAGGATCCTAAAATAAGGGTGAGTATAAGGAGTCTGGTTGCTTTCATTGCGCTGTGCAGAAGCAACAGGTGATTTCCTGATGCTGACAGCACTGCAGCACCAGGAGGCAGCTCTGCTCTGCCTGTCCCCTTATTGCCTGGCCTCTCTGATGGGCTACCACCCCTTTTACACACCCAGAAATGTAAAACAGCTTTTTGTGTGCTTGGGTAAGTAAGGACAACACTATCTGTGCTGGCAGCAGAAATATCGTGTGCTTTACCCAGCTCCACAGCACAGCTTTCTGAGCTGTTGTTCCAGGCTTTTGTCAGAGCTAAGAACACAATGCTGCATTAATTCGTCACTTCGGGTGAGCGGCAGTTTTACAAACAAAAGAGGGCTTTTAAGATTATTTTTTTTCCTTTTCTTACGACTGCGAAACACCAAGTGGCAGTATGGGAGAGGAGCCAAGTTGCAGATTGTCTTCAGCTCCCTGAGTCAGAGGCAGTCCCTAAGGGAGCTCAACTTTTCCTGAGAGTAATAGAATAGCTCCAAGAGCACTCACTGATTTTCTATTTTTTAGTTTTTAATGAGAGGAGTTATGGTTTCCAAAGACTTTCATCAGAGTATGTCGCCAGAAGGCAACCTTAATCCTTTTTTCATCATGAATATTCAGGGCTCAATAATACGGTTCGTCTGATTTATCCCTCAAGCAACAAGCTAAATTGTTGTTTCATGTTTTTACAGTTAAAACAGAAAAGGTAGAAAAACAAAGCAAGGTAAAAATAAAAACGAACCCAAAACTGCAGCATTTAAGCCTTTGCTTCACAATCATCTAGGAAAAAGGTTCCTCTGATTTTTGCCACTCTGTTGAAACCGCAGAAACTTTAACTTACGAGCTCTTTCATTATTTCCTGTAGTAGGTATAAATAAAAAAAAGAAAAAAAGCAAAAAAAAAAAGTAATAGCATTTCCAAGCGTTTCCCGGCCAGCGATGCGGCTGAGCCTCCGCAGGGCGGCAGCTCCGGCCAGGGAACCAGGAGGGAGAAGCCGGGAAAGAAGGGACCAGCGCCGGACAGACGCCGGGATGCGCGCTGCTCCCGCTGCCCGGCGCTTCCCTCCTGCCAACACCTCCGCACCGGCGCTGCCCGGGGAAGCTGCCTCCCAGTTCTGCGTGGAGATGGTGCTGAAGGAGGGGTGGTGTGTTCATCACCCCAAGCAGGGAGACCCTGCGGCTCCTGGGCAGCCCCTGGTGCTGCCCGGCTCAGTCTCTGCTTTCGCGCAGGATCCGAAAGAGTCCGGCAGAGCCAAACCCTCGTTAGCTGTGCACACCTCCAATGAACGCCAACCCGAAAGCCCTGCCTTTATTTCAGGGTCTGTAGGTTGTATCTGGAGCACTGGAAATTGCGGCTGCTGTCCCAAGAGTTGCAGTTTTGCCCCCGCAGCTGGCTGAGTGGGAGCTGCTGCGGATCCAGAATGTGAGAATCCCGAAATGCCTGCAGTGAGGAAGGAGCCGGGCTATGTCTCACTAATGAACTGCACAAACTGCATATGATTAAAAACACTTCTCGAGTGAGGCAGGAGACCCCACAGGCAGTCGGCTCAGAGGAACACCAAATAGTGCCCAAAACAGCAGAGTCCTCCTGGCTTGCCCACCCAGGCAGAGGAGCAGGAGGAGGGGTGGAGGTGTCTTGGGAAAATATAAAGGAGAACCTGAGTTTGTGCAGGGAACATGGATATCCCATCTTCCAAAGGTCTTTCTACAGCTTTGCTTGGAATTCCCAGGCTAGGAGACAGCAACTGTTCATAGTGCCCTGTGGACAATTTGGCTGGGGTACAAAAATTACAACCAGAGTTTCAAAAATCTCGGCGGTGCCAGAAAAGATCAGCCACCCGAGGTATCACTTAGGAGATCCCCAGGGAGTAAATCTCTACTTATTGCAGCAATACTGAGGGCAGACAGATGTTGGGTGGTGGAGGCTTTTGGAGCTGAATCTTGTGGCATTTCCCAGACAGTGGTCACCTGGCTGCTTCCCTTGCTCACCTTGGGTAATAGCTTGAAGATTTCTGTGGCTGATTCAGCTGGCAAATATTGGGACAGTGCAAAATGCCTCCCTGACACAAAGGCATCTGCCAGAGTTCTGATAACAAAGCTGGCACCAGCTTTTTCAGGAAGGCACCTTTCTGTGCTGGTGCTGCCATCCCTGCTGCTCTGCCTTATCCACAGGACTGTATGAAGATAGAGTGTGATCAAAAAGGTAAACACGCTGGGCTGGGAGTAGAGAAACCTGGCTGTTTGTCCTTGAGATGCTGCCAACCTGTTCCACAACTGAAGGTGACTCATGGCACCTCTTTGTGTCCACATCCACCTCAGGACAGGCTGCTCTGGTCTGGGATTGTCTCTTGCTCCTCACAGGCACAGCTTGTGCCACAGGAAAGGACCATATCAATTATGTGTTGCTGATGTAACTGTTAGACTGCAGAGTATTTTGAGATCCTCAGGGAGGGAGATTTCCTCTGCCCACGCACACAGTGGGCCCACAGTCATGCCTCTGTGTTCATGTGTAGGCTGGGCACAGATAATTCTTAAAATGCTCTTAAAACTGCATCTTCCACTGGGACAGATAAAAAAATAGAGCTTGGAAAATTCGAAGCAATCTTTACCCTCAGGGCATGCGAACAGAAGCTGTGACAAACCAAGTATAATTTTAGGCTGGAATATGTACTAGCGTTCATGCAAGCTTCCTTGAGAAGCTGAAAGAGTCGGCAAGATGGTGATGCTCCCTCCTGCAACAGGGAGGGTTTGTGGCACTGCCAGGGCGAGGGCAGGCCAGGCAGCTGGCTCAGCCAGGGTACCTCTCCTGCAGGGAGGGAGCGCTGTGTCACAGCAGCCTTCCACCTGAGCCAGCTCTCAGCTTGCCCTCTCATCCTGTGCATTTTGGCAGCATCCAGGCAGACACGCTGTTTCCCTCCACCCCAGCACATGTGATCCTTGGGGTTTATGGGAGCCAAGTTACCAAGTTTTCCATTGCTCCTTGCTGTGAGAACCCATGGCAGAAGCAGGATAATCCCTCTCTTTCATCATCTGTACTTTGAATGTTATTATTGAAAAGCATTTTTGCAATCCTCTTTACACAGAAAATTGGGCAAGCTGAGTACATCCCTCATGCTCACCAGAAGTTTTCACAGAAAAGTGGTTCCAGCCAGCATGGGCAGAGGTCAGGCATACAGAGAAAACACAGGAAAAATTACATGCAAACCTATTCCTGCTTTATTAAAACAGCTAAAAAAAAAGTGCTTTGCTCTGCCTTTCCTCACCACAGACAGAAAAAATAAACAAGTAAAATCAGGCCCGTGGCAGCTTGCCACAATTCTCACAGAATGGGAGGAAAATTGTTCTACTAAAATATAGAAACTTGTCAGAGTGATACTCCTTTCCTACTTATTCACACTGGAAAAAGTCACCAAACACTCTGTGTGCAGTTTAAGTTAGAACAGAGCCCATAGGTCTGGCAGGAGACAGAGACACATTTTAGACCCCAACGCAGTAACTCTGCCACAGTTTGTACACGTACCCTGATTAAAAGAGAAAAAAACTGAAATGGATAATTAATATGAAGATCCTACCCACAGTTTCTGAAAATTGTTTGCATTTTCCAGGGTTTATGTTGATTTTGAAGAGATAGCAACATGCCTCAAATGCTCTTTGCACAGGAACAATGCTGAGGCTGAGGGCTGGGTTTGCAGAGTGTGGTGTTTCTTTAGTATAGCACTACTGAAAGACTGTTTTCAGTCTGTGCTGCAAAATGAGCCAGCATAAGCTGCCCTCAGCTTATTTCCACAGCAAGCTGAAGACAATCCCTTGGAGAGAAGCATCAGAGATGCTGGAATAAGCAAAATTCATGACTGCTGTCTGGGGATTTTCTGAGTTAGCAATCTCACCTGGACCATCATGCTGTGCAGAAGCCAATGGCCACAGCCTCTGCTATTTCATTTAATCTCTTTTTGTACCAAAACCTTTGGTCTCTGCAGCATCCTGTGGCAGTGTCTCCTGCAGTTCAAGCACGCAAAAGGGTTCTTCCTTTATATTTGTTGCCTGATCATTTTACTGGGGATGCACTGATTCTGGCAATATTACAAAAAAGTGATTCAAGACTTTCTGTTCACCTTCACAATTTCATGGATTCTTTCCCAGATTGAAATGTCTTGGTCTCTGTAGTCACCCTACTGCTCTACAAATTTTTTTCCTGGATGTCTCACAATCATTCTTCCATTCCATTCTAACGACTGACTGCCACACCTGAGTGACCACTGCAGTAGCTTGATAAGACAGTACTCCCCAATCTTCCTTTTGTCAGATACTCCCCCATAGGCATACTCTTTTGCTTTTCCTCCCTGTCGTTTTCCCAGTGCCTGTTTTATCTCTCTGTTTGGAGCCTTGTTAAGACTCCAGGCTGTGTTTCCTTACCAAAACACAGATGAGAGAGAGAACATGGTGAATATTGATGGTATGTAGAGGTTCACAATTACCAATGTCAACTCACAGGCTGTAGAAACAAACTGTTTGTGGCCTATTTCTCATTCAAAGAAACTTCTGGGCTTAATAAAATAAACCCTTCAATTTAGTAATGAATTCTATATGCCATTATGTCTACATTAGCTATATATTAATTAATAATCTATGTATGTCAGACATGCCAGCTCAAGTTAGGAAGATGTCATGGGAAGGTCTGTGATCTGAGCCTGTGAACAGAGTAATCTATTATCCCTCCTCCAGGTCTGCCACTTCACAGGAGACAAAAGCATCATCACAGGAGTACATCTGGTCTTTTTGAATTCAGGTCTCAGAGAAAAATTTGGGAAAGCTGGAAAACCAACTGAACTAATAAAATATTTACTGTTGTCTCCACACAAAGGGCTGAATTTTATACAGCTTTTCCCAGAACAATTCAGATCAATGAGAACACTTTTTGATAAAGTGGAGACGCAATGTTCTTCGGCAAAAGAAAAGCTGCCTGGTCGATTGGTCAACACTCTAGCTTGGACAAAAACATTTTCCCATTCAGGCCTGAATGATATGATGCTGACTGTAGGGTTAATGTTCCTCTGCCAGGGTTAAAATTTCTGAAGCCTTTCTGAGAAGTTTGTCATGGGGCAGGGGCGTGCTTCATTTAGCACTTCAGAACAGTGAGGCTGAGCAGGAGAGCTGATCCCTAGGATGGCTGCAAGGAAACACATAACCACAGCACCAGTGTTTTTCCACCCCTCTGTGCTCCTTCTCAGCAGCTCCCATGAATAACAAGCAGGAAAAACAGAGGCAGGTTTTGAAGAGAAACGAGGGCAGCTGCAGGGGGGAGGGGGCTGGGCCTGGCTTATGCAAGAGTGGCTATAAAAGGGGGAGCCCAGTACCCCATCCAAAATCGGAGAGTGGGGCAAAAGGAGAGCACACACCTCATCGCTGAGGAACAGGTTTGAGAGGTCTGTGTTTCTTTGTACCTTTACTGGGGCTGTTGCAGGGAGAGGTTCGTCAGAAAATGTGTGTGGGCCACCAGCTTGTTTTGGAGAGGGGATGCTTGTAGAACAGCCTTGCTTTCACCTTCTAGGGTTTCTTGTTGCCAGGAAGCATTTTGCCCAGATTTGGCCCAGTCCAAGCTGGCACATCTCTCTTTAAGGGGCAAAATCCTTGGACGCCAGAGCTGAAGGGCAGGATAGACACTCCGCTTTCTAAAGTCAAAACTCTATCTTTAAGTACACTGTCATTCCTAAAACCATGGCAACCCAACAAAAAAGCCTGACAACAGAGTCCACATATAGTAATTGGAATAGTGCTCATGCACTCCTGCTTAAAAATGTCTCAGAAACAAAATGAAAGCCTAACTGTAGTTAAGTACTACTAGGATAAAATATGTTGCATGTGTGGCAGGATATGTTCTTCATAATCTGAAACCTTCTCCTTTAGGAGAAACTGCTAGAAGATAAAAGACAAAGATCTAAGAAGTGCGCTGGTGTGTGATGCATCTTAATAGGGGAATATTAATTGAGTGAGCACAAGTGACAGGCAAATGAGGGGGGGAATTGTGTCTGAGCTTTGCAGTAGTGCATGAGTATAAAGTGAAATCAAAGGTTCTCCCTCATTACTGGGGCCAGCCAAATTCCCAATGGCCCAGAGCAGGAGGAGGACTGTGATGGAAGCAGGACATTGAACATTACCTGGTGAAACTTCTTTTTCTGGAGAAAGCTAGGTGTATAATTTTATTACTTTACTGATGTGAGGGCAAGGGCGGAGGGCAAAAGATGTTCCTCAAAGACACTAACCATTTTTTATTGTCAGAAAACAATAGAACCGAGTGCACAATCACCAAAAGACACCCAAGGATCAATTTGTCTGTCCCTGAGAATATTCAACTAAACTAAACTTTCTTTATGTGGCAGAGCCACCAGACCAGTATGCTAGATTTGTTGTTCAGGTGACTCCTGCTCCTCCTCTTCTTCAGGGCAGCATCCCCTGCAGCCAGGGCTGCCGGTTTAGGGCTGGTACTTACAGCAAAAGGAGACCAACAACTGCAGCACAGCTTGGTCATGACCTTCAGAGGAGCTGGAAGCAGGAGATACCCAAACAACAACATTGTCTGGGTGCTACAGAACAAAGGCATAATGATTTAAGGAAAAAAAGTACAGTGGGTGAGGAGTTTGTGATTTCCCCTTTCAGTGTTTATTGTCCACAGCAAACATGAAGTCTGGCAGCTGTACTATGTGTCATTTGCATCACTTGTAGCTTATTTGCCAAAGTCAGTAATTCTTTTTGATAAGGACACTTTTCAGAGTTTTATGGAATACAAGGTGCCCTTCCGTGAACAGTTTTCATTTGTGTGTCTTTGATAGAGAGAGTACTGGGATGGGTTTTCATTTTACCTGTGTTCAAGCCTCATCTGGGGGGACACAGCAGATCAGCTACAGCTCATAGGCTCGTTGAGGTGTGGCCATTTGCGCGCACTGCTGATGCCTGCCTAGTGCCTCAGGTGGATCCACATGGGTGGTGCTGCAGGAGATACAGATTTGGGCTGTGCTCATGTCCCACCCACAGCTCCACTGGCGTCTAAGGGACCAGCTGGCTGCCCTGGTCTGCCTGTGGGAAGAAGTCTCCAGGGTAGAGGGGAAAGAAGGGGATTGCAGCCTGAAACCTTGATTTCTGATTTCTTAGCATTTAGCTGAGCAATATGAATTTTTCATTTTTCATCCTTCTCCCTTTGCCTGTATTCTTTGCTCAGCTAGAAGCGTTTTAAAGCTGTCTGGAGATGATACAAATGCTCAGGGATTGTTCTGTGGGTAGATGCTTCCTCAGCTGAGATGCTCAGGCAGCAAAAGGACAAAACACCTTGAATATTTCAAGCTGTTTATTTAATTCTTCAGGGCATGATAGCACATAATACAAGCCTGGGCTGAGAACCACTTTTGGACCTCATTAGAGTGAGGGTAATCAGATTGTTTAAATGAAAAGCAGGACTTCCATCAGAAGTTTCTATCTCTTTGGCATTAGGCACCTGGCACACAGCCCTTGGGCTGGCAGGACTCAGCTGTCCCTGCCTCCACCTCCATCTCCACCAGCTCCAGCTGCACTGCAAACATTGCCCTATCTCAGCTCCCTCCTTGAACCCAACATGAAGCTGGGCAGTACAAATCATGCCTGACTGGCTCTCTAAAATCAAAGCACAGGTGATAAATAAGCCTTACTCCTGCTAGAAACACAGGATTTTAATTACTAAGGAGAAAGGGCACTGAACAAGACCCAGTCTAACCAGTTGCATTATCCCTAGTTTGAGTCACTGTTTACATGCTGAAATAGGAAGAAGGGGTACACCAAAATTGAAAGACTGTTTCAAAAGCAGCAGAAAGGTCTGCAAATCTCAACCCCTTTCCCAAACGGGATTTGCGACTGGGAGGGATGAAGTCTTTGTGATCCAGCTCTGGCAATCTCACCTATCTGGCTTTCATCTTCTCCATTTCAACACGTTTTGTTCAAGAGGAGAAAGAACAAAGCCTTGACATTCTGAACAGTCCAAGAGGGAAAGAAGGGGTAAAAACTGAGAGCTTAATCACTTTATTCTGCAGCAGCATACATGTTTCACACACTGGTGGGTCCCCAGGCTGCAAGGTAGAGATTAAAGGCAATTTATCTGTGAAGACAAAAATCTGATCCAACTGTACAACAAATATAAGTACAAAGAAATCTGCATTCCTTTCAGTCTGACACAAAATGAGGTCTTTTCAGCTCTTATAATCAGTTTTTCTGCGTAGTGAAACGCCTGTGTCTGCCTTGGTAAATGTGTAACTGCGGGCTACCCAGGTGTGCTGCGTCTGGCTAAAGGTTGTGTGTCCGTCCCTGGAACTTTCTACCCAGCTGCTGCTAAGCCAGGCTCAGCTTTCATTGGGCTCTGCCTGCCCTGAGGTAACTTCTCTGTGTCCCGGGCTGTGATGTAAATGAAGCAGCTTTGCGCAATGCCGTGCAGAAGGGGCAGAGCTCCGGCTGCAGTCCCACCTCCCGGGGGCAGAGGTGTCCGGGGGACCTCGCCCGAGGGACGGCAGCATCGCAGGGGCGACAGCCCCCGGGACAGAGGCGAGTAAGCGCTCTCACTGCCTTTGCTTTGGCTGCTGCTTTCTCTACTCAGGTGTTCTTGCTTTTGCTAAGGGCTCGGGGCTCTCTTCTTTAGCCAATAAAGCACGCTGACTTTGCTCAGATGGGGCTTAGGGTAAGTGCTTGAGAGCGAGAACTGCTCCTTTTGCTTCTGCTCATGGAACTAAAGCAGCCAGAGAGAAGTGACCGCTGGGTGCCAATGGTGCCTTATGGCACAGGGTCACCCTCCCAGTGCAGCAAAGATTAAGTAATGCCACGAATTAATTGTATGATGGAGAGAACACCGTGGAAAGGGCATTATTTCTAATTTGTAGCTTTTTGGTTCGTTTTCCTGAGCATCCCAACTTGAAAAATGGGTGGAGTAGTCTAGAAATCCTCTAGCACAGCAGCTGCGCTGAGAAAGTGAAGTTGGGAAGGCACCTCTCAAGATAATTTTTTAACTAGTCATAAGCAATGAATATGATCTGTCATGCATGTGACATGCTATCCGGTGTTGGGGAAGGTGAGGAGGGGCCAAGAACAGAGGGGACAGCAGCACTGTGCTGCCCATACAGTAATTTAGAGGATGAGCTGGGAGTTAATGGGGAATAACAATCCTTGGGTGAAGGCACAAGGACAGAGATATACAGCAGGTCCTCCCCTGCACACCTTTGGGGAGCAAATAGTTTCAGGCTTGACCCTCAGGCGTTTCAGTAGGAAGACATTTAGACATCCTGAGTGACCATCACAGCAACAGAAACCCCATTTGCAAACCCAGCTGTTAGGTAGAAGCCTACAGCCTGGGAATGTAGATATCCGCGTAAGCAGGCAGACATACTTAGCAAGGTATGTCCAGTTACCAAGCATCCGCACATTTCAGCTTTTGTATGTGCAAGAGAGTGGTGATACTGCAAACTGGGATATGATTAGGCATTACATACTTGGGGACCCCTCAGGGGAAAGAACATGGTTATACATTGTAAATTAGGCTGGGAAAGATAGATGGATTTAAACACAAGTACTTCCACCCTGTGTAAAGTGTTGGTGAGACAGACATCGCTCCTCTCAAAAGGCTCAGGCTACCAGAATTACAAAACCTGACAAACTGGTGTGACTCAAAAAGCCTTGGAGAAAGAAAGCAGAGAGCAGGGCTTGCGTACTGGCAAGGCTGATAGCATTTTGCCCATGCGATGAGCTCTGCAGAACTTCAAATGGGCAAAAGAGGGTGAACAAAGCTAAAATAAACAAGGAATTACTAGTGGAATAAAAGTACAGCTCTGAATAGAAGCATTTTAGCTGATGATATGTATTACAGATGCATAATTTTCAACACATTTTGATTTGGATTTCAAATACACAGATTAAAAGTCATAAAATAGAAATTCAAGAAAGGTACAGCAGAGCAATTAGTTATCAAGAAGTTTGATATAGGAAAAGAGGGAATTCTAAAAATATAAAATTTGTCAGTGTGAGTGTGTGTGCCCATGACATTCCCAATAATGCACCACTGACATCCACATACAGTAAAATTCTCTGCCTCTTGTCAGGAAAAACAAGAGCAGCAGGTGGTCTTTTACCAAGGAAGAAGATTGTCTGCACAACTGAGTAGAACTCAGCCTACCCCTTCTAACTCTGTATTCAGACACAGAAGGTTCAATGAAAATGGTTCCAGTGTGAGCACATTTGTGTAAGGGAGCCTGGAGTGTGCTGGCCTAGAAGCTAGAATGAATGTTTGCACTGGGCTATGAAAACTCTGCTAGTGCCAAGTATTTTGCTGACTAGACACACAAACCAGGACCATTCTGTGTTAGGACTAAGAGAGCTGGTTTCCAAACCCACTTCCTGCATAACAGCAGGCACATTGCTTAGCCCGTCTACGTCAGCAAGGCTCAGTGCAGCAGTTTGCAGAGATGGTTCTAGGAGCAAATGTTGCTGCATTTGTTGCAAAACAAGGTTTTACAGAAGTAGCATGCTCTAGTTTGCGGGCATAGCCAGCATCCACAACCCTTCCCATGCTAAATCCTTTGGGTACTGCAGTGGGTAATGGAGTCACATCTGTGCTTATCATTTCCCACCTGCTGTCATTGAAACTGGTATCTGTCTCATCCTGGCCTTTTTTGGGGGCAGAGTCAGACCAAACATCACCAAATACTGAAAATCCCACCTTTGTGACTCCAACTGGCACTTCACCCTGTGATTAAGAGAAACTGTACTTGATTGAAACAGACTGACCAGTCTCCTTTCCTCCTCAATTTTTCTCTTGGCAGACACCGTGGAGGCAATTTTCCAGCATGAATCTGGTAGCACATCTTCTCTGCTTGTTGGCTTGCCTTACCGTGATAACCGGTGACCGGGTCTATGTTCACCCTTTCACTTTGTACTGTTTCAATGAGACTGACTGTGACAAGCTGGAAAAATTGGTTCAGGAGGGAAAGACTATTGTCCCTGTCTCCACTGAGTCCCAAACCACACCTGAATATGAAGGTAACATGAATGACAAGAACAATTTGGAAGCGCCAAGCCTCAACACCTGGGGCAAGGAGGAACGGGGCTACCTGAGTGGCTTGGTGTACGTCCTGGGCATGCGGCTTTACAGCGCACTGCAGAGAGCACAGAGGAGCCAAAACGTGCTCCTGTCCCCAACCAGCCTCTACAGCTCCTTGGTGTCATTCTACCTGGGGGCTTCAAACCAGACTGCACTTGATTTGCAGGGTTTGCTGGGATTTGTTCCCCCCTCTGGAAACCTTGACTGCACTTCCACAGCAGTAGGGAAGAATTTCCTTTCCAGCCTGAGGACGATCGAAAGGCTTGTGAAGAGCGGGGACCAGGAGCTGCTCTTTTCCAAGACACTGAGCCTGTTCTCTGCCCCTGGCATACCCCTCTTCCAGCTGTTCATGGAGCACTTGCTCCCCAGTGCCGATGCATTCTACGCCCGAGCTGTTGACTTTACAAATCCAGGCGAGGCAGCGAAACAAATAAATGCCTTTGTGGAGGCCAAAAGCGAGGGCCAAAGCAAGCTCTTACTGACAGACATCGACCCATCCTCCGAGCTGCTGTTTGTGGCAGACGTCTGCTTGGCAGGTATGAGGCAGCACTGCACATTTTGGGAACAGGCTCAGGGAAGCACGGGCAGTAACCCTGCTCCTGGGAGGGAAGCAAGGTCACACCTGGCCAGTGGAGAAAGGGAAGGGCCCAGTTGAAAGGCTGGACCTCTGCTCCCCACCACTGTGCCAGGGATCCTGCCTGCACTCTGCCATGAGCCAGCAAGGGCAACAGGGAATGAGGAGGAGGGAGATGCCCCCAAGAAATTTTCCTTGTCCAGAATCTAAAGGTTAGGAAAGGTGCATGAGAAAGAATTGCATAACATTCTGGCTGCAAAGGAACTAAAAGTCATGAGAGGCCTCCAGCAAGACTGATCACGGTGTAGCTTTTAAGAAAGCCAAAGTTGCTGGGAGTAGCAGGCCAGAGGTACAGATACAAGAAGGCTAAAAAATACAGTGGACACGACTCCTCTAGTGGCTATTAAACACGGAAGTCTGGAGGCAAAATCTGGCTCAGGAGGCAACTGAATATCATCAACTATAGAAGCAGGGCAGCTTATACAAACCTAGAAGAAATAAGGCAATCTCTTTGTTGCCTAGGGTCATTCCATGCTGCTGTCCCAGAAATCCCCCTGCACTTCAACTGAGCCTACTCTTCTCAGTGTGGCTGCTTTCCTAGATCCTCTTAACTGAGTGCAATACCAGACTGCACACTTCAGACAGCTTGCCTGCCTGGGACCATATTTCAGAAAACCTGCAGTGAGCTCTAAGTTCCTGAGAGGGCCTCTACTGATAAAGGTGGGGTTGTGGTGCCCAGGAAACCTTTTTGTGCCTCCATCTTCCCACCTCAAAATTGGATGTCATGTTTTCTCTCCATTTTATGGGTGCTGTCATTCTCTCAGCGAGCTGTGAGCATTAGCTTTCTCTTCATTGTGGGATCTAGATAGGACCAGATATGATACTACAAAAGTAATTGTGTTACAGACTTGGGTACGCTCACAAAAGCAGAGTTTTCCTTTAGTAGAACCATTTTTCCCTCTTATTCTGTACTGGAAATTTGTAATTTGCATAAGCTTAGTAACATGTGTTCAAGTGTCTGCCTCACTGGGTCAGCTCTGGTGCATTTGAAATATTGCAGTCCCCACACATGGGATGGACAAAATTGGCTCAAGAACAAATTACATAAGCAATTATCTTCTAATAATCATAGAAGATGAATTTAGCATTCGATTTGCCATTTGGTTGTGAAGGGACATCCGTGACAGCTGATGCTGTCATGCTCCAAGTCTGTCCCTGTAGCTGCAGAAAGGAAAAAGTAAATATTTTTCTCTGAAACAAATTTTATAAACTCTGAGATGCAATTAACAGCCATGGCACTGACAAAGTGACAGAAATCCATACAAAACAACAGCTAAATGTTCCAGTGGTCTCAAGTGGTGTTCACTTGCACACAGTTTGCTTCACATTTGCAGACTTGCTTCCAAGCAGGGCCTGCCATTTAGAAGTCAGTCAGGGGCAAATTTCACTAAGGGCAGTAGTTTCTTTAATGCTAAATAGGACTATGTGCCTGTGGAAGGGGTTGACAGCTGCTCTGTGAGCCAGAGAGAGTTAATTAATGAGATCTACTTTGGAAAGGAGTTTTACCAAATTTGGCCACCTTTGTTGGAAGGTCTTGTACAACTTTCCATGCAAAATCTCAATGACTATCAGTTTGCCCTGAATTAGGGACTGCTTTGAAAACAGGAAAAGCTTTAGGCTCCTTACAAGAAATACTCATATCAACACTCTGCATATCCTGTATTTTTGGTGGACCTATATTTTCTAACAAATCCGAATCCCCCACTTCAGCTGCTTTCTTTCTAATATGCTCCCAAAATTGTAAAGGATGTCGAGTGATTACAGTCACTTGGCAGGGGGGTAAAGTCCAAGGAGCAGCAGGCTTAGATTTGTTACTGGATTTGCCACAAACAAATCCATGCACCAGTTCAGATTTTCTTACCACCAGCACTTCATCATCCTCACTATCACTGTCTGGCAACGGGGAGATATATTGTTAATAACTTCATTTGCTTGTGAAGTTCAGAGGGAAGTGGGGGGCAGACAGCTCAATCTGCTCTTCAGTTTGTTTCTCCTGTAAAGTTGTTTCAGTCAGCTGCTGTGCTGGAGAAATGTATTTTGATTTAACACTTAGATTAGCCAGTTGCTCTGCAGGAGAAGAATATGCAGGTTTGACACAGTCTTTCGGGGACTGAGACTGAGAGATGTTACCAGCTTGTTGCTTGTTTCCTGCAACAGCAGATCCCGGAGAAACCTCCACACAAGCAGCTCCAGCAGGCTCTACTTCAGGGACGGTCTCAGACTGAACTTCACTTTCCTGTTCTTCCCTATCAACTTCGGTTTCATGCTCTAATTCTTCCTCCACCTCCCACTCCCTCCCATACTGCCCTGCTTTCCAGTCTTTTAAGCGTTCATAAAACAGTCTTCGAGTAGCAGCCAAATCTGCAACTGACTCATCCCCTTTAGATATCACATCCCATAGTCTTTCCAATGTCTTTCCAAGCTCTGACACTAAAGGCAGTGCTTGCGTTGGTTTCAAAGTCTTGTGACTTAGCCCACAATAAAACATACTACGAAGGGCATAGTCGAAGTTCTCAATACCTTTTCTTTTCAACAAATCTTTCCATGTAGATAAGACAATATTTTCTTCACTTAATAAATTATTTCCTATTTTGTCCCCAGTGGCTCACCTGTACTCCAGGTGTCAAAGTCAATTAAGTCTGGACTGGCAGCTTCCCCGCTGCTCTCAGCTGTGCTGGGCTCCATCCCTGGCTGCACATCACCCTGCAGCCCAGTTGCAGATCATGTATGGGGTCACCAGATATCACTGTTGGGATCGACACAACACATGAAGGGATGCAGTATACTTCAGAAGGCTAATTATATTATATTATAAATATAAAATACTATGTTATATTATAAAAGCATGCTGCCTTTTATACACTCTACAAAGTTTACACTTTATTCATTGTTTACAATAGATCAATATAATGTTCAATGGGGCAAAGCAGTCTCCATTACTGTTTTCAACTAACTTTTACAAAACTTTTCTAAAAATATTTTTCCAGCTGCAGTTCCTTGTTGCTTATCTTCTCCTTCTCTTCTCAGCCTCCATACAAACAGCCTTGGTAAAATTCCTTTCAGAAGCAGATTGTATCAATTAACTCTATCTGGCTCACAGACCAGCTGTCAGCCCCTTCCACATGTGCCCAGCTGGGCAGCAGCATTGATGAATGGCAGTGAGAAGATAACATGTTGAAATGCAAAGCTGCACAGAAGTAGTGCAAGGTGAGAGCAAAGCCTCTCATAGTTGTGAACTGGGAAAGAAATTTATTTTAAGGTCTAGTAGGTGTTTGAGTATGTCCTTTTTAACCTACTTGGCTCAACCAACACTTTGATATTCTGTTTACAACCTTCCCCATTGCTTTGGCTTGTAAGATGGTGGAGGGTGAGACCTCTGGCAGAGCTTGTGCTGCCTTCCCTCTCCTGAGCCCACCCAGCTGTCTGAGAGTGTTCCTGCAGCAAGGGCTGGCCCTGATGGATGTGCTCCAAACGTGCCATCACTGCACTGGAGGGACAGAGAGAAAACCAAGCAGACCCTCTGCACAGGCCTGTGAGCCCCTGGGGACCATATGGCAGCATGGGAGGAAGAAGTCAACCAAGCAAGCAGAGACACTTTCCTGTCTCCAGGAAAGGCCACAAAGCCAACAGAAACACAGCACTTTAGTCACAGTCCTGATGGTCATGGTCCCTGTGTCGTGAGGTTGAAAGAGGGAGATACATGATTAGCTATATATGAATAGCTAAATGTGATTTTATACACGTAGTCCGTTAAGGCACAGAGTGTTGTTCTTAAAAAGACCAGCTAAGGGGTAGAGGGGAGGAAGAGAAGAAGCAATTTCTCCTTTCTTGATCTCTTTTTCAGTGACTGTTAAGCACGCCTTCCCACTCAAAGAGCCTCAGGAGTTCTGGGTGGATTCAAGCAGAAAGGTCTTGGTCCCTATGTTGTCTATCACGGGGACATTCAAGTACAAAACCGATGCCAGTGGGACTTTTTCCGTGGTGGAAGTCCCCATCAGCAAGACAGCACTGCTGGTGCTGCTGCAGCCCATCAATGGCAGTGACCTGGAGCATGTGGAGTCCGAGCTGACCTGGCAGTCCTCAGCCTGGCTCCAGTGGCTGTCCCCAAGGTAGGGAAGGGGCATGGGCACCCTCCCATAGCCGGGATGGATGGGTTGGGGTCAGCCATACAGGCCTGCCCATTCACCTGGGCTCGGATCCTGCCAGGGAGGCTTTAATACTGAGCACAAAGAGAAACCCCTGCATAGCCAGGGGACTCACCTCTAAGGAGCTCTGCTTTGGTGGGATCAGCTTTTTATCTGGGGGTATTTCAAGAAAACGAGCAAGCCCCTTTGCATCCCACCCATGAAGTGGGATGATCTGGGGTTTAGAAGCAGACCCTGGGTGAATTCACACTTGGAAACAGTAACAGGCACCCACAGTGCTTGTGGCCACGCACCAAGCACTTGTTGTTGTTTTCACATGCCCATTCCCCCGGACTGCCCAACCTGATGCTTTCACAGTGAACGAGCACTCACTTGCCTCTCCCTCTCTCTGCAGAGAAATTAAATTAACGCTGCCAGCATTAACACTAGAAGACATCTCTGATCTACAGGAGCTTCTTGCAGATATGGAACTGCCTGGGCTGCTGGGGAAGGGGGCAGATTTCAGTAGGATAAGCAACGCCAGTCTCACAGTTGGAAAGGTACAGTACCTATCACTGGCACTAAAAAAAATTACAGTAATTTTACAATTATAAGCTGCACTTTTTTTTTTTTTTTAAGCGAGGATCCAGGTGTAACAAAGTAACAAATTAGTAACAGACACAAATTAGTGTCAGGTGCTCAAGTTGCAACAGTTTTCATAGACCAGAGAAGCCTTTAAAGGCAGCCCCAGGCGCCCTCCCCAGCCAGCCCTCACTTCCTGGTTGGTGTTTCGCTGGGACTTGTCCATAAATAAGCTGCACCTGAATATAAGCCGCACTACTGGGGTAGGCTGGATTCTTCAATGAAAGAGGTGCAGCTTATAATCGTGAAATTACTGTATGTTTCCTGCAAAGTTTCAGCCTCCTAAACTGAATAAATTTACCTAGAACAAAGCAGTCAGAACATGTAGGGGACTGGATATCACATACATACATACAGTGTATGTTTTAGATTTAGTAGGAGAATAATGGTGATAGTGCAAGAGTTTTAGTTGTTGGCAAGTCGTGGGAGGAAAGACTGAGCAACTGTGTGGTACCTAGCTGCTGGCTGGAGTTAAACCATGACACAAGGATAGCAGGATTACAAACTAGCCCAGTGTAAAAGCAGTTATACTGCTTTTGCACATTATGGACAAGTACTCCTAACATTTTTTTAAACATCTATGGAGTACAATGTGCTTTATCATTTACTCAGACTCTCATTTGTCCCATCACAATCATACTCTGATGACTCCAGAGTTACTCATATGTTTTTCTTTACAGGTAATAAATAAAGCCTTTTTCAAACTGGCCGGTGAGGGAACAGATCAGCCAGCAGACCCTGCAGCACAGAAGGAAGATGGGGTGTACCTGGATGTAACACTGAATAAGCCATTCCTTTTTGCTGTGTTTGAAAAGCAGTCAAGGGCAATGCTTTTCCTTGGCAGAGTAGTAAACCCTCTGCATGAGGATTAAATGCAAACACCAAGGATAAGAAAGGACTGGAATGATGCACAATTCCCACTACCTTTTTCTTATTCATCAGATATTTTTGTGATGTTGAGTGCTCTACTTAGCTTTGAGTGAAGCAGCTAGTGCTTGAAATACAGCTTTTTGAAAGCTAACACTTAGCAACATTTCACTCTCGTTCATCTATTTCGTGTGAGGTGACTCACATCCTTCCTCCAGCTTCCATTTTATTCTTTGTCTCTCTTTTGCTCCTAGTTCCCTTTTTGGATGCAGTGGGTCAGGGCAGTGTTTCAATGCAAGGCATCAACTTAAAAAAATAGTTTGATAAGCAGCTTTTACTGTATTTTTTATTTACTATTGAAAAGGACCTCTTCATTCTTTAAAAAGCTCTTTTAATTGTACAGTCAGTTTTGCAAGAGAGACTCCCTTTTACATTACAGTGAAGATTGAACAATTATCCACATAGATTTCTAGCTTCATCAGCAACATTTCCCTTTAAAACGCTGCCAACAGCACAGGCAGGCTCTGCTTGTCCAACTGAGACAAGATTTTTGCCTTGGAAGCAAAAACATGCTTAGAGGAAGCTTTTTCTTTCTGCAGGCCAGATGGATATATTCACTTCTTAACTCTATGGAAATGCTAAAAATAGCGTTTGGTAGTATTCATGAACTGTGATGGATAAATTCTCAGAGTCTGACAGAATTATCTGATTTGTTTAGGGAAAAAATTCCCACAAGATTTACTATTCCAGTATAATTCCATTTCTTGGATTACTTTATAACCTGTGAGGCATTTCTTACAGCCTTATAGCAAAGAAGGACATTACTGGTTAGAGTCCAATTCTGTAAACTTTAACATACCCAAACCATATGTTCTTTAAAAATAGCATTAATGGCAATAACATATATTAATATAAATAGTGGATGTGGTGCAGCTAACTGTGAATAAAATTATTACAGCAGTCCAGTCCAACTCTTAACAGAGTCATAAAAATTTGAAACAATAAAGTGGAACAACAGATTATTAGATGACTCTTGAATTAGGAAGTGAGGAATTGGGAGACAGACCTTGGTACTGTGGAAAGCCTGGAACAAAGATTTCCACCTCTCATCTCTCAATTTATTGTTAGCACTGATGGCACTTAAAAATAACTGCAAAGCTCTTTGGCAGACCATGCAAGATGGCCCAAACATGTATCTAATCTAAATGCACTAATTCCAGCGGCTTGCTATCAGTGATGTGGATACATGACATAGTCTTGGAGCTTCATGGAAAATGCCATAATGTTACAAATAAAATAACCCTCAGAATACTAGGACACAGCATCTACGTATTTATCCATTTATACTGTATGTACTCCAGATGCTCTAATGTCTAAATACTGTACTTGTAATATATACAGAAGTAATTAAGTATGAACATGCAAAGGTAGAAAAATGCAAATAAAATCACTTCCAAGTTTCTTTGCCACAGTTTGGTTGGGCTTTTGTCTATAAATAAGTTCTGGCTTCTGAATTCTGCTCCAAATCAGATTTATGTTTTTAAGACAGTCAGTTGCATATTATCAAGCACTACAGCCAATGGTAGCTTTAAGCATGAAAAAGGCAACTTCATACTAATTTAAATGTTATCCCATTTACTTGTTGAAGTCAGAAGTTAGCATCATCTACAAAGAAAATCTCAGACCATAAAATGTTCCATTTTTATGAAGAAGGTGGAAAATAACAAGAGGAAGCCCCTAGACACACTGACAGAAAATTCAGGGGAAAATGTGTCTATTCACAGGTGGTTCCAGGGCTGCATGCTGTGGAGCTCCATATCCCTGTTCAGTGGTTCCAGGCAGAAAAACAAAACAAACCCATAAACACACTTTTCAGAAAAGAAATTTTGTGGTGGAAAGGACCTCTCCACTGACACCCTGGAGAAGAAAAGGAAGAAGGAAAGGGCAGAGACAGGAAACTAAAAGTACACTGACCAGAATAAGGCCTGCAAATAGAGAAGTGCTGGAGCAAATGCTACAATACCAAAAAGAAAGCTCTCTGGTACCCATTCTCCAATATATTCAAATGGTAAAAAACAACCAACTAACAAACAAAACCCACTCACACTCCCTCAACAACATATATTCTCCTGAGACTTGTTTCTGACATCAATTTTACATTTTGTACTCTTCACTCTCCTCCAATTTTACCAAATTCCTCTGTCAGGCACACTATGATGCACATTCCAAGGATCCTAGACACCACTCACATATTGAGATCCCAGATGAAATCTACAGCCCAATAATCTAGTGAATGAAGCACCTAAACTCAGGCTGTAAAAGATGAGGGATTTGGAGAAAGAGAACAAATGAGCTTTTTAGGTTTCATCAAAAAGCACAGTCTATCCCTGGGCATAGCTAACAATTCACTGACAGCTTAAAAAACAATACAATTTTTAAGAAATCTAAGCAATTTGCTTCCTCATCCCTCCAGTTCAACACTGAAAATACAACGGTTGATGGAAAAAGGAGAGTAAATATTCCTTGAGTGGTCCAGCCAAATATACATACTGCTAGTTATCTTTAGATGATGAGGCTAGAACAGCCTGGTCCACTTCTGGTGTAACCTACCAAGCTGAGAGCCCAGTTACCATTTTAAAGGAAGACATGTCACTGCTCTTCTCAATATTGTACAAAACCTCTTCCAGCTAAATTCCTTGCAAGATTAGAAAGGCATAGCAAATTTTCTAAAGGTCCTAGAATGGAAGAAGATAAAATCTAAAGAAGACAAAATCTAAACTGCATTACTTTTATGAAGTGCACTCCAAAAATTACTTAAGGAATAGAAAAAATAAGATTCATAGAAGAAGACATCTCCATTGGAACACATTTACATGGTAGATCCTCTCTTCACTGAACCACAGCATTTGAAAATGCTGAAATTGAGTTTACCAATTCACACCTTTCTTTCAATAGGGGCATCACACAAATTCTTAACTGATGTCTTATTCCACTGAAAGAAAATTCAATCCTATTCAAGTGAACAACAATAAAAGATGGGGGAACTGATAAGAACCAGTGATACAGACATTTAAGGCAATCATAGGACCATTCAGTAATTTTGATTTGCTACACAATGTTATTTCCTGCCTTGAAATTAAAGCCAGTCTTCAATGGAAAAGAACAGAATTTGGTCTATATCCTCAGAAAGTTGATGAAGACAAGTAGGAAGCGTTGTTATTAGAGGAACATGTGGACAATCACTTCCAAATAATCTCTCAGTGCCTTTTTGGTTTGATACACAGACTACATCCTTTTCCCCAATTTTGGAGGATACAAACAAAACGCTTCTATTTTCAATCACTACTGTGCCCAGATCTCAGAATCTACTTTAGCTATTGAAGAAATTTAATTGTATAGAGATACCTGCTGAAATGAGCAGCTGCAGAGTGCATTTACAATCCTACAATCTCAGGCTGCAACTTGCACATCCATTTTATAAGAAAACATCGCTGAAAACAGTAGTAGCTAGAACTAGGAAGACGTGTCTTCTCCTGACTCTCAAGAAAATTAAGAGGTGTGGGGAGACCAAGCTTTTTATGTTCATCTATTTGAAGCCTGAAAAAAATATAACACAAACACAAACTTCTTGTTCATAAGCAGTAAGAGTTACATGCACTCAGCAGTGTGTGCCTAAGGCTGAGGATTTCCACGTGCCTAAAGGAGACAAACAGATCTGTCATCTGACAAGTAGGTTCACTTTGCTGTTTATATTTTTAGCAATTTGGATGCTCCCTCGACTGTGTATGTGCCATGAATGGAGAGAAGCTAAGTAAATTAGAAAAGCTAAATCCTGCTCTCCATTACTCAAGATTGAATCCAAGCACCACCATTTAATTTTAAGCAGCCTCCCTACAAAAAATTTGTATTAGAAAAGTAGTGACAGCCACCTTTCCTAATTGCTTTAAAAGCACCATGATCACATGGTTGTGTCTTCTCAATTAAAATATGATCAGTTTCCAACAGGGAAGAAGGAAAGCCCTCAAGCTGTGAAAGGTTTCCTCACTACAGCTTCACTTCACACAACAGCGATGTGCTGCAAACCTCATATCTCTAAGTGCTTGGAAAATTTGCATAATCAGGGCATCAAGCATCATGCTCTCTAAATGCATTAGGAAGATAGAGGTATTTTTAATCAACAATTGGAAATTAGAATTCCAGTGTTAAATGTTCACAAGATTAAAAAAAAGGTAAAAAACAAATCAGAACAACAAAACAGAAGCAAAACCAGGGCATTCTCTGACTTTAAAGCCTTAAATTCACCTCCTACTGTACCCAGACTATGCTGCCTGTCCTTCACATATGAAAGAGAAGCATCAATAGACAGATCTCTCTAGGTTCAAAAAAGGTCTTTGTCAATCCTTCTACCATTTTAAACCCTAGTAACACTATCAAATTTCCTGCTATATAAAGAGACACCTTGCACTGATATAACTAGGTTTGAAGTTACAAAAATTCTACATGTATGCAGGTGAGTTCTCACAGATAATATAATACAAATCAGAAATAGCCAGCCCTGAATAAATTCTAGCTTAGTGAACTAAGATTTAATTTGAAGGAAAACAGGTAGTCTGAATGTAATAACCTCTAAATTAGATACTTGTAGTAGAAATTATTTTGAAAATTTAAAGTGCTTCATGCAGCACTTCACACCAACATGGTCTGTGAAAAAAATCAGATCAGTTAAATGAAAACATTCAAAACACAAACAAGAGCTAACTATATCCCATGATGAGAGAGGGCAGGTAAGTGCAAAGCAGCAACAAGAAACAGCAGAATACAATTCCCATGAGTACTTTATCCCAGAAGAGCTTGAAAAATGTTTGGAAGTTTTGATACCCTGTAAAGAGTTAAAGCACACAGCTGACTGTCTCAAACACTGTCAAAGCCACAAATAGAACTTGCCACAAGATAAGCCACCGCAGCACGAACTCAAGAAAAGCACAGAAGGGAGGAATTTTTGACAGGAAGGTGCTGATTCCAGACGTGTCAAAGGTGAAGATCTGGTTAGCACATCCTGGTTAATGCAACCAGATAAAAATTCTCTGGCAAACTGTGGGAGAGAAAGCAAGTGCTCATTCTCGTATCACTGCTCAAAATCACCCTAAGTTATGGGACAGACAGAGTCTGTGACCACCACCAACCCCAATGTACCCCCAGACTTGTTTCTGGGCCCTCCCACCACAGGACTGCCCATGATTCACAGTGTTTACATCAGACAGTGTAGAACTCCCCACCAGGGCATTCCCACCTGAACGTAAACATGTATGAACCCACTGAACTCTTTGTTTTGTGGGCTTCCTCCACCCCTGATGGATCAAGAGTCCAACCATCACTTTGACCAACAAACATCTAAAATGGCAACAACCAAGACTTGTTGCTGGATCTGTGGATGGTGGTATCTTTCATCTCTACTATGTACTCATATACTTACTTTCTCTTTCTTTCTTTTCCCTATATATCTTTGTACATGATATCTTCATATTTTCATATTGTTCTATTTCTACAGACAATAACTAAAACAGCTACATACCTTTCTTCCATTGCAACCAAACTGCTCTAAAATAAACCTGAGATATATATAGATATATATCTCTCTCTACATATACAGACACAAACTCTGGTCACTCAGTATCCTTTCACTCTAATTAAGGGTTCTGTTAACAAGAACCTCAGTTATTTTGCCTCTGGAGTGTATTATAACACAGCCATCAATTAATACATTTGATTCAAAGACATATGGGACATCAAAAGTTAGGAAGACAATTTATTACATATTATTTTTAACACAGAACTTTGTTCTTGTACACTTCAAGTTGTACAACAAAAATAAGAAAAACATTTTCTTCTACTTTTATTACATAGTAGAAAGTGTAGAACTTTGCTTTCCATATAATGGATAACTGATAAATTCTCAGTCTTTTGGTGATGCAAGTTTATCAAGGCAGAAGATACACAGATTTGCTGCTTGAGATACTTTAGGAAGCATTTCATTGCTATTTATTTGGTAAAATGAAGAAGAGTAAAATTCTCTCTTTCTTTTAGAGACAATTTTTATCTTCAATCACATGCTTTCAAAAATATCTAGGATGGTTCCATCGTAGCCTGGTCCTTGGCAGTTAGCACCAGCTCTGCAAGGGCTGAAAAGCTTTTTATGCTGCTTGTTTCCAGTCCCATCTTTCGTATCTAAAAAGATATAGAAAACCCATTAATTTTCTTTAAAACATTAAAAACCCACTAATTATTCTACTTAAAACATTCAGCGAAGCCTATGTTTTGTCCTGCATTGACATGTGGTGAAAAACACAACTGCATATACTGCAAACTATAAAAAATTTGCATCCAACTTTGCTCAGTAATGTCTCTCCAGTTACAGAAGTGTCTTGCAGGGAAATATTTCACCATCTTCTAGGCAACTTGTAACTAAAGCCAGCTGGAAGTTTCCCAGTGAAGCAATCAGAAAGAGAAACTTGGCTGTAGTTGGTTTTAATGCACTGATTTAAACGAATTCTTTTTTTTCCAACTCCAAATGAAGTTTTTGGGCAATACTTTAAAGATCAACATGAATACACCCAAGTAGAGCCAACAGCATGACAGTGGAAGCATTTCAATAGGCTGCAAGAGACTACAGTTCTAGTCTTGAAGTTCCTAGGAGAGGAAAACTCTACAATTGCAGAGGTTGCTGCAAGTAATTTCTTAGCCAGTAAATCTATTGCTCTGACAAAAAAGAAAAATATGGCCATGAAAAAACTAAGAGTGCAGTGAAGCAGAAAAATCTCGATCTAACTAAAACAATAATGAAGCGATTCTGAAAAGGTGTATGCTGCTGGAACTCTTTGTAATAGTCACATGTACCAAAACATCTTACAAATGATTATGAATAATCTGTCCCAGTTCAGCTTAAATTCACACTGCAGTGACGGGAAAGTAGAACAAAAGCTCAACCCCAGGCAAAAACTGAAAATAATAGCTTTTGTTAGTAAGATTTCCATAATTCCACCCAATTGTGATTAATCTCATATCTGAGAAAAGCATCTGCTCACACACAAGCAGACTTAATCTACCTGTTCTAATGCATCAACAGCATCTGCTCATAAACAAGACCAATGACAACTCCTTGGCAACTAATGATATGGAGTATGGACTCTTAGTTGGAAGTTTGTTTATATCTAGATATGATTTTTAGAAATAAGGGAGTACAAAACAGCGTGCTTATACAATTTAATGTAGCTACTGCATACATTTCCTGGAATATTTTCTTCTATGTTTTGCTGCTTAAAATTTCATATTTGGCAGTGAAATGCACTTACAATTTTGCAGCACAACAAATCAGGCTGACATTCTCACAGCTCCTGGGAACAGACCCTGACCATTCAGAAAGTCAAGGCTGGAAACGCCCCAACAGAAGGCAAACAAAAGAAGGGCCATAAAGAAGCTTCTATGAGACCTAAGTCAGGTCTCTGTCCTCTCATCTGTAAACACAGTGTTTCTTCTTAATGCTTCCACGCACTGAGCAGTACCTGAATTTTGAGTAGTAAGAAATACCAGCTTTGCATTTGTATAAGAAAGGACAGGAAAGCATCTGTTGCTAAAGTGGTATCTATAATCACTAAAGTCTGTAATAGTTTCCTTTATACAAATGAAAAAACACAAAGCAAAATCCCAAACCCCAAACCCACACCAACAAAGCTTTCAAGATCACAGTCTGAGTCAAGGTTCCCTTTCTTCTTCCATCTCCCTTCCAAAACCATTAATAATAATAAAAAACTCATTTCTCATAACTTACTTGTTCTCCAAAATACTCAACATCTAGGGCCAGCTGCAGTCGGATTTTGTTATCATCACTCATGCCCCCATTAGTACCAACAGGGTTTGAAGTTGCAGTTCTTCTGGCTTGCTTCAACCTTTTTAGACTCTCTTCCATTTTCTTAACAGAACTGAGCACATCAGATACAGTTTCATAGTACCTAAATTAAGGAAGGTTAATGAGAAAGAAAAAATTCCACTTTACAGAAGAGTCTACTTCATACACAGAAATACATCACTGGCCCTGTTGAACAATGCCAGAAGGAATGGGTTCCCTTGCAAAGAAGCTACTTATTAGCATTATCAATTAATCAGTATTTCCATTATTAGTTCCAGAGGTTAATCAGAAGATTACTATTCAGTCTTGAAGACTCCTCATCACAATATTTTTGACTTGTTCAAGATGTTTGTACTCAACAGTGACCAAGGAAAACAACTGCTCAATTTTATACAGTCAAAATCAGCCTCTCTTTACAATCAATAGAATATTGAGCAAAACTGCTTTTGCAAACAGCACAGGAATAACAGTCAGACAGACCAAAACCCACGTGTTTTTAGGCAAGTCATAGCAGTGTGTATGAGAGTGCACATGAGCACACCAGTCAGAAACGCCTATTTCTAAAATGAAGACAGGAGTCTTAGGAAGCTGGCAGGGAAAGTCAGAAGAACCCTAACCCTAATTTAGAAATGGTAGAGATAAAATAAAACACCACTGCTCATGGAGTGGGATTCACATTAAAGAAAGCATAGACTCAAAGTAGACACATCAACTACTCAACAGAAGTTCAAAAAGCCTTATGGACTGAAATCCCATGCCTAAGTGGGAAGAGCGTATCATACAAGTTAACAGATGCCCAGGACAGTGAGTTAAGAATAAGAGAAAACAGAGCAACAATGGGAAATTAGAAGACCCATGAGAAGAGACCAGATTGAGCTGTGTTCTGTAATTTGCTTAAATATCTAAGTTTCAAAGAGCCTCTCTATGAATACTATTACTCTAAGAATTAAAAGAGTTGAAAGAAGCTTCCTGATGATTACTTTTAAACAAGGAGGCAACAGAAAGCAGATAAACTTTTTAAAAGGGTAATTAGATAGGGATGGTTAAAGAAGAAGCGCTGGCCAGTGCCATGGAAACTTGTTTCACGATATCATTCTATGAAAAGCAAAAGTATTCCACTAAAAGTCAGTCATGTGCTCTTTTCGTATCTTGGTATTTCCTAGTCTCACTCACTTGTGACTAATTCATACTTCTGTTGTACTCCCAAATCCTTCTGCCATTTTAAACAAATTTAGCCCCCAGTGATTTTTATATAGTTCAGGCTCATTTCTGGCTTTTTTTCATTTGGATGCAAGAATGTATTATTGCAGCAAGAAATCATTTGCATCTGCATTCTCAATAAAGAAACTTCAATATTCCTCACTTAAGAAATTCAGTTTCTTTGGCTTGTCTTTTTTTCAGTGAGGATAAGGTATTTTATAACAAAATTATGAAAATAGTAGAAACAAACCATGAAAATAGAATTTGTCAGAAAATTCTAAGGAATTAAGACATGAACCTGCCAGTCTAACTGGTGTTTAACCACTGTCATGTTGAACCTAGTACTTAATTCAGTTTTGGAAAGTGAAGAACTGCTTTTTGAGGGGTAAAAAAACTCAGGTTGGGTCCAAGGAACTACATAACAGCTACTTTGTATGGTGTCAGCAGATTTACTGAAGCTTTAAAAGCAAGACTAACCAGGCACAGAGATGTAGAGAGACACACAAGAATTTACCCTAAGATATATAATAACCTTGAGTGGCTTGAGATTCCAGGAATCTTTGCAGTTCTTCAGCAATGTTACTTAACAAATGCTGTGGGTTAACAACAAGCTTCTTTCTATGCACTAAAAACTGGTTAAGAGACACCAAGCTTGAAAAAAGAGGTTTTGTGCAAAATGAAAATGACCAGTGCAGTCAAGACCAACCTATGCTTAGTTCTGTCCAAAATACTTCAGAAAAATTTTAAGAACAGTTGGTGAACATGTAAAATCATCTTACAATTTTAAGTCTATTCTGAAAGATAACAGAAGAGGAAGAGTAGGGAGGCATAAGGAGGCAAAAAACAAGAAAGAATTCATGTTCCGACTATGGTTTGAAACCTCAGTATTACTATGTGGTTACATCTCAGAAAAAAAATAATCAATCTATACTCAGCAGCAGCCAACTGACAATATAATATGAGAAGAATTATCAGGAAAAACCATGTAAGGACAGACAGAAAGCATATATTATACTTCAACCTTCATGGATTGTTCTGATTCGTCTGTGGCCAGAAAGGTCAAAGAAAACCAACAAAGCAAAACTATGAAGATGGGAAAAGGTAAAAACCCTAATCAAAATAGGCTAAGGTGACTGTAGTTTTAGGCAAGGTTAGGGATATTTAAAAAAAATAGATAGCATAAAGAGTAAATTGTCCACAATTCAAAAAGTGGGGGTATCCTGTGAAATTTTCTGGCAGAACTTTCAAACGAAAGCAAGCATAGCTGTCTCATGTTACATGCTTTAACTAGCAGAACTCACACAATGCAACATTCCTGCTCAGTAAGAATTTAAAATACAGTTAAATAAATGGAAAAAAAATCCTGTAAGGAACCTATTGCTACTCATGACTACTACTATTGCTAGTCATATGACTACTCATGTTTAAAAGCCCTCAAGATGATAACTAGGAAACAAAAGATCTGCTAAAGAAAGTATTGCTTTATGGCCGCTTTATTAAACTGTGAATAATTAGCTCTTCAGCAGTTTAAAAGGCCCAACGCTTTTTTTTTTAAACCACTAAAAAGTTGGCTAATCATTACATACATTAAAAAAGTCAAAGGACAATAGTGCTCAAGTTCTTGAAAATTCAGCCACTGTTCATTGAAAGTAACATGAGGTTCAGTTCAATTCTGAAACAAAATTCACATCTTTAGTTCACTGTTGCATTCCCAGAACTAACCAATTTTTCAAATGCCCTATCCACCATGTAATGGTTTGCACAGATCTGAGCAGGAGCCAGGTCTTTGGATTCCCTGCCCAGCTTTTCATCTGCTGAATATGCAACACGAGAGTAAATCCAGGGATATATATCCCACCTGAAGAGTGCTGTATTTTGATTTTCTTTATAGTTGTGTTAATTCACAATGTTTCAGTTTTTCCTGTGTCTGTTCAATGGACATTGAAGTTTTTAACAAAGGCAAACAATGTTCTGTATGGTTCTCTTACTTCTGTGTGCTTTCAGAGAGAGCACCCTCCAACCACTGATGAATCATGGGCTGCTTCAAGGTATCTCTGTAGTCATTCTGCAGTCGGTAGAAGGGCTTAAGAGCACTGTCAACATAAGGTGAAGCTTTAGTTGGCACCTCCTGGTAGATGACAGGGAAACAAGCCAAGGAAGAAGGAAACAGTCATTTACTTATTCAAAGTATCAACACTCAATTCTAGCACACGTAAAAACTGCTAAGCCTGTACCTAAGCAAAGTACAGTAATTTCACAATTATAAGCCGCACCTGATTATAAGCCGCACCTCCCGGCAGCTGGGTAGACCATGGAATTTGTTCATATATAAGCTGCACCTGAATATAAGCCACACTCTTTTTTTAAAAAAAGCAAGGATCCATGTGTAACAAAGCAACAAATTAGTAACAGAATCCATGCCAGCAGGGTTTGGTGTCAGGTGCTCAATTTGCAACAGTTTTCATGGACCAGTGAAACCTTTAAAGGCAGCCTCAGGCGTCCTCCCCGGCCGGCTCTCACTTCCGGGTTGGCATTTCGCTGGGATTTGTCCATAAATAAACCGCACTTGATGATTAGCTGCACTACTGGGGTAGGCTGGATTCTTCAATGAAAATGGTGCGGCTTATAATCGTGAAATTACTGTAAATCATTTAGGACAAGTCAATGAAGTGATCATTATCCACAGGAAAGACACCATCACAAAATTATTCAGCAGTGTTATAAAGTGTGATATAATACTAGGACAAGGTTCAAAATACCCAAAGTTTTCTCAGATGAATGTGCCACCCATTCCTATGACTAGGGTATGATCCTGAATGCTCTTTCTACTCCTGCTGATTCCAGAGAAAGCTGAGCAGACTCAGTGCCCAAAACACTATTACACTTCTGTTAAAATATCTACAGCTTTGTACTATACTTCACTAGGTTGAAGACATTGTCATAGGCTCTGTCAAGCAGATGTCAGGCAGAAGAACTCAAAACATCTCAGCACAGGGCCTTCTGAGATTTATTTTTTCATTTGCAAGAAGCACTGACCTTGTTGGTTCTCCTATATAACCTTGGAACTTCCAGTGCACTTTTCAGGTATGCAAAGGAGGATTCACTGAGATCCTGGATAATCCTGTTATTCAAGGTAGGCACACAGGCTGATAGAGAAGTCTTTGAATCTTCCAAGGCTCCTAATAAAGTAAAAATGCTGAAGTTTAAACTGAGCTACCCTGCCCAATCACAACACAAATTATGTGACGCCCCTCATCCTCCTAATCCCACTCACTATCTGATGTCAAGTACAGGACATGCTTACCAAATAAATACAAAACACTGCCAGTAACACCAACCATTCCTCAGCCAGAAACACGGAAGCAAGGGAAGACAAGCGGAGAAAAGTAACACTCTCCAGGTTCAACGTTTTTCCAGTATTACCAATGAAGCAAGGGCTTGAATCAAAAGGCTCTGACTTTCAAAGAAACTGTGTGAAAGTCTCTCTAAATTCCCTATGGAATGACTGGAATATGTTCAACTCAAAGCTGTGACTGGCAACAGACCATCTACTGAGCGGGGGATGTGCACAAGCTCCTACATCTCAAATAGACTTGGACATCTACCAGTAGGTCTGATTTAGAGATTTCAGTGGAACTCACGATGCAGAACTTCTGGCTATGCTTGCAGACAGGGACTAGTTCACTCATGAAGCTCTATGCCTAGCTTTAATTAATAAATTAAAATCAAACTCTGCATTTCACATAAAGAATGATCAGATGAAAAAAAGACCAAAAACAAACAAACCAAAGAGACAAACTCAAAAACCAAAGCAAACTAACCCAAAACAAAAACCCAGAAAGAAAAAAGGAGGCTAAAATACTGAATTGCTTCTACCCTCTGAAGTTAAGGTATTTAACTATCATAGTTTGATAACCCTCTGCCTCACATGACTTGTCAGGCCTGAGAGAGAACGGTCATTTTAAAAAAACATTTTAGTTTCAACTGGATGTCTCCTTATGTCCTCTTTCCCAATTCTTTCAAAAGTTTAATGATACGAATCTTCTAGGATAAAGTCCTCACCTTCTGGAGAAAAATCCTAAAAGTACTTTAAACTCACTCAATTTTAATTGTTAAACATTTTCCAGATGCAACAGTTCTGATGAAAATTGTTTCTATTTAACAATTGAAACAAATGGCAAGTGTCATTAAGTATTTTCATTCCAAATAATGAAACTGTAAAAATTGATTTCATTTGTTTGGCAGAGGGGATTTTGGAGAAAGGAGAAGGAGCCTCTCAGCTTTACCTGCAATGCAAGATATATTCTTGAAGCCAATCATTTCAAGCTTTGGTTTAATCATGTCTAAAATGTCAGGAATCTGAAAAAAAAACCAACAACCCCAAACCAAGAGAGATTATATAAAGATATAAAATATTATAAATGTTTTAATTACTTTTCCTACATCCTGTAAGTTTGAAGTGCATCATAAGACACCCTCAATTTCTGTGGTTTTACTGCATTTCTGTGCAATCAATATTTAGAATTTTACGATGTACACTAAATCCTCTATCTTACTATTGTACTCAGAGGAAATAACTCAGAATTGACAAAGTCCACCTGCAATTTACAACTTCACAAATCACAGAAAATTCAGTCTTACTGAAAATAAATACACAGGAATCATCCCTACTGGGAGACAATTAATACCATTCATCTCTCCTCAAGATTCTGGATCATTAATCAAGTATAATCACAATGATAAAACCTTTTTCCAACCTCCAAGACTAAAATCAGCAAACACTTAATACAAAAGACAACGTTACAGCTGAATGTTGCACCACACTCCAAGCTGCAAACCTCTTTTCTACTTGAAAAGAGGTAAGACTGGCAGAGCAACACTTTCACATCAAAAAATTATAGAAAGATATTATTTAAGGAGTTAAGTCCAGAAGCTACTGATTAAACGAATTCAAATACCTGAAGTTGTTTGCCCATTATCTGCCATTCGAAATAAGCACAGAGTAGGTCATATATTTCATGTATCACACACACCAAGTTTTAGCATTTAAGATTAAAAAAAATTATGGTACACTGTTTTAAACAATTTAATGCCCTTACAAGATGCCAAAAACACCAATGAAGATTCTTTCTAAGTGAAGTCAAAAGCACAAACCTGATCCTGGAGTTTGTCCAGATCTGCAGCAATGTGTATCAGCTGAGTACTAGATATAGAAGACAATGGCAGACTTTCTGGAGAAGAGCCATTCCCTTGGTCCTCACTGGGGTTGAGATTTAAAGAAGATTCCTTTCTACCAACTGCCACAGGCTTTTTGTTCTCCCTTGTATTCTCACTGGAAATGGGCCTTACAGAAACCTGAAACATCAAATTGAAGTGTGAAACCTAGCAGTAGTGAGTAAAAGCTGGACAAACAAACAGTATATAAAGGATTTGTAAGACTTCAGCATTAGAATGCCACACTTTCAAGGTATATTACCAAATACCATTACAAAACTATGTAAAGAGTAAAGTTTAAAAATATGTGAGTGCACTACGAATTTGGATGATTTAGAACAGATTTGTCTATCTAAGGTTAGTAGAAGGCAGTCTGGTCCTGCTGTCAAACAACTCCTTTCTCCCACCTCCTCACGCTCTCTGCTGTCAAGCAAGTGCTTTCCCTGACTACTCTGTTTTAACTCCAGTACTCAGAAGTACTTTCCATTAGCTACAGTAATTTCACACTCATAAGGCGCACTTCTGGGTAGCCGGGAAGACCACGGAATTTGCCTATAAATAAGCCACACCAGGTGATAAGCCATACTTTTTTTTTTTTTAAGCGAGGATCCATGTGCAACAAAGTAACGAGTTAGTAACAGAATCCTGAGCTTGAAGGGTTTGCTGTCAGGTGCTCAATTTGCAAACAATTTTCACAGACCAGGGAAGCTTTTAAACGCAGCCCCAGGCGCCCTCCCTGTGCCACGGGCCCCAGCACTCCCAACCCTGGCGCTGGCTGCCATGGCTCCCCTCACCGCGTGAAGAGCCAGCGACCTGGCTGTGGCAGCTCCCTCCCCGGCCAGTGGCGGCTCCACGGCAGATCCCTCTCTGGCCGGCTCGCACTTCCGGGTTGGCATTTTGCCGGAATCTGTCCCTAAAGAAGCTGTACCTGGTGATTAGCTGCACTTCCAGGATCGGCTCGATTCTTCAGTGAAATAGGTGCAGCTTACCAGTGTGAAATTACTGTAATTTAGCTGAGAGAACTACGTCACCAAGTCACAAAAGAAATTATAAATGGACACCTTACTATTGTCTTCAACTACCAAAAAGGGATGTACAGAGAAGAACAGAATCAGATTTTTCCTTGAGTGAGAGTAATTAGCAATGGATATGTACTGCAGCAAGAGAAATTCTGATCAAATAGAAGGATAAAGCAACCAATCATCGGACCAGGGTTCCCAGGAAAGAGTACAATGACTGTCTTTGGATATGCTCAAAATTCAACTTAAGAGGCTCTGCACAACCTCATCTGAGCTGGTCCTATTTTGAGTAGGAATTGGGACCAAATGACTTCCAGAAATCTCTTCAAATACCAATGGGAGGAGGCAGTACAAGAGCAAAGCACAGTTTCTCTGCTCAGCAGCAGCGATCATTGATGCTGAGTCAGCTGCCCAGGAAACTCCAGTTCTGCATTCTCAATTCTAAATAACTGATCCAAATTATATTACTCCTTTTTATTTAGAGGGTTATTTTTCACCTGGCTCTGTTTCACAACTTCATTCACTCTATCAACAACACACAAAGAGAAGATAATGAAGATTTTGGCTTCTTGTCTCAGTGGCAGAGGCAGCATTAAGGAGCATGAAGTACAGCTTTGGCAGCCACCAGACAGTAGCACCGCAACAGTACTGATATTTATGACTAATCACGTATTTTGCAGAGACACTTTTCATAAGCCAAACTCATGAAATGCTTGAAGGCTAAAACCCATTAACTTCACAAAAGAACTCTTAAAAAGAGGTCACATACTTTGCTTCAAAAAGTCTCTTTTTGATGAATACATCCCATCAGCAGCCCCTTAAAGCAGGCTGCTCTCTCACCTCACTGATGAACACTGAGTAGCGTGCCAAGATCTGCAGGCTGAGTTTCCACAGGCGGTGTGCTAAAAGCGGTAAAAACATCTGATCTGACCAGCACTTCACAAGACTCGTCCACACCATGTGAGTGGCCAAGAGACAGAATGAGCTCCCATCTAGAAATGATTAAGGCAACAAAGGTCAAATTCTAAGCATGCTTTTAAAAGATGCAGCATCAGCGCTGTTGCATTACCCAAGATTTAAAAAAATCAGTCTTCCTAGAAGACACAATCATAAGATGGAAACGTTACTAAGCGTTGCCTGAAACAAACTCTTAAAGTATTATCTCCTCACTGCTTTAGATTTCAAATTCCACTAAAGTCTGGCTGTAGCTCTGCAGGCAAAAGCAATAAATGAGATTTTGCCTGCAATAAAGCCAGAAACAGCTTGGCCAAAGAACCCACTTTAGGAAATAACATTTCCAAAATAATTTTTGGCAGTCTTTTGAAGAAGTTACATTAGATATGCCCGCCAGCCATAACATAATACTCCCTTAGCACTACACTATTGCTCCTCTCCCAGTTCTATGAGATATTTGCTATAAATATTTATTTAAAACACTGTACAAATATCCATATTTAAACAAAATACTTTTAAAGCAGTTTACACAGAAACATTTTAGTGAATAGTTAGAAACATAAGGAATGTGCCAGTAAGTTCCAGGCCTATGCCTTGAAGTGGTAAGATTGATATATTTTGTCCCCATTAGCTTTTTTTTTCCTGGTTTGTATCAGAGGGCATGTGTGGATACATACATACAGACATTTAGGTGGCTCATAGCTACCTTCTTCATAAGTACAGCAATTTCAGAATTATAAGCCGCACCTGATTATAAGCCGCACCTCCCGGCAGCCGGGTAGGCCATGGGATTTGTCCATATATAAGCCGCACCCAAATATAAGCGGCACTTTTTTTTTTTAAAGTGAGGATCCAGGTGTAACAAAGTAACAAATTAGTAAAAGAATTGATGCCAGTGGGGTTTGGCGTCAGGTGCTCAAGTTGCAACAGGCAACAGTTTTCATAGATCAGCGAAGCCTTTAAAGGCAGCCCCAGCACCCTCCCCGGCGGCTCTCACTTCCGAGTTGGCATTTCACTGGGATTTGTCCATAGATAAGCTGCTCCTGGTGATTAGTCGCACTACTGGGGTAGGCTGGATTCTTCAATAAAAAAGGTGCGGCTTATAATCATGAAATTACTGTATTTACTCTGTTAGCTGAAATTAGTTCTGATTACAATATACTTCTAATGCATACTGAATACTCAAAGGACAGAGTGATCACTGCTACTTATACAACTGATTCCTTTACAGTAAGTATTTTTTGCAATAAAAGTTTACCTGGTGCTTCCTCTAACGTATCAGAAAGTGCTTCTTCTAAGGCCCCTGCTATTTCTCTGAATCTGAAACAAAGTTTGAATGTCACAATTCAAGAGTTGTTTAAATTGATGCCTAAACATTCTTCAATGTTTTCTTTAGTATTATTTCAATGTGCTATCAATGGACATAGATTATAAACCTGGGGTTATTTTTGCTCAGATTAACACCAGCATTCAAACACTTGAAAGAGAACCTTTGACGTTTTACAGGCACATACAAAGTTTATACTTTAGGATATTATTAAAGTCATGGTTGCAAACATTATGAAAATGATAAGTTACAGAGTGACAAATCCTCAACTTTTGGAGGAGGGAAGCTTTTTGTTTTGTTACTGTTTTTAAACTGAAAGCAAACAAATTGACACATACTTTCTTTAACCTTCAGATATGTTACCTGATACTGGAGCTCTAGCTTTCTACATGTTTGTTAATGAGTAGTAGCATAAGGTTCTACAAACAATTCTAACAAAAATCTAACCTAACAAAAATCAATAGCTCCTCAATGATCCCTGTTTTTTTTAAAAAATACCCTTCTAAAAATACCTTTAAAAAATTCACCAAAGAAAAGAGAAAAAACTGAAACCAAAATGACACCTCCACAATTTTTTAGGTATAACAGAAAGCTATTAAAACCTCTGATACTTGTCCATACTTGCATCATTTTAAGCCCCCCTGTGGGAAATTCTGTTGTCACTGGTTTCCCCTTTCTTTTTTTTGCTTTTATGTGCATCATAGTAATTCTGTAAGTCTTTCCATCAAACTTATTATTACAAACTTGTAGGGTTTCTCTTCAAGTCTCTTAACTACCATTTCCAGATCAGGATCTGCACTGCTTCCATCAACAAAGCAGTGTTTTTAAGTGTTAGAGTGAAAAGGATTAGAGAACAGAATAAGGTTTTTAGCAATTACATAATTTTTGCTGAGTATTTCTTACATAGGAAATAATTTCCCCAGTGTGGGGTTCACTACAATTCCACAATCAGTACTGACTGTACTGACATAACTGAAAGAATGAAACACAGGAAAGTTGCTGTTGCTGTTTGTGCCAGAACTGCTACAGAGGAAATGTCTGAACATCCATCTGCTCCTCAAGGGATCATTCCTAAAGGCTTTAGTAATGGCTGATTTTTCTGGGTAATTTTTGCAATTGAAAAAAGTAAAAACACCAAACAATCTTAACTATAAATGGCAAAGTGTGAGATAATAGTTCAATAAAAATCTTGTATGATTTAAAGGATATTAGCACACATCAAGCGAAAGTTTCCCTGATATATATAATTAATATGTCACATTATTTTAACATTGAAGCACTGAAGAATTCATGGGCACTTCCAAAGTTAGCAGATTATTCCAATAAAAAGGAATAATATGGTTAAAGATGAATAAGCTGGTGTTATCAAAACATTTCTTGAAACAGACTATTTAGACTTACAGTAATCTTGGATTAAAGAAAAATTATTTTTTACAAGTGTTTTAATCAATTAGAGCTCAGAATACCTAACGGGAAACAATTTTGAAGAGAAATAATATGCTGAAGATCCATTTCAATTTATGAGTAAGATTATCAAAGTTTGATCAATTGGTCTCCTACTAGAAAAGTTGCACTTGAAACAAAAAGGGCAGACACAGAGACCTATTAATGATACATATCTGTTACAAGGTTCATAATGGCTGCTGTTCCATGGACGCTTTCAGTCTGTGCACCACTACTTAGTGGTGGTCCTTCCCTTGGGCCAACATGAATATTTGTACAGTTAAGTGGTTTGGGGAAATTTACTGGAGTCGAACAACAGATTTTTTTTGTTCTGAGTAACAGATCCTTATCAGTTTACTGCACAACTGCAGGAACAGATGCACAAGCAAAAAACATAACCAGAATACCAGATGCTGTGACTACTGCTTTACAAAACAGCATGCACCACCAAAACAGTAAGGCCCAGCCCCATACTCTACCACTCCTAAGATTCCTGAGTGGAATTTTTCAGAACAAGCGTAGATTCACTCTGGATTAAAGGACTGTATAAACATGACTATGGTAGTGTTACTGACAATTACAGAATTGTGCAATAAAATAGGCCACTAAAGTGATGCAGTCCAAAAAAACCCCATCAATTTCTCCTTCCCCTCTTTTGGAAATTCCACTTTTTGTTTGGTAGGTTTTTTTCAAGATGCTCTCAGAAGTCTTTGGACCAAGAGAGGTCACACATGACACAACTGAACCATAGCAGACTTCATCAATGGTACCTTGCCTGGAGGGTTGCTTGCCAGCCCTGCAATCAGACATGTAGACTATATCTTCTAAACATGGTTTTATATTCTGTTTTGTTCATTAAAATTCTAACATTACTAGAATTAAAACAGAGTTTTATTGGGTCTCTCTGTTCTTTTCTAGCTGCAAGGTCTGTAAAAGGAAATATTACAGATATATCAGACCTACCAGCAAAATAACCTAGAAGTTATTACTTAGCTCCTCAAGAATAAGGAATAGGAGGACAATCTTTGGGAAAGCAATGCTGCAAGACCTAGCACTTAAAGAGCACATTCCGTGAGAAAAAAAGAATGTCAGAAACATGGCTGGACCTGGAAAAGCCTAAAGTTCTTAAGTTCTTTAGTTCTATATATGTTTAAGAAAAAAGATTTCTTCCCTCACAGTAAGTATTCCTCTGGATTTGCACAAGTAGCGTCTTTCAACATATAGCTTAGTTTCAGGGACACTGGAGAAAAAGAATTTGAAACAAGAGCTCAAGACTTACTTAAATCTGTTCCCGAAAGTTGTAGGAGCAGCTTATCAAATTTGGTGTAACAACACAGTACATACTGAAGAGTAGTTATGTGTTTTTTTGCTATATTATTGAAAGATATGTAAAACAGTTACTTGACTTAGTAATTAAATTCTTAGTTTGATTTCCACTATGATTTGTTGACAAGTGAGACTTTGAACAATGAGGTGTGACCTTAAGCTAGATCATCTTGCTGTGACTAACCTCTACTTTTGAAAGAGTGAACAAAAAAAATGCATGCCAACCTTATTTGAAAATACACAGGCAAGTTCCATTTGTTGTTAAAGCTGTGGTAAGAGGGATGAGCTCTTAAGCGTTTCACGCTGGCCTGGGAGCCACACTGTCGCTCAAATTTCCGTACAAAATCCATACTGGTGGTGTATTTCTGCAGGAAGAGAAGGAGCGTTCTGATCATACACAGGCTCCCAGCAAACAAGGAAGGCCACACCCTTTCAGCAGAACTCCTGTGTCATGCTACAACTAAGCTCGAGGTTCAGGATGGGCTGACACTGCCCCTCATCACCTATTCATACAAGGCTAAAAGCCTGGACTACAGTGAAACCAAAAGCAAACTAACTCAAAACTGTTACTATATGCTAACAAAAGCACTTCTAAAAAGCATAAAACTGTCCAAGCACACTGATCAAGAGATTTGTGAGTATTTCTGAGCTCAATCACTGGGGTGGTGCTGCACAGTACTAACAGAGTTAGGTGCAGTAGATAAAAGTATACAATGAACAGAACTAATCAGGAATGAAACTCAGAAGTACACACAGCCAATCACACATGAGAATGGAAGCAGGATATTTTTCTCCGTTACACAGGACCAGTATTGTAAGATTTTCTAGATCTGTTTCCCTAAAAATGTTTTCCAAATATCAAATACATGCAGAAGAACTTCAAACAATTTCACATAAACTAACTTCAACCAGTGTGTACTTCTAGTAAGATGTTTATTAATAGTACTAAGCTGGTTGCAAGCAAAAAAAAAATAACATTTGTCCCCAAACATACTGTGGATTTGGTCTCAGTAGTATGAGAACACTGAAAATAATGAAATAATAATTCAAATCATGCTCAAAGCAGAAAGCCAAATATGGGCTAAAAACCAGAAGTAAAACAGTACAAAAAATGCTATTTCATACAAAACAGACCTTGCTAACAAACCACAAAACTTACGTAAATAAATTTAAAATCAAAACACAACGGCACTTAGAATTACTTCTGTGGAATGAAAACTAGTTTGGTTTCTGCACAAGTTTCTTTTATTAAAAAAAAAGGGAATGGCCATAAAGCCTACATATATTCTCATAAATTCCCTACTGAATGAATGAAATAGGCCTGACTGAATCTCTTACTGCCTCTGACTTCACTGCAGGGTTAGGGTTCAACCCACAGTCCAGAGCACTGTGGGAGTGATGTGATTTTGCCTCTTGTGGAGCAGTAAAATGTTATCAGGAGAAGCCCCTGCACTGCTGCTTAGAGGGTCTGCTCTCAAAAACTCTCCTGTGAACAAAGAACATGAACTGCCAAGGGGATGCTTTTGTATTGGGTATCTCAGTAAGTTCACAACTTTCTGTTAAATGTGTAACTATGGAATATCTTTCTTGTGATGTGGCAGTTTCAGTGTCAAGGCAATATTCTGAAAAACGCACACAAAAGCTTTTAAGCAACTTCTTTTCTCCTAACCTGTGTATTTATAACACAATGGACTCATAAAAGATATGGGAGCTAGGCCCAGAGTGAATTACTGATTAGTTCTGTTTCAGGCCTCCTTTCTAAGATAATAAACCCAGCACCATAAAAAGGCAAACAAGATGTTCATGCTCTGCTACCCTAAGTATAAGTCAGCGATATAAATCAAACACTCTGTAAAGACCTATCACTTTCAAAATAGAAGGCACTCAAGAGACATTTATCTCAGTATTGAGAACATTATTTCCAGGAGAAGTAACTGCAAGATTGGTTCCTGTTTCAGCTCATAGGACTGGATTGTTGACAGCACAGTTATTTAAGTAAAATCAGGAACAAAAATGGAGCCATTTTCAGAGAAATCTAAACTAAATCTGAAATGAATGTTTAGAGATAAAAGAAGTATTCTTTTTAAATACCCATAAATCTACACATCTTACTCAAATAAGGGCACATCAACCTCAAACAATTTTTAAAAACCACCTCACACAAATACTTATTTTAACATACTGGACATCACCAGTCTGATTTTTAAAGGATTGGAAACAAATGTTTCAATCTCTCTCTCTCCTCTACACCTAAACAATCTCTGAACAGATAATACTGCATAGTCAAACTTTTCAGCATTAAACCTATACATAGATACATATGCAAATAACATAGAGAAAAAACTCTTCTGCATTGCTACCAACCTAACAAATGGAGATGAAAGATTATTGTCTAAAATCTGCGTAACATTATTTGGCTCATCATCAGTGCAAAAACAATTTTAAAGGGTTTTTCCCTCCTTCTTAATTCAGAACTATCAGTCTTTGTAATAGGTGTAATAGCATTTTTACACTTGGCATTTCAACATTGTATTGATTTCAAAGTAAAATACTTTAATTATTTTAATGACTATAAATCACTTGAGTAGTCAAAAGCAGTCTGGAAAGTACTTTGGACTTCCTATGTGATTTACTTGGAAGTCATAGGTGGGTGTCCATGTTGGGTTTTCATGGGGTTTTTTTGTGGATTGTTGGGTGTTTCTAAACAAACATAATGCCTTTATTAGCCAGTATCAGTGGCCAGCATCAGAGGCCATAAGACAGGCCTTTTAAGCAAACCCAGCTTTTTTGAAGACAAAACACACTCCTGCACATCATGCAGCACAGTACACCAAAAGCCCAACAAGGCTCTCAATCAGCATTAAGCAGGGCATAAGGTGAAAGCTTGAAGAATGACTAAAACTTTATGATAACCTAAGAATTCTCATGAGGCAGGAGGATCACGTTATGGTGTCACTTGAATGGCAACACCACAACTTTCTTCAACGTCCATGGAATTTGCTTCTTATTCAGAGAGAGCACTGCAAACACACTCAGTCATGCCTACCTGCCTTCACTTATACAATATATCTGTACAAAAGAGATCTTAAATTCCAAGAAAAAAATACTGAAGTGTTTAGTAAAAGCAGTTTTGCAGGAATACATGAAGAATCACACACCTTATAAATCTCCACTTTAAATTCATTATTTAATGTAAGCTTGTGATACCAGAGAAATACTATCTCTGTTTTCTAAACCTTAAGGTACTGCCAAGTACTTGCAGATTTTAGTTAACTTGTGTTTATAATCACAATATAATCTGCAGCACTGAAACAGAGCAAAAGCTAAAACAAGCAAATGAAACAAAGAATTTTTCTAATCTTCCCATACTAAAAACAAGTTGCAACCTAGATATTTAATGTGACAGCTCCTCCTTCCATACAGAAACTCTAAACTTGAGTGAACACTGGAGTCATCCACTCCCACCTTGAATTATGCTGCAATTCTACTAAAAAATGAACACTAATTTATCTGACTAAATAGTGTCCAATAACTTTTGTGTGAGCTTTCCTAACAAACTTGAGGGGAGAATCAATTCCTATGAAAACTGAACCAAGTGGTTTGAGACGACCTCCTCTTCCAAGCCATGCTAAAATATGAATTTAGACAAAAGCAGCCGAGAGGGAGAAGTTAGAGAACATGACTCTTTCAATTCTCGTGTGTGTCACAGAAATCAGAAATGGAAAAAATGAAAATTAATTACCTCATGAAACACATCTGGGTTTCCAGGGTTAAAAAGTGATGGCAGTTTCTCTTCCAAACCATGTACTATTTCTGGCCACACTGAATTCACTAAGAAATCATATCCAGGAACAATATCTGCTTTTTCACTGAAAAAATTGCAATTATTCCAGTTATATTTTATTACCAGGCTTCTATTTGGAGGCAAGAATCACTAAAACATAAGACTAGACGAAATGCAATGAAATTTTTTTACATATTTATGCTGATTCACTTAAACTGTTCTTCCTTTGAAGATTCCTTATCTGATTCCATAGTCTCATCAAATCCAGTGTTTTTTGTAACTCTCAAAGTTCATTATATATTTTGCTGGAAAATTAGTACATTTCAGCTGAGAAATCCTATTATTATTGGTAGAAGTCAAGTTTTAATAGCTCCAAACCTCCAAGACCTGCCAAGTAGGAATAATGTGACTAATGCAAAGAAAAGAAGAACCTTTTCCTAATTGTTCCAAGCTGTATTTACACATATTGTGTTTGATTAAAAGATTAAAAGCTACCTTGATTATGAAAACTTAAAAAGTGAGAGCAGAAGAGATAAAAGCATTTAATTCCAATTTAGTACAATGCACTACAAAGAAGAAATATTCCATTATTAAAAAGAACGATTAAAACTTGCTGAGGGATTAAAAGAATTTAAATGTTAGTAAAACTTAGGAGTCATAAAAAGCTCAGCAATGGATGACTAATTAGAAAAGCAATTCTGCAGTCCCTAGAGGCTACATCCATAGTTCTGCTAATTACAGCAGCCTACCGTATTAACCATCCTGCAAACAGATGAATAAATGGATACAATTCAGTGGACCTGAATTATTTAAGCTGGAAAACAGGCAATTTAATTGCATAAGGAATTAAACACTTTTAGAGAACACAGTGGAAGCACAAATCAATTAAACCTGTAGTTTTGGTACACACAATAAATCAGTCAAACCTCTGAAGATCATCCCCACTTTTCTGATGTGCACTAACAACTCAATAACTTCTGAACTTACATTTTTAACAGCATTATTCTGCTCTTCTCCTTGATGAAGTGTACACTCATATTTAATCGGTTCAAAAAAACCAAGTTATCTGACAGACTGTATTATGCACAGGACCCACTTTTACTACTGAAATACAAGATTGTCTTTGTTTCCTCTGAGGGTCTCGGCTGCACCACCAGGAAAGTCTGTTCACTGTTTTGTTTTGAAAAACACAGGCATGAGATAGAAATCAAACTTGACTATAAATCTTCAGGAAGGGTCAGATAAGTCATTAGTGCATGAAAGCTGATAATGCATAGGATTTCAAAGCATACAATACTTGCTTTAACTTCAGTGCAGTGCAGAGAGAAAGTCCAAGATATTTACCTGGAAATTGCGCCCCCTGTTACTTCCCGCAGGAGACGACAATGATGAGGAACAAACTCCAACAGCCTATTGTACATAGCCTGGAGGCCATTAGGGTGGGATTGTACATACTGCTCCACCATCACCTGCCAGGAACAGCTCAATGTTAAATGCCAGAAAAGCGAATATAAAATATGCTGTAATGCAAGACTCACAAAATTATTAACAGTATAACCTCAAATACCAGGATAGTCAGTCTGTTACTTTTTTCAAATTACAGTAATTTCACAATTATAAGCCGCACCTGATTATAAGCTGCACATCCGTGTAGCTGGGTAGACCACGGGATTTGTCCATATATAAGCTGCACCCAAATATAAGCTGCACTTTCCCCTCCCCCTCCCCCCAGGGAGGATCCAGCTCTGGCTGGCCCTGCCCCGCTTCGGGCTGCACGGCTCCGGCTGTCCCCACCCACTGCGGCAGCTCTCAGAGGGGCTGTGCCCCACCCACCCCATTCCCCTCTGCAACAGTTCTCAGTGGGGCCAGAGGGGCCACACCCACCCCACCGCGGCAGAGGCTCTGAGAGAGGTCGCCCCCATCCCCGCTGCGGCAGCTCTGGCCCCGCCTCAGGCCGACCCGTCTCGCACTTCTGGGTTGGCCTTTTGCCGGAATTTGTCCATATATAAAACGCACCGGATGAAAAGCCACACTTCCAGGGTTGGATCGAAAACTCAGTCAAAAAGGTGTGGCTTATAAACCTGAAATTACTGTGTATTTTTCAAGTATAATTTGCCAGTTTGAATTATTACTTCCTTTAAAGCAGCTCCCTTAACTGCCAAGACTGGCCCCAAAAATGGGAAGGAGCTCCTTTCCTTTAAATGTAAGCCACTGTGTCTGGCTCCCAACCCACAGACACATCATCATCACCTGAAGCAGTCTGTCAAGTTAAACAGTCAACTGGTAAAAGCTAATCAAACTCAGAATAAAGTAAAAACTCCCAAATGTTGAGATGGTTGGTCCAATCCCAAATACAAGCAAGCCAAAGCAAAGACTCTTCTGTGACATCGCTAAGCCTTTAATGCAGCTAGCAAATCAGTTTGTCTGGACAGTACCTCATACTCAGTGAAAAGGGATAATCTCTGCCATAAAGAGAAGGAAGACAGTAGGAAAAGAACAATAGCTTGCTTCTTGGTATTCTTCCACATGTCTGAACACATTTGCCTCTTGCTGCATAAACAACTGGAATGGTGCAGAAGTGGTGAAAGAAGAGACCCCGAGAAAACTGAGGGGAAAGTAACATGTCCCACACCATAGCAGCTGTTACAGCACTTCGCAGACACCCAGAAACCTGTCCTAAATGGCAGAGGTTTGGTTTTCGATTCTGTAGCCCAAGAAAAATGGAGGTTAGAGAAAGAATCCCAACTGGATATAACCTGAAATTGGTGACATGCAGGTAAGAGAATTCCTCCATTCCTTTTTTTAAAAATAGCAACAATAAACCAAAGTGACATTTTGTTGGGGCTCAGCTCTCCTGTTCTCTCCACAAAGATATTTTGAAGCTGCTAACAAAAGCTGGAGATTCACAGGAAAAATAAGCATGTTTGGAAAACAATTGGAATTTTTTTACATTATCTTACCTCATCTACATAAGGTTTTACAAGCACTTGACCAACTAATGCCTCTGCATCTCGTGTTTTATCAATCGTTGCATAAGTGCGTAGACAGTGGCGTATTATGTCAACATTTGAAGTTTGAAGGCCTTCCAAAAGCAGCCCTTCCAGAGACTGCTGCAACATGGCTGTTATTCCAGCTATACGCTACAAAGAGAACAAAAATAAAAAGCCAAAATCAAAGCCTTGTCATCATTGTTGAAATAAATTCATCCAGAAGTACTTAACTCCGCTTTCTATCCTCACTTGAAAAGCACCGAAGTTTTGATAACTGCCAGTGTTGAACAAACATTGACACAAACTTAATGGGTTACTGATACTATGTAAGATAGGATTTATTGTAAAAAAGTTAAAGCCAAGTATTTTCTTCTGTGTGTTTTAAGTTATATGGTAACTTACATCAGGTCTGTTCTATCCTGAAGAAGTAAGTCAATAATTGCTCCTTGTTCAACTGAACCAGTATATGACAATACATAAGAGATTTACAATAAGTGACCAGGGATAACAATTGTGGTATTTATCCCTCACTGTCAGAGATTAAACAGACAGCGTGTACCCAGCTGTACTTGTCAAATTACTACAAACCAATGACACCAAGTGATACTAGCAAAAACCAAAGCAATTAGATTCCTTCTGGCTCCTGCCACACAGCTTCTTCAGTCTACACATACTCTCCTTTTTGCAAACCATTTTTTCTGATCACCCCTGACACCTTTTCTACTAGATCTGACTCATTGCTACACTACCTGCAGATATACTCCAGGCCCAAGATGGTCCCTATAACTCTGTATTTGAAGGAAGTTACGCAAAACACATTAAGGTAGTCAAAACTGAACTATGAATATAGCCAGAAAAATTCCTATGCTGTATTGTGTCCATCCATCCTAAAATGATTCACAGAATTTGTAATGAACATGTAAAGTCAGGAATCCAATTGCTGACTAGTCTTGAAAGCTATGATCTGACAAGCCTTAGCAACAACAGGTACAGGACAGAAGTCCTGGCAAATGCCACTAAGGAAATTACGTGACAAATATTCTCCCACCACATACACTACTCTGCTGCTCATGCTTACTGCTGCTATTATCCAAGTGTGATAATTCAGTGGCCAGAGGAGTCTTGAAAACTATCCATGCAACAACATGATTTCATGGATGTTTGGAGCTGAAACAAGTTTATAACACCAACAGGCAGAGGCACAAAGTGAAAAACTGGAACTCTGACCTGCCTCACCTAGCTTGAAAGCCATTAAGAATAACATCTTCATGCTAATCATCTTAAATCATTACCCTATCTCCATATCCACAGCTTTCTTCAAGCACAAGTTTTCATTTATTCTCTCCCCACTGAATGAATAGAAGAAAAAAAATCCCACCAAGACATCAATTAATCTTTTACAGTAGGTAAAACAGTATACTGGGAAATTAGTAATGGTCAGCATAATTTCATGAGAAGACAAACTTAAATATATACAAGACAGCCACTGTATAGTCACATTTATATTCTGATCTGTAACTGCAGCTAACAAAGCCAACACAGATCTCTAGAATGTGTCAGTAAGCACACAAACTGTAAGAGACATTAGGATGACAAAAATGCGCATCATATTTCTTACTCTTATTCTCAGAAATTTATCCTAAAGAAGTAAGCAAATATGACATAAATCCCCAGATAAAGCAATAGTTCTAGTCAACTCATAAAAATGACCTCATGAAACTAATTTTTCTTCATAAATTAATTCAATAAAACTCTGTGGAAACAGGCATTCATCTTCCAATTATATTGGTTTTGCTTGACTGTGCAAGTGTTAAGTGTCATGCAATACTTACTGGTCTCACTTTGTCTAAAAGGGACATTCCTTTGCTTTGTACTGCATGAAATTGTAGTTGATTAAATTCTGTGGCAATTCTCTCTAAAACTTGTCCAGTTAGAAGTGGACTAGAAGAGAGATGACACAAAATGAGAATACACAGTTAGATCCTTTCAAACCAACTCACTCTCGTATGTGACAGATAGAGCTCTCCCTCAATTTCTTTGTAGTTTAAATATTTTAAATTCTGTTAGGTACCACTATAATTATTGCAATCAAGCAATAATGATCTGGATCACGCTATATGACTAGCACTGTTTTGCAGCTGTAACATGAAGTAGGTGAAGCAGAAGCTGAGAGGAACTGAAATTCTTGCCTCAGCACTACAAAGAGCCTTTTTCTAGATGGCAGCTTTACTATCACATGAAAAGTCAGTTTTAAGAGAGCTCAGAAACTGCACCAGATGACCTTTACCAACCAGATTTGTTTCTTTCTTACTCTGTCACATAGCAAAATTAATGACAATTATCTCTAGCGAAAGAGTCCTGCTGTTCCCAAGTCCACATAATCCCAATAATGAGCCAAATTTCCAGTTGTTCAAGTATGATTTTAATTGCAAACTTAATTCAGCAAAGTGCCTCACCTGACTGAAAACCTCTGCATTTGTCCCTCTAGGTATCAACATACTTTCTGGTACACCTACCCCTCACTACCATGTGATCCAGCACACTGAGCTGAAGAGAGTCTCCTGCAGTGTCTTCCTCCAGTTTAATTTGTACGTGCATCCCAGTCAAGCCTTTCAAGTGCATGACTGGTTACATCAGCTCCAAAACTAGCTGAAAGACATCCTGCAATCCTCAGCAAATGCAGAGCTCTGACTGGAATTTTTCACAAACCTTCTTTCTACTAGGTTTGCCTTGCCTGCCTTCAGCTATTCTTGCAGCGGTCCTTTCACTTACACATAAGCAAGGAAAACAGGAAAAAATATTTTGTTTCACTTACAAATGACATTCGAATAAATTGTAGAGAGTATTTCAGACATGACAGGATTAGTGACTTCCAATAAAATAAAGTAAAATAAAATAAGTGCACACCAACTTCAAAAAAAGTTGCTTTCTGAAAGCACCATGAGTAATTTGGAACTTTGGAGTCTGAGTTAAATGTTCTGTAAATGACTGGCTTGCAGGAGACTAAAACCAAAATACAAAAATTACAGTAATTTCTTCCATCAGCATTACATTCCTAAAGATATATCCTACTACTTGTAAATTCATCTTCAATAACACCATGAAATTAAGTCAGTCCCATTAATTACAAACAAATATGAACATCACAGATTTTTTACCTGTTTCCCTCTAATGAGGACAATTCTTTAGTGCCTTGGGAATGTAGAATCTTCTCAATTTTCTCAACAGACTGAATAACATGAATAAGTCTCAGGACACACATCTGTAATTAAAGAAAGACTTTTTGTGTCTAACCCCAATCCCAACTGGCATCACTTACAGAAAATATTTTAGATGGTTTCTTAGTTCTTTGGGTTTTTCCTGGTTTAAGTTTTATCCCTTTATTTTAACACTTCAGTCATGTCTCAGTTGAAGTATTGCACACATAAGACCATAAAACACAGAAATAAATGTTCGTCACAGATGTAGGACAGCTGTCCTATCCCTCATGTTTTTCAAAGTTAAGCACAAATGTCAGTGTCTCCTGCTCATAAAAATTAAACAGTTGTACTTCCATTCATAATAACTAAGTTTATATGCTACTGCAGTCAGAAACTAGAGCAACTGCAACTAAGAAAATATCCAACTAAATCAAACATATGTTTTGGGCAACTACAGTAAAACAAAGATTTACGATTAACTAGACACGTTAAAATATGAAGTCGGTCAAACAAAACATCAGTATATTTTACAAGTACAAAATACTGCACAGTGTGCATCTAGATAGCCTGGGACTTTCTAAATTTCATTTTCTCTGGATTAATGGCAAAATCGAAGTCATCCTGAGGATGATCTTTTAATAGCAGTAGTAGTAATTTATCTCTTGTACCTTTTTGCTTCTAATATCTTCTTGTTTAGTCATCCAGTCATCTACTGCTTGAATTCCTTCACTGACACATGACTTAAGACTCTGTGAGAGAAAAAAATCAGTATGTAAAGCTTGCTTCCCATTTAAGGGTTGAAAAAAAACACTTAAAAAAATAATCTAAACTTAAGACACAGATTAGTAAGATTACAGGACCAATAAAAGCTACAGTACATGAAGTGAAAAAGCCATAAATACAACTAAATAACTGAAAGTAGAATCTGCTCCTTAGGTATTGCCACTGCAAATATAATTTCCACCAGAACTGTTTTTTTAGTACCTTAGAGAGAACAAATGACCTTTGCCTAAAAACAGGCAATCAACCCACTATGTTTTTATGTCCTGCAACTGAAGGCATAAATCAGTTTTAAATAGTATTTTTCACATAATAAGGATTTCTCTATGCTACCCTGTTTTCTGTTAGGCATGAAGGGTGTGATATTTTGAAGGTGTGGTATTTATGCAGCAAGCACTCCTTTGAACCAAGAGGGTCAAAAATTGCCCCTTCCTCTAAATGCCAAGTCAGTGTGGAAGAGCCAGAATAAGATCCACATTCAAGAGCATGATGTTTTATGGTTAAACCACACACTGAGCAAACTGAGTGCATAAAGGAACTGTGCTGCATCTGAATTTTCTGCCATCACTAAGTTACTCAAATATTAAAACAGTTTCAAGATATCTCTAAAGAGTTGTCTTGTAAGAGTCTATTCACTTGTCAAATTTAAGAAACTCTTTATCTCTTGGTTGAAATGCACTATAGGAAACATAAATTTCCTGCAATACAAGTGCTTGAAAACACAATGCTTCTCCTACTAGCAATCTGAGTCATCAATTTTCAAAAAGAAGTTTATTGTAACAAATATTAACTTGAGTAGATGTTCTGTACATCATACGAGAGTGAGCTGAAGTTTACCAAGCTGTTGGCAATGATTGTTTTGAACATACCATAACTTCTTCCCTTAACTGTCCCAAGGGTACTGAAAGCTGATTGAGAGCCTTGTCCATGCCAACCTAAAGAAATTACCACAAACACATTTATTACTTTTTTGATTGGATTTCATGTCAATTGCTGACAAAGCCTACAATTTTGCAGATACTAAAAGAGAAATGACAAAACACAACTTCCTTTGCAATTTCCAGTTTTAAAATCCATGTAAAAATATGTTACCTCAAATACAGGCATAAAGATATGAGACTGCTTTCACATAAAGCCAAAGGATAATCAAAATTGCCACCTATGGAAATTTTTCCTCCCAGAAATATGTTACGTCTCAGTCTTTGAACTTGTATAATTGGAGCAATTACAATTCTCAGACATGAAGTTGGGGGTTTTTCAAGATACTCTGACTATACAAAAAGTTTATAGATTCTTAAAAGAATATTTTAGAACAGCCTTACTTTTATCATTCTATCCTATTTTAATAATTTATTTCCTTGAATTTTAAAAGCGCTGACAGTTTGAAACAAAGTTTGCCTAACTCACTAACGAATCAGCTTTACAAAATGCATACATCTAAAACATTTACTACAGGCCAACAGCAATTTTGTACAGCAGCTAAGTTCTACAGGAATGGTGTCTCAGTGCAAGGATTAGAAACCTCAGTTTAAGACGCCTTAAATCACAAAATGCCATATGTTTTTCATATGAAAAATGAAAATCCCACTGAACCACATTAAGTCTGAACTACACAGTACAACCAGTAACACTTACTAGATTTGTTGAGAGATTAACAAAATCTGCATAGTCTTTATTGATGAGTTCTACCATAGCAGTTTTAAGGAGTTTGTAATAGAGCTCCAGATCCTCTCTGAGCTCTTCCAACTGCACACGTTTCCTGCAGTCTGACACAAAATGATCCACATCAAAATCCGCCTGAAAGTGAAACAGGAAAGAGAGGAGGATGTAAGTAAACACACAAAGAGCACAAGCAAAATGAAATACACCATATGCCTGTGAATTGACCAAACTAAAGCTCTAAGGGCAAAATGCTTCTTAACGCAGTAGTTAAACTCTCACTTCTTAGGCTGAAAAGCACAGAGTGCCGGGGGGCTGAATACCCAAAGACCAGCTCTCCAAAATAAAGGAGACTTAAAAAAACCAAACAAACCACGAAGCAACAGCCAAGAGTCGCAATTCAGTACAGAGAACTACTATAAGCTTTCCAAGCAGTGAGGCCTCTGCTCCCGTCAGTCCCAGAGGCCGGCTACCCGGATCCCCTGTCAGGGACACCCTCGGCGCCTCCCGCAGCCCCCGGCCGGGGCAGGGCCCTGGCAGAGCAGCAAAACCCCGACCAAGGCTCCGGCCCGCTCCCTCCCGCAGGGAGCCCGCCACCCCCATCCTCAGGAGGCCCCTCGCCCCTCCGCAAAGCTGGAGCGCCGGCGGCCCCCGCGCACCTTCATGAACTCGTCCTTGTCGAAGCAGAGGTTCTCGGGGCCCCGCGGCAGGTTCATCCTGGCCTCCATGCCGGGCCCGTCGCCCGCCCCGCCCCTCGGCCAGCGCGGCACCGCCGGGCGCGGCCGCCGCCGCAGCGCCCCCTGCAGGGCTCCGGGCGGCGCTGCGGGCGGCTCCGGCGGGGCTCGGGCCTTCCCAGCCGGCCCGCCCAGAGATTGAGTTGGGAAACGCGTCTGGGATCATCCGGCCCAACCTGCGGCTCGGCACCGCTGTGTCCATTACGTTATGGCTTTGGGTGCTGCGTCCAGCCTTCTCTTAAACACCTCTAGAGACCGTGACTCCACCACCTCCCTGGGCAGCTTCTAAGCACCCTTCCTATGAAGAAAATCCTTCTAATGTCCAATCTAAACTTTCCCCGGCACAGATTGAGGCCACTCCCTTTGGTCCCTGAAGAATAAGCCTCCTTCCAGGCAGTTGTAGAGGGATGAGGTCCTGCCAAGACTCCTTTCCCCCAGGCTGAGCACTTCCAGCTCCCTCAGCTGCTCTTCACAGGACCTGTACTCCAGACCCTTCCCCAGCTTCATCACTTCTCTGGACACACTTCAGCACCTCAATGTCCCTCCTGAACAGAGAAGCCCAGAACTTGTCACTGAACTCAAAGTGCAGCCTCACCAGTGTCCAGTACAGGGGGCAGTGTCTGTCCCAGTCCTGCTGAACACACTGTTAGTAATCCAGGCCAGGATGCCATCGGCTTTCTTAGCCACCTGGACACACATTGGCTTGTGTTCTGCTTCTGTCAACCAGCACCACTGGCCTTCTTTCCATCCACCTTTCCCTCAGCCTGCAGCACTGCTTGGGGTTGTTGAGGTACTCACACTCATACCTGACTTTGTGTCCCATGTATTTACAAAGGGTAAACTCAACCCCCTCGTCCACATCATCCAGTAGCACTACCACTGTAACCTAACCCCTAAACCACTAAACCATGTCACCCCGAGCCAGTTCCGGATGTCTCTTGATTCCATCACTTCCCTGGGCGACCTATTCCACTGCCTGACCATCCTAGCAGTAAATTTTTTTTCTAATATCTAACCTGAATCTCTTCTGTCTCAGCTTAAAGCCATTTCTCCATGTCCTCTCAGTGCAAGCATAGGAGAAGAAACCAGTCTACACTACAACCTCCTTTCAGGCAGAAAGCAACGAGGTATCTCCTGGACCACCTCTTCTCTAGACTAAACAAACCCAGCTCCTTCAGCCATTCCTCATAAGACACGTTTCTAGACCCTTCACAAGCCTTGCTGAAGGATTTGGGTTGGAAAGGATAATGGCCTTGAATGAGTTACATTGGAAGGGACCTTAAAGATCATCTAGCTTTAACATTCATGCCATGGGCAGGGACACCTTCCACTAGACCAGGTTGCTCAGAGCCCCAACCAAGATGGCCTTGAACACTTCCAGGGTTGGGATATCCACAGCTTGTTTGGGGAATCTGTTCCAGTGCTTCACCACCCTGACAGTAAAAACCTTCTTCCTGATATCTAATGTAAACCTATGGTTCTTACCACCCTGAGATGTCATGACCCAGTCATGTAAAAGCTGCAGGGCCCAGCCACCAGGGCCCATGGCACAAGCCATGGTGTCACAGAGATGAGGGGGAGAAAAGGGGCTCCAGGGGATGGAAGCTGAGCAGGGTCACCCAGATCTGGTAGCCCACTGTCACGTCTCCTCAGGTTTTATGTATTACCAGGGGTGGAGGATACCCAGCCTCTATAGGCAAGAGGTGCCAGGATCTGACCATTCTTTAAAGCAAAATAAGCTTTTTCTCATGTTTAAATTTATTGTAGTTTGTGCCCACAGGATCCTGAGTAACAGGAACTGAGTCAGAGCATAATTTACTTCCCCCATCCTTCTTTTCAGCAGTGCCTCCTCTTAGGCTCTTGTTTCCTTCCAAATCTTTTTGTTCAAGGTCACCGGTGCCTTAGCAAAGACAAATTTAGCTCTAGAAAGCCTCCCTGCTGTCACTTGCATTTCTGTTTGTGCCTCAGGATGGAAGACAGCAAATGATCTTGCTCCTCACATGACCATTTTATGGATTTAATTTTGTCTCAGTGAGCTCAAATGAGTAGCTATCCCAGTGCCTCACGAAAGACATGTGAAGGTGCATCCTGTACAACTGTTTCTCTGCCAGTTGCTCTGTGGATAATGACAGAAAAGACTCCCCCAGCCTGACGAACTGGGCTGGAAACCCCCAGACCTTTTGGGCAGCCAACATTTTGACAGCACGAATACATACCTCCCCTCCTAAGTCCTTCAACGCTGCCACAGAGCCTGGCTGATCTGTAACCAGCAAAGATTCATACCAGTGATTCATGGCTGGCACTGAGTTTCTCAAGACTTCCCTGAGTTACTAGGAGTAGGAAGAGTCCAAAGTATGGACATGTGCACCTGCTGTGCTCATTGTCCCCACTTCCTTTCACCTTCCCTTTGGTAAGCTTTTCAAGACTGACACATTTCAAAGCATCCAACCCTCTCAGGGGCTGGCAGGCATGATTTATAGCTGTCATGTGTTGTCAGCTGGAGAACAGAAAACAATACACCCACCTCACAAATCTACACTGGCACCTTTTTGCAATAGCTATGACTGTGTGCGTCAGGTTTCTTACTTCGTGATATTTAAATGTCTACATTATAGTACAGCAACAAAGCTACATTATTTCTTAGCCATATTTTAGTTTAATGAGCTGGATACTTGAAATTGAAATTCTAACCAGCTTTTAATGTTAACTTCTTAACGAGTAGTTACACCTACTTCTTTGAGTTACACCTACTTCAAAGTGTACTAGCTAGGACAAATCTTGCTTTAAGAAGATTGCTGTTACCATTTATGGTTTTGTTTACAAAGCTCTAATTATGAAGTGCTTCAAAGAAATAAAAAAAAATGCTTTTAACTTCATTTGTTTATTGATGAGCTCTTGCACTGTTCATATTTATCAGTGTAATGAAGTTTGTGGAACTTAGTCATTCACCAGCATAGACTACAATATGGCACTTTCAGTGAGTTAATGCTAAAACCAAAATTAGGAGTTGTAGGTTATTTCCACATGCCCTGTGTCTCTGTAACACCATTTTTACCCGGGGTAGTGGTGCACAAAGTAAAATTTCTCCAAGACAGAAGAGACAGGCAAAGCAGTGAGGGAGCCAGACATTCCAAAGAGTCCTGCAAAGCTCCCTATACTTACTTCCATTACTTTTGTTTACTTAGCCATTTGTACTACAAACCCCTTAGTCCCTTTCTTTTCCTAATTCTTGTTATTGTCATTCCAACACTTCCTGGCTTAGAAAACACAGTTTTAAATGCTTTTTTCTAACCACAAAGATGTAGCACCTAAGAATTTCTTGAAAACTTTGATTAAGCACTTAATCTGCAGTTTTTGAACAACATATCATTAATGGGCCCATTAGATGAATGGAGAGCACCTGAAAGTCTGTCTCAGTATTATTTTTATTATCTGAATAAGGATAATGTAAGTGCTTGAGAGTAGATGAGCTACTTTAAGCTGTTGTGTGGGCGCTGAATTTTAATGATTCCAGGACCCTTTCTTATTCTCAAATAAAGAACATTTCAAGGGAGGAATAATGATACAACAAATTATGTTTAGGATAATTGTATCATCATTTTACTGAAAACTACCTATGACAAATCCACTATCTTGGAAATATCAGTATATACTAGTTAAATTGGGAAAGAAAGCAGTCAGTTTTACCTTCCACCACATTCTTGAAAGTTGCTTCTGGTTTTATTATTTTAAAAAGTTGAAGACATCACCTATGATTTATGGTAAATGGGAAAAGTGTGACTGTGCATTACATGTAGAGACATATATACTACAGCTAATATGTGGTATAACACTCCAAGTACTGAGAAGTTTCAAAAATTTAGTTTGTATTAGGGAAACTGAGATGCCAGTGTTAATGTATTATTTTGAGTACCTTGCTTTCCTAAGATGACACCTCCATGAATGTATCTTCTGGCCCTCCAGCAAGACTGTATAAGAAATAGTCTGTGTTAGCTGCTTTCAGTAGATGTTAAAAACAAAGAGCATCAGTTAATAAATAAAAGATCATAAGGCAGAAAAGGATATTTTCCTAATATTGATATCATACTGAGTGACTTTATTTTGTTTTCTTTTGGAAATTGATTTAAATACATGAAGAAGTGTAGAAGAGTTTATATACATGACTCCAGTCCTGAACACTGTGAATGCTGCTGATTTCTGTGGTTAACTGTCAGTCACCCAACTCCAGAGGTGTTAATAAGCCCACTGAGCTGGTGAGGGTCTGGTCATGCTTAATGACAGTAAGTAGATTAAAAAATATTTGGTCCTAAATAAACAAGCTAAAGAAGAAGTTTGGAAATTCCTCAGGTGATGGGTCTTGGAAAACAGCTATAACATTTCAGTAATGACATTGGTACGTGGATATATCAAAATGTGAATTTATATGCATGATATAAACATGCATCTTGACATAAAAAAGAAAATTTTTAATCAATCATTCACTGGAGCAACCTTCCCAGGGACATGGAAAAGTGTCCATTACTGCATCAAGGGAAGTTTTCAAGATGCAATTGGACAGGGTGCTGTGTAATTTCACCCAGGTTCCTCTTCTAATGAAAGGCTGGACCAGATAATCTCTGGAGGTTTTCTCCAAACTGGGCTATTTTCTGCTTCCATGGCACGTACTACAAGATCTGTAGTGAATGTATGTCAAATGTAGAACTGCAGTATGAAAGTATGCCAGCTTAACACCAGTTTTGATTATCTTAAAATGTTTTAGAATTGTTCCCTTGCCCTGATGGGGTAGGTACAGACTGATACTTCACATCAAAGATATGTTGAGTACGGTGACATGAGAAAGGAGAGAGGTTGGGGGGAAAAGAAGTGCAGGAGGAGGTTTCAGCTAGCTCAACCTTGAGTTGCCACGCCCAGACAAGGCATAGAGTAAAGGAACTGCTTAATTTAAAACATCCCGCCTCAGGGTCCCACATAGCTGAAAAAAGCGCTGTGGTTTTCCACTTTGAGCTCCTCCTGACATGCTCACAATGACACTTAGGAAGGGTCTCAAAATGGAACTTCATTATTTTGAGTTAACCTGAAAATTTATTCTCAGTTGTTGAGTTAGCTGGTGAATTGGAGTCCAGTGATATTCCAGGCATTACAGAAGTAGCAAGACTGGAGCACAGATAACTGCATGTACCTGATTCAGCAGACTATTACCCAAATTCAGGCATTATCAATTCCTTTCCATCAGGAAAGGAAGCAAATGGCAGAGTTGTTTATTGTTTTGATAATGTGCTTACTACAAGAAATTACAAAAGGCTACCTTTTAAAGACAGAACATTCAAATATGTTCTTTTTAAGACAGAAGATTCAAATAGCATCATGTGTCCGCTTATAGAGCTAGATCTCCTTTAGTCAGTGCTTTGCCCAAAAATGTCTGTTAAACTTTTGATCAAGGTTACATAATTCACAAGCAGGGTCATGAATATCACCAAAGGGCTTGGACACCTCACTCGTGAAGAAAGGCTGAAAGAATTGAGGATTTTCAGCCTGAAGAAGTGAAAGGTCTGTGATACCTTATTTCAGGTATTTCTATGTGTAAAGAGGGTTTATAAGAAGGATGGAGAGAGACGTTTTACAAAAGCCTGTAGTGTCAGGACATGGAGCAACTATTTTAAATGGAAAGAAGGTTGATTTAGATTGGATATAAGGAAAAAAAAATTTACAATGAGGGTAGTGAGGTACAGAAATAGGTTGTCCAGATGAGTTGCAGATGCCTCAACACTGGAAGTTTTCAAGATCAAGCTGGGGCTTTGAGCAGCCTGGACTAGTGAAAGATAGTGAGAAACTAAACTAGATGATCTTTAAAGATTCTTTCCAAGCTAAATCATTCTTTTGCTCTATGGTTCTGCAATCCTGTGACTGTCCAGAAGATCACTGCTGTTTCTTTTCTTCTGTTCTGTACTGTTTCTTCAGCGTGTCTCATTCTGCCAGGCACGCCCCTCCCTGGAGCACTACCTAGTGATACCCTTATCTGCATTTGGTTTATATTTCTCAGCATTTTCACATGTTTGTTTCTTTTGCATTGTGATATGTATCGGTGTATGGTTTATTTCTTAAAGGAGCTATATGGTTCCTCAGGGAAGCTCTAAAGTTTTTATCGTTTTCACAAAGGGAAGATAACAGTTGTATGTTGTAAGTTCAGGGAAATTTAATCAAATCCACAAACTGTTGTGAAAGAGATGGGGAATAGAATTTTTCACCTTTCTCCTTTTCCTAAGGTGATTTTTTAAAAAAGGAAATGGAAATTTAGGTGTCCCTTGGCAATAAGAATTATGAATTTTAGCATTCTAGCCACTGGATGTCACTGATGATTCACAGAAACATGGAAATCGGTGCACTTTTTCCAAAGGATAAAAATTTATTTAAAGAGCACAAGATTTGGAGGAGAAGCATTTCCATCTGAAATGGAAGGAAATTTTATTAGCTTGCAGTAAGCAGAAATCTGGTTGGGCTTGCCAAGTTTTGTTTAACTTGATGACTTTTAAGGTGACAAACAGATACTTTGTCATTAGATTCTGAGGAACAAAGCCACTAAAGCTTTTTGCACAGCTCATGTAAGAGGCGTGAGCTAATCAAGCTGGAAGAGAAACTCTGCATGGGAAAATGTATGTGTGAGTTGTGGTATATATATATATATAATAGATATTGTATGTCATCATGTACTTACACACGTGGAGCCAACCTAACAACACCACAGCAGAGGAAATGATGAAGAAGGCTCAGATATGCCATTATTGCATAAACCAATTAAGAGAAAAAACACACATCTGAGGATTTTAATAAATGTGCTTTAGGATGGCAAAGCATCTTCTGGCCAACATCCCCATGTAAGTGCCACCACTGCTGTGCCTTTTGCACTGCAAGTCTCAAGAGTACCAAATGATCTAATGCTGTCACAATTTTTGTGTTAAATTAGCAACCCCTACAACACCTATTACAGATGTGTGTAGGACTTTTAGACTTCTCTTTGAGAAATCCTAGAGAGCGGTTTGTATTTATGCAGCGCACATGCCAGACACCAGACGTACCCCAGCTGCTTCAGACTTGCTGTGAATGTACAGATCAGCTGTGCAGCACTGCGCAAGGGGCACTGTCTGCTGCAGTCCAGGCAGGGGTTTGGTCAGGTCCACTGGCCTCAGACACATTCCTTTTGACTGGAATGCCACGAATTTCCTGAAGTACTCGGTGGATCTTCTAGAGCACTGCCAGCCATCTGCCAGGGGATGCCTGATTTGTAGGAATTGCAGAAAAATAACCAGACTCTGCTTTTTCCTTCTAGGGCATAAAATACAGGATGAAAAGGGGGCATGCTGATCAAAAAATGAATTTATGAGATCACTATACAGAGAGATTTTACTATAGATTTTGGCAAGAATACTATAAATGCATGGTAGTCATTTCAGCCTGGGGAGTGGCCCATATGTTAAGTCAACGTGCCCTTATTAATAAACACATATTTGACCAAATTTTCATTTCAGTCTTTGAGTTTTTTTGATATCTCTCTTTTGAATGCTATTATTTTTCTTTTGTCCATTATAATTTCCATTTTATAGTTTCATCCTGGTTTCTTAGCTGTAGTTGTGTGAATATTTTTGTGCTTATTAAAGCCCAGGCACAACTGACAGTGATTGTGGCAGTAAATTCAAGGTGACAATTCTGCAGTATAGGTTACAAAAAAACTCAGGCAGACTTTAATAAGGCTCAATGTACTAACCACCTTGGTACAACTCTTATGATTGCAGATGGATTATATGAATGGAATAAAAGTTTAGTTTCTTATTGTGTACAGAAGGACAAGCTCTGCCATGAGGCACAATCAGTCAGTGGGTGCTGGACATAAGAGGGACATCTGTGCTTTTAAGGGACTGATCATTCACAGACAGCACACCCATAGCTGTCTTTTATCCGTGCTAGGAGCCAAGGACAGATACTGCAAGATGGGCTATCAGTTCCTTTGTGAGACTGTATCCTGGCCTTGGGGAGCTGATACTTAAAATCTCAGCTCTGACATTATGTTGCTTTTTGATCAGAGACAATTTCTTACTCTTGTACATTTTTTAGTGTTCATTCCTGTACATTTAAAAAAATTATTCTGCACAGCTAGAAACTTTAAGTGACATTAGTTAAAAAAAAATATTCTCAACTAAAAAAAAAAATAAGTAAAAAACCCTAAAAAATATTAATCCTAAACTAAATTTAAGTTAAGCTTACCTAAAGGCTCAGAAAAGTCATATTTGATTGGAATTAAGTTTGCCTCTTCTTACCAGGATGCCGTCAGGCTGCATCATTTTTTTCTGCAAAGAATTCTTAATCCTCATGCAGATGGGAAGTAACAATAAACACCATCTGCTGCAAATTAGGTTACTCTCTTAGCAACGAGTGAGATCAGGCTCTGTCTCAGCCTCCCATTTTCTGTGCTGAAGTACACACTGGCACTTCAGCCTGTAACAGAGCAAGTGATCAGAAACAAAGTGGAAATAAGAAATGAAAAATCTTTCTTATTCCCCTCCTGGCAAGATCCTTCCTGTCCCTGACAACCCCAGTTTTATTGCTGTATGCCAAAGGAGCCAAGATCCTCTCATCACCCCAATCTTCCACTGGCTCCCAGCTTCTCCTGTGGGAGTGGGAGCAGCATCATGAAGTGCTGGCAATCTCTCATGACTGCTGGGTGCTGGGAGTCAGCCCAAGAAGTAAATAGGATCAGCAGAGGAGGGTTGAGAGTGGATTTAAAGCTGTCTGCTGTTGGCAGAGCTCTCAGGGGAGAGGGCCAGCGAGACACTCTGCCTGCCTTCCCCTCCAGAGCCTGTTCCCTGTCTTGGCTGCCCCGTGGGTGCTGTTCAGTTCCCCTTCCCGGCTGCACCCCAGGACTGCTCCGTGATTACAGCATGTAAACTTGTTAAGGACAGCAGGTGTCAGAGCAGATGCTTCTCATTAACTTGGCATGACATCTCTTCACACAAAGCTCTCCCGTACCATGACAAGGGGATTTTGAAAGAGAATGGTCTGTTTTTTTCCATTATTTTATATTGTATCTGATGAACTTTCTCTGTTGGTAGTGTTCACAGTGTCTGACCAGGTTCAGGCAGATGTTAATTCAAGCACTGTGCAGATCACAGATTCGTATACACTCTCAGAAAATAAAAATTCATGGACTTCATAAGTAATTTAAAGCATCTTTCTGATGGAACTGTGTAAGGAAATGTTATATTTGCCTGCAAATCACCCAAAATACCCTGGTAGTTAAAGAACTCAAGTTTGACTCACTAGGAGGGAAAGTTCTCTCTGCTCCTTATTCAAATATTTGTGGAAAAACTCATACATCTGGACAGTTTCATGAATTTATAGAACTAATGTTTGTGTCATTCCTTTTTTATGTTTGTCATACTATGGTTTCCAGTCAACACACAGGTAGGTGAGTATCAGCACAATTTGTCACAAGGCACCAACCTTTTCTAATACACCAGAAAATTTTATAAATCTATATTGGATTTGGTAAATTAACACTGGTGATGCTCCTTAAGTTTTAAGACTCAGCTAAATACTAAAAGCCATACAGAATACTCAGTTTTTCTATGATACCTCTCCTGAGCGCGTACAGCTGGGGTCATCAGCTGGTGCTCCTGAGAAGAGTACAGGTCATGAGCACACGTGCTACTCCATCCACGTGGCCATGTGCTGGTCCTGCAGGCCAAGCACTACACATCTAATCTACTGATGCTCTGAGGACATATCCCCATGTTCCAGACATACAATAGGCTGGTTGGAGCTAGTGAGAAATAATGCCAGCTGCCTAGAAATCATAAGCAAATGTGAGAGATCCCTTCATTCTACCCAAGGAGAATTTTTGAGTGGAAAGAGACCATACCACCATACCTGAGATAGATGGTATCCTGAACCACACATAGGGATGTGAGTCACTGCCTTTGTCTAATACAGACAGAGAGGAGGGGGAAAAACCCAAACCACAAGACTATGATTTTCAACCCTCATTCTGTTCTTAGGCTAGTTTTGTCAGACTCTCACTTGGGCTACCAAATAATTTACACATGGCTATAAATGATTGGACATGAGCTCATATTTTCTGTCGATTCCACCATTTTCTGCTTGTCCTCTGCCATCTAATCCTAACAAATGGCTCTTGTCAGGACAGTTGTGGAACTAAATGCCTTTGATAAAAAAAAGTTTTCCCCTGGCCTCAGCTGCAATACAGAAAGATATTGCAATTGCTGATGAAATTTTCAATCAACTGGTTTTACGCTTTAGATAACTTATAACATTTTGAAGGGACTGCATATTTAAAAGCCATGCTTGAGGCTTCTTATGAATCAGATCCCTACAAAATGGACCACTTTCAGCATCTGAAAAGCAAGGCAGGCACAATCATGAGTCATTTATTAAAAAAAGTAGAACGTGTCAGTGCTTTACCAGTGGTGTAATTAGATGCACTAGGTTAAGAAATTTCTTTTTATTAAAAAGATTTTTTGGCATGCACCCTCCTGAGATATAAGCAAAGAAATTAGCAATAGAAATTACCTGATTGGTCATTAAGTTCATCCCTTCACAGCAGGATAATTGCTGTGCAATAAGGAACACAAATTGCTCCAATGAGCTTAAATTTGTCATGGGGAAGACTAAAGGCAAGATATGATTTCTTTATACAGATTAAAACTACTTGTCTTGATGAAGTGGTCACTATTTGTTATATAAAAAAATAAATCTTTGTGCCAGAAAGGCAGTGCTCAGCCTGACCCAGTTCTTCAAATGCAAAACATACTATTTTACGTTTTCCAATGTCTTTGAGCATACAGTTCCTGTGAGATATGACAAAGAGGTGCGATGGAGATTGATTAGGAACAGGAGTGCTAAATATCTTTGGCTATGAGGAACTCCCACTCCTCCCTTACTGATCAAGGTTACTGGCATGTCCACTTTCTGAGAAAATACATGTGGTCCTATTCTGCAAATCTTGCATGAGGAGCACTGGATATATGGAGTTTTCTGCTGGGGCTCCCCAGACTTACACTAAATGTCAGGATGGAAAGCAGGGTTCTGAGGTGCCCACAATATTGCCTGTGGCCCTTCTCTAAACTGACAGAGCCAGCTTCTCTCAGTGCTTCCACTCCTGCTGCTGGCTGGTAATTTTCATTTTAAGTCTCACAATGCAGCACTTGTTTCCTTGAGTCCCTCTTTCATTTCTCTTCATCATAGCCAAGTGGCAGAGTGAACAACAACTGTTTTTCAGCACTTGGATGAGACCTTGGGGCCATGTACAGGGGACGAGGTGTATGTATTTGATTGACAATTAGAGAAATTAGGACTGCTCAGACTAAGATCAGAGTTTCACACTTCCCCGATACAGGGAGCAACCCAGAGATTGGCTAACAGGTGTTTTTGAGAGTGTTCTCTGGGTTGCTGTCTTTAAAATGTTGTGGCATTGAGGAAAGCCCCGGAGCATACTGAGTGCTATTTTGCATTTTAGAATACTTGCATCTCAGCTAAGGAGAGCAAGAGAGCAAAAACAAAGGAAGAAAAGTAATGAAAGAGCTAGAATGGTGTGATCTTACTAAATAAACCCATATACAGATGTTGCTAAGATGCCCAGAATGCTGTGTGAAACATTTCGGGTAATGTAATCACAGGAAATGAACCTGGAAGAGTTACAGAACATCTGGAAATGCCAAAGAAAGTGGACTGAACTCAAGGGAAGGAATAGTTCCCACTTCATTTATGGAAGGGATTCATGAGGAAAACAATGAGGCTGTAATACTTTAAACCTTTCTGAAGCTCCCATCTAAATTGTTGCCTTCAAAATTCTTGGCAGTGCTGAGTCATCTGGTGCTCTGTTCACAGCTTGATTCTGCTTGACCAGGTACCTCTAGATCTACCTCCATTGCCTGGTTGGTTTTGTACACACCTGCAGTCTCATAAGCTGCCTTTCACATGGCTGTAGTAAGTGATTCCCAACTGGGTATGTTGCCATCCGCAGCAATGGCATTGTTTGATAAAGAGAGAAAAGAGCCTGAGAGAATTTTCAAGGTTAAAGTACATTTTGAGTAGATATAAATAGACTAAAGCTATCATCACACCTGCCTCTCTTCTCCAAAGTCCTGCAGATCACAGGCTCTAAGTGTCACACTCAGCAAGGACAGGAGAATATGGATGAAAGAAATGAGTGCTGCAGGCAGTATAAAAAATACAGAGTTTAAATTTATTTCTGACTCACAGACCCTAAACCATGACTATTTTGTGCAAGTTGTGAGTTCAGCCATGAAAGCACCTTGGGTCACCTTGCTACAAATACAACTCATTGCTATTTTCTTCCGTTGTCTCATGAAGTATGGCAGGTGAAATTTCAGTTCTGCTCTATTGTTCCAGTTCTCTCACGTTCTTCAGCATCCATTTCCTAAAATATTTTCTCTAGTCCCCTCTTTAAATTAAAAATATTTCTAATTCAGGTTTGGGGGTTTTTCAAAGATGATAGCAGTTGCTGCAGAAAGTCTGATTGACAGCTCAGCTGGCCCCACATTCTCTTTGAAGGTGTCTAAAAAAAAAAAGAATATTTATTAAATCCCTGAAATATACACTACTGAAATCTTTCCCTAGATAATGCTTAAAGGGACTCAAATGCCTCAAAGCAAATTAGCAACCTGAGATGTTAAAAAAATCTCTTCTTATGCCAAAAATTGACTTCTGTATCCTCATTGAGGAAACAAAAGAGCAGGACAGGCTTAAAGTTAGATCCAGCCTCAGCCAGATCCGGTGACTGTCTTAGCCTTGTGCTTATAAGGACCCTGCCAGACCCTGAATCCTATCTAGACAGCCCTCTTCAGCAACCACTGCTTGGAGGATTTAACTGAAGATAGTTGAAGATCTCTTTCCCTTGGAAGGAAACACAGCTCAATATGCACTGTAGCACAAGTTTGTAGTGATGCTGGATCAAACAGATGTGTTCTTGTGGGATGTGGTGGGTTTGCAGCTCCCAGATCTCTTCTGCATTGTCCCATGCAAACACTGAGCCCATATTAGGATCAGCACTGCCCTGTAAAAGTTCTGGTGAGGCTTGGGAAGCACAGTATAATGTGCAGTGATGCACTGGAGGTGAGTAAAGAGAACATGGGAGAGGTGGAAAGGATGACTGCCACCATGTGGGTAAGGTAAATGTGTTTATTTTAGGACAACTTAAAGCTCTGAATCCAAGCTTGGCAGATGGCCCAGTTTTATTTCAGGCCAGTGTTTACAACACACATTCACTCCTCACCAGAGAAACAGGAGAATTTTCTTCACAACATCTGAGGTGACAGGGCCAACGGGAAGCAGATAGCATGGAGAAGGGAAAACAGACTTTGAACTGGTCTGCAACCAGCTTGGATAATGGCAATAATGTACAGTAGTTTCACGAATATAAGCCGCACCTTTTTCATTGAAGAATC
>VRYO01002297.1:29786911-29799311 GCA_009812075.1 Sialia sialis
AGTGCGGCTTATATTCAGGTGCGGTTTATAATCGTGAAACTACTGTAATTGTTCCTTCAACTCAGAGGCTTTGCAGAGAGCAGTGTCTTATCAGCATCCCGATCCATCTTTGTGACCCTAGGACAGAAATTTGTGCTTGCATTTCTTGCACTGACCTCTCAGATTTCTGTTTGTTTTGTTCTGTTGCTGTATTTAAAAGAGGGCACAAATGCTCTAACAGCATTTGCTGTTGATTTTCCTCCATCTCATTAAGATTATGGCTTGCAGCTTTTGCTCATTGGGGAAGTTTGCATAATAGTTTCAGTTCACTTGCTAACAGTAATTATTTTTTACAGTGTCTCTTTTGATGTAAGCTGAATAGCTTGGCCTCTAAGAGATGTAATTAGTGATTCCTGCAGTTTGCTATGGAATGGGGCAATAGCGGCATTAAATTCAAGATAAGTCTTAACTTAGTGTTTCAGACACTCACGTAACATGTTATGCAACAAGGAAATAAAAGCTACACAATCCTGCCCTTTAGAACTTTCCCCTAGTTTTTTCTCCCCACAGCTTCAGTGCAGAGAGGGAACACGGATTTCCCATTGCAGATGAAAGAACATCAACTGCTCAGATAGCTCAGCTGGCACGTGGTTGGCTTGTGTGACATGGGATGAGGCAGTGGGGCTCTCCCTCTCCCTCTACCCTTTAGTCCATACAGTTACTGGAGTCTGGGTATAGCATGTACAGCAGCAAAGATGAGATGTGATCCTAACACAAGAGAAAGCAAATAAATAGTCCCAATTTATTCGGATTAATTGTATCTAGAGAAGCCAGGCCATTCAGTCAATAGGCTTATAATTTACTGTTCTCTCTCAGCTTGTTTATTGTCTTCTCTGGAAACCCTTTTACTATAACAACAACACTTGAGATTTTTTTTAGCATTTACTCTAAGTAGATCTTAAAATTCTTAGTGTTATTTAAGCCTCATGAAATCATGATGTTATTAATAGAAATACCTATTACATACCTCACAGGGAAACCAAAGCACAGAAATTGTAATGTTGTTTGTGTATGGCTGTGCATGAACTAAATGATAGAACAAGGAAAGAACTGACCTCTAGTATCATGCAGCTTTACCAACTTCCAACCTCCCCATTTTATTTCAGTGAAAAAGTAATTCAATTAAAAATTCAATCACACGGGAAAAAAAATATTTTATTTAGTAATACTGAAATCTACTGTTTAAAGTATTATTTACTATTTTAATTTTATTCACATCCTTTCTTTACAGATAACTAGAGTTGATTTTAAAGTAACAGTTCCTGAAGTTTATGTAAAATTGCCTTTGAAAATCCTTGTTTTGAGACTGTCCTTTTCTCAAAGTCATATGGAAAACCTCTGACATGGCAGTGTTGTACCTGCACACATAAATCCAAACTGCCATGAAGATTGATAGGATGCTGCAACATAGGAGACAGGAGTACATTTCTAACAAATTTCAGTCCTGTCCAGCACTGTTATGCAAAAGTGCATAACACTCGCAAGAAGTGGCAACTACACCAAAACTCATCACTTTAATTTTCTGTCTCCCCTGACCTGAAAGCTATCACATGGCAGGATGGGTATCTCCACTGTTCCTTATCAAACCATCAGTTGTTCAAACCGTGCAAAGCCCACAGTCATTCTTTGTTCCCTCAAGTGGAGACATATTTACAACATGCTTCCATTCTACAACCAGAGGTTTTAAGAGGACCAGTGCCTTGTCCTCTGATATTCTCAGAAAGCAGAGAGGGAGGAGAATAGAAATTTTCTCTTCTTTCCTTATGTAGCCTTTTATCACTTATTTTTGTGTATTGTGTCTCTCGCCTACATACAGATAGTGAGATGCACTAATTGTCTCTTCCTGCTTTCCCTTTCATGTGTTTTCCAACAGTTTTTTCTTCCTGCTCTCTCCACTCTTCCATTTCAATTCTTCATTTTAACATTCCTAGGAGAATATCCTAGATATCTCAATGAATTCTGGGACAGATTAAAAATCCATTTTAACCAAGAGAAATCTCTCAATTTCTGCTGTAGATAGAAATAGCATATCAAGACCTGGCAGCTGGCATATCTAGTGTCTTCTTCCACAGCACAGATCACACACTAGAATTTGGCAGCTCTGTCCCATATGCTGGATTTTATTTTCACGGAGATGCAATTCATTTGTAGGCCTTGTGCCTGTTTCCTAATTTCTGAATTAGCCAGAGCTCTTTAACTTTAACATCCAGACTCTCTAGTAAACATATCTTATTGCAGCAGTACCAGTATTCCCTTGAAAATAATATCCATTTCAATTTTTGCTTTTTTGGACAAGCTGCATCTTGCCTAAAACCTAAAACCCAGAATCAATTATTTAAAAGGTCCTTTTATACTCAATTGATTTTTCTGTTGTATCTAATGTATGAGGCATTTAGTTCATTATTCTTGCTGTGGCCAATAGACAAGAGGAATTCCTCTAATGCTTACCAGAGGGATCAAGTCCAGCTTCTTAGGATGATTTATGGAATATGCACAGCTGTACTCAAGTAGCTGATCCTCTGTTTCTCTTCCTCACAACTGCCTGTCCCACTGATGGATGCACGTTCTTGGGATCTTTGATGTGACAAGGACTTTGTAGTGTATCTCTTCACAACTTTGTTTTTGCCAAAAAGAGAAAAACAACAGATGAAAATCCCTGATTAGGTTGGGAGCAGAGGCTGTTCTAGTGACATACATGAAGAGCAGCTCCACTTGCATTCCCAGGAAGATCAGCTACCAATAGATAATTAGTTCATTAGACTCCCCATTAGTGTCTGACAGCATGTGATTAAGCTGCAAGAAAGCACAATGTAGGAGGAGCGAGTCAACAAGCTGGGAGGAAGCCACTCAAGCCAGTCTGAAGAAGTCTGCCAAAACAGAGCATTTGGAGATACCACTGAGGTGCCAACACAAGTCCTAATAAAAGGGTTGGACATCCCACCAGATCTAAGGGAATGTGAAAGTTTGATTGGCTTGTTCTCCACTTCCTCAATCTACTCTTTCACCACATGCCTCAAAACCACAAACTTTTACTTGCTTCCCAACATGAAGAGGTTCTATGGTGAGCATTGTTCATCTCTGGATGATAAAGGCCATGGTCTTTCATTCTCTCCTCTCTTTAAACCAAGGTTTAATAACTAGCAGCTCTGAGTAGCACAGGAAGACACAAATGCAGATAGATGTTCAGGAAGGCAGGGCCCGTAAGCTGACCCCAGAAGAGCATCACAGACAACGTGACTGCCCAGTTGTTTTGGTGGTGGCTTGGTCTTGTGGCTGCTGCAAGCTGTCATACTACCCTAGGATCAGGGAATTTTTGAAAAAAGAGCTGTGAGGATTATTCATTCCTTCATTGCCAAGACAACATTTTCTTACACCTCTATCTTCCATTGTCTTAGCACAATTTGGTTACTACAGGAAAGCACTATCCAGCACTATTTCTTTTCTTTTTTGCTCTCTTTCATGTTATCAGCTGTGTTGCTGATGGAAAAACCATGTGTTCTTACCTGTGATGTAGATTCTGTGCATTATCTGTAAGTCCTTACAGGTAGTATATTTGACAACCAGAATAGAAAATAGTCTAGACTTCATTCTGTTTCAGAGAGGGGAAAGGTGTATGATTGTTTGCCCTATAGTTCCTCTGTTTCCTAGGACCTGCAAGGCTCCTCTCATTGCCTGGGAGGTGGGTAAGGAAATCACGTTAGGGTGTTCTTGCCTTGAACAGCTGCTCCATACCCAGGACTCAGCAGTGAAGGTGTGCAGAGGTTCAGATGACACTAGCAGCTGCCTGGTCCAAGCCCACTTGCACAGGCACCTCCACCAGCCATGGTCTGCCCTGTCCAGTCAAGTAACCCCTCACAAAGCCACCCAGAAAAAGAGCTGAGGAAGTAGCTGAGTCTCAGTTCTTTTTAAAATTTCCCACTCCTCTCAAAGGCAGAGGGCATAACCTTTCAAGTCCACACACACACACACACACACACACAGAGGCCTGAATCCAAGGGGTAGCATGCCAAAATCCAGAGCTGTGGTGTCTCTTTAGGATACCTCCTCCACAATTGCTAAAGATTGTATTGTATAAGTTATTTTACACCCGCCTAGGGAGATACCTTCTCCGTGCCTTGCCTATTGCAATGACTTTGCAGTTTGTGAAAGGCCTAGGCTTTACTAATTTGAAGGATTTGTTACAGTATACTTACCTCTTTATTTTTAATGAGGTGGCCTAAGAAGGTTCTGGTAGCTATGTTATAGCCATTTTTCCCCCCGCTATGGCTTAGGCACTATTTTTCCTGTAGTTACCTCTCTTTTATGAGAAGCATAAATCGTCAGTTGTATAGCACTGTACTGGGGATACAACCTTCAAAAATGTGAGATAGAAGCCAATTACTGTAGAAATTATTTTGGATATCCAAAGAAAGCTGCCTTCATATGCCAAGCTTAGCTGTCTTGACAAGACATTAATATTATGTTGGCAAAGCCCTTCTTTTTCCTTTTAATCTGTATTTTTAATTCAGAGGCTACAGTGATTTTACTGAAGACTAATAATGAACTAATCCAACCCGTGTAAAATCAGGGCATAAAGTTACAGAGAAAAAACAATGAAAAGGAGAAGAAACATGAAAAAGCATATTGTGGCAGGGACTGAGTTCCTATCACTGCCTGTAAATAAGTCTGCCTGACACTTCCCAGATAAGACTGCTTTCTGTTGACTGCAATTATATAACTCTTTAGCTGTTTAGGATGAAACATGCCTTGCTGGGTGACTGCCACAAATAGATTTCTTTCTTTTTTTTTCCTTTTTTTTTTCCCTCCCCAGCAAGTCAAATACTCAATAACAGAAAAGAAACCCCAGGGAAGCTTTCTCTGATGTTCACTATCTGGAACAGTAAATTCCAGAATGGCATCTCACAAACCAGGGCCATCCAGAAAAGCCTTTTTAATGGATTATGATATACAGACATAAGCAAATAAAAAACCCTGTCTGCTTCTTTAACCTAGCTAGCTGTTCTCTGTCCTTGGAAACCCCAGTCTTATTCAGTGACCCATTCATTTTAAGAACTCACTGTTTCTGTGATGGGATGTGACATTTTCTCAGTTTTGCAAGGCAGTGCACTACATTAGATCTGTTTTTCTGGAACTGAGGACAGCAAAGGTGACTGCCTTTGCTGGTAATGAAGAGGAGAGACTGACCCTCTGTATGTATTTTGATCCTTGCAAGAGGCAGCTGTAGTCAGTGTTGTGTGCTGCAAATGCAGTGGCAGATCTTTTGGTGAGGAGGCAGGCAGTCTTTGCATGCTAACTTCACAAGGTGAATGTTCCTTTGTGCTTTGAGAGCAGTACTCCAAAAGGGCCTTATGGCTCCCTCGTCCCATCTCTCCTGTGTAGAAGGATGAGTTGTGTAAAAGCTATCACTCTACCCTGAGCTTATCCATCTCTTTCCTTAGCCCTCAATCCTATTAAGTGTGTTTAAGTTCGTTGAGGCTCATGCTCATCCTTCAGTTCAGTCCTGTCCACTCTTGGTTTGCTGTGAAGGACGGACAACTCTTGCTTCTGTAAATGCTGCCCGCATCTCTTAGCTTCAGCTCCCTCTGCAGAAAGCAAATACAGAAATGATTATAATTATAATAACCTCATCAATTTCCAAGCTTCTGGTACCATTACTACCAGAAAAAGTTGTGCTTTCCTACCACTTTGGGTGAATAAAATTCAGCTGGATGTTGTTTTCATAAGAGGGTAACTGATGAAATTTCCAGACTGCAGAACTTCAGAGAAATTCCTCATTGTGATTCAGTAGCAAAGGGAAAGATTAACATTTCCATCTGACATGACATACCCCACCAAAGTCTCATTTCATAAACTTACACTGTACCCTTTCAAAACACAGTGTACTAGACAATTTTAGAAAGTAAAGCCAATGCCTTTACACAGACAGTTCCTCTTGTTGGATTAAAGACATGCATGCCTAATGCTGTGACTAACACTTCCCACCTTATGTCCTGAAATGCAGCATCCTGTTCAGATCATCTTTTGCTTCCTTTTTCTTCTCCATGGAGTTATATAAACAGCTTTTGGCCTGTCTCTTATGGCAATTTTGGCTCACTGCATTCAGACCATGCCTATGGCAACAACTATGAGTAGATCAGATTTCCTTCTGTTGCCATCTGCTTTCTACACCTGATACAAAGCCTGGCCTGTTAGCAAAATCATCACTGTATGTGCTCTATTTTTCTTCCACAAGAATCTGTTATTGTTCCTCAGAATCCCTAATCTCAATCACATTCATCATGGACTTGGGGGTGCTGGTGGATGAGAGGCTGGACATGGCCCAGCAATGTGTCCTTGCAGCCCAGAAACCAAAGGTGTCCTGGTCTGCATCCAAAGCAGCGTGGCCAGCAGAGCGAAGGAGGGGATTCTGTCCATCTCCATTCTTCTGATGAGAACTAACAGAGGGTCAATTTAAATTTGATATAAGGAAAACTTTTTACAGTGCAGATGGTAAAACACTGGAACAGGTTCCCCAGAGAGTTAGTAGATGCCCCACATCTGGAAACATTCAAGGTCAGATTTTATATGGCTCTGAGCAACTACATCCAGTTGAAGATATCTCTGCTCATTGCAGGGGGGTTGGACGAGGTGACCTTTAAAGGTTTCTTCCAACCCAAACTGTTCTATGATTGTATGTGACTTGTTTATTTAATGCCCTTCAGTTTATTTATAGCTCATTTGGAATCATCAGTGGCTCCTCCCTCATGCAGCAGTGGTATTTGACCATGGAAGCTGGTTCACAAAATTGTCCTGAGCAGGATGGCTCACAGAGATACTTATGTTAGCTCTGCATCCAAATATCTGGGCAACAGAAGATATAAACAAGACTGCTCCTTGCCTAGATTTTTTTTTTTTTGGGGGTGGTGGTTCTGCACTAGATATGCAATTTCTGTGCTTAAAAATATCATCATCTCTTTGGAGGCTGCTTTAATTGCATACTGAAAGTAGCTGAGCTGGAGATGGTGTTTACTTGTCTCCATTCGCAGCATAAAGACGCTTTTGATCAACAGTTTCTGTATAACCTTTTTACTTTAATTACAGTAGGGTGCTTGTACAGAGTTAGAATAAAGGTAGCTCTAACTTGACATCAAGTCTCTAATACTGTCCAATACCAGCTACTTAGAAGAAGAAATTGAGAAAAAGGGCAAATATTAAACAATCTTTATTCTATTTATTGATGCCTCAGCAACAAGAGCTGCAGGTTTTTGGACTGGGGGTGTTTTTTCACCTCCAGGATTTAATTGGACTTATGTTAAATATCCCATGGCCAACTTCCACACTTATTAATGTATCTAGCGGAGTTTTTTTAACCCATTCTTGCTTTTGTCTCCCTAATATCTGTGGCAAAGAGTTCCATGGTTTCACTACCTGCTGTGCAAAAAACGCACTTACATTTTTATAATTTGTATTTGCTGCTGGCTATTTTGGTTTGTTCACCTTAATTCTTTCATTATAAGCAGCAGTGAAGATCTATTGTCCTTTTCCAAACCATTATAATTTCATAAAAGTTGATCATATTTTCCCTCAGTCATGTCTTTTCCAAGTTAAAATGATCTGAGCTATTTCCATAGCTTTGAACAGACTTTCCTTTGTCCACATCTTTTATGGGAAAAAATATTCTGAGAAAAAGTGGGGGCACACTGTACTGATCCAATTAATGATGGTTTCTATTTGTGATTCCTGTTCTTTCCCCCCCTCCAATGTCAGTAGCTAAATTAGAGCTCATTCACTTTTACGTATACATCGAAGTGTTTTTCCTGTATGTGATACAATGGTCTTAACCTTATGTTTTACCTGCTGCTATTTTATCTCACAGCTATTCAGCATTGTGAAATCCCTCAGACACTTTTTGCAGTCAGCTTTGGAACTGATTTTACTAAACCGTTTTTAATCATCACAAAGGGTTTTTCACCTACACAAGCACCTTCCTTGCCTGTCTGTAACTGCTTCCCAAGTCTAAGCACACTATCTTTGGGATTTTTAGTGGTAATTTCCCTGCTTTGTGAAAAGTGACCATTTGTTCATATCTTTTTTTCCCTATCTCATTATCAGATTTTAAATGCAAGAATGACTTCTCTTCCATGCCATGATGACTATATTTCTCTAAGAGCTGTCTGTGAGAGCTCACTGAAAAACCAAAAAGGAGCAATGGAGCAGCAGCAGCCTCTGAAAACTGGAGATTCAGATTATAGAAGCAAAGCATCTGGGCCAGCTGGAGGGAGATAGAGCTGCTGAAGGTCATGACTAAACAGCTGCAGAAATATTAAAGGAAACTAAAATGAGGTCTGTCTGAGAGAAAATCAGCTGGAGAGGCTAAATGATCAGCCCATATCAGCTCTTGCTCAGAAATCTAATTCAGATTAAGCCATGCAATGTGAATGTGAAGAATTATATCAAAATCATGTCACAGGAAAAGAATTAGATTGCTTGAGGACATGCTGTATGTCTCATTCCTATTTGATTGTCATTTGAAATCCAGATCAGGGGCTGTGCTCCTTAAGGATTATTAGCATCTCATGGCCTAGCTGAGTACATTATGAACCTCTATTTACAAGCAGTTATTCAAATGGCAGAACGCAGAATTTCCTCTGGGTGTCTACTCTGTGTCTGGGCCAGTTCTCATGACCAAGCCTGCTAGTGTGTATGGATGGTATTTTGTCCCAAAATTTCATATTAGAAACTGTTCCTCTTTGAGTGGCAATTAATTTAGAGGGGGAATAGCATTTGGTTTTGTCCCACAATAAATTTTGAGGAGACAGAACATGGAACTAGTTTTGCTTCAGTCTGTTAATGATGAAAGGTGCCAGCAGAGAAGCCAAAGACTGACTGGATAGGAGGGAAAACATCATTCTCAGTCCACCAGCAAACCCATTTCCAATGGGCTTGCACTAATGACTGAAGACACACTATTTTGCTTGGTGAGATCTTTCTCTCAGCCTACTCTATTTTGTCTTTATGCTACTGCTTAACTCTGATCCAGCTGATTTATACATTTCATCATTTTAAGACAGAGATTGAAAATTTGTTTTAAAAAATATTAGGAGTTGCAACTTCATTCCCCAGCCTTGGCTCTTTGTATGTGCTGCATGCCCAATCCATCTTTGTAAGAGTCCATGGAGCTTGCTGCCACCAAGTTGTCCTTCTCAGTAATAGAATTGTGGTATTTTATCAAATATATTTTTATTCTTCAAACTTGCATTTCCAACTGCTCCTTCTGCATTGTTAATATACAGTAATTTCATAATTATAAGCCTCACCTGATTATAAGCCGCACCTCCCGGTAGCCGGGTAGACCACGGGATTTGTCCATATATAAGCCGCACCTGAATATAAGCTGCACTTTTTTATTTTTTTATTTTTTTTTAAAGCGAGGATCCATGTGTAACAAAGTAACAAATTAGTAACAGAATCGCTGCCAGCGCAGGGTTTGGTGTCAGGTGCTCAAGCTGCAACAGTTTTCATAGACCAGAGAAGCCTTTAAAGGCAGCCCCAGGCACCCACCCAGCTGGCTCTCACTTCAGGGGTGGCATTTCACTGGGATTTGTCCATAGATAAGTTGCACCGAATATAAGCCGCACTACTGGGGTAGGCTGGATTCTTCAACAAAAAAGGTGCGGCTTATAATCGTGAAATTACTGTATATTTTTTAAATGGCAAGGAAATAAAAATACAACATGATCTAGCTGAAGCAAAGTGATGGATGACTGGAAAGTTGAGTTATTAAAAAATACAGTAATTTCACGATTATAAACCACACCTGAATATAAGCCGCACTTCCGAGTAGCTGGGAAGACCATGGGGTTTGTCCATATATAAGCCGCACTCGAATATAGGCCGCCGCGCTTTCTTTTTTTTTTTTTAACTCCACACGGCAGAGGGGGCGGGGCGCTCCGGCCTGGCCCCACACAGCCCGGCTTCCCAGCGGCAGGGGCGGGCCCGCCCTTGCGCAGCCCCCGTTCCCGGCCGTCCCACCATCCCAGCACCTCCCGGCGGCACAGGGGCCGGCCCGCACACTTGCAGCCCCCGTTCCGGGCAGTCCCATGCTCCCGGCAGCTCCCACTTGCCACTCCACTTGGCCGGCTCTCACTTCCGGGTTGGTGTTTCGCTGGGATTTGTCCATAGATAAGCCACACCTGAATATAAGCCGTACCACTGGGGTAGGCTGGATTCTTCAATGAAAAAGGTGCGGCTTATATTCGTGAAATTACTGTATACATATTTTAGACAGAGACAGGGCTTTAACCCATATCAGAAAATTCCTTCTGTATGTGTAGTTATGTGACCAATAGAATTACAGGGAAAACAAGATTGCATTTCTTTGCAGAGTTTTCTCGTGTTTCATCACATAAATATATCTGGTTTGCTATTGAAGGAATATTTTTGCTGCGTGAAATGACAGGGTTTGTTATGACATGTGGCTGTCCCATGCTTGTGGAGGCTTTTGTTATATCGTGCACAGAGCCAAAAATCTCTTTCGGTTTGGATGACTTTAATTAAAATTTCAGATGACAAAGACAGAAAAAATTCCATGTCAGATACAATTCAGCGTGTGTCTGTGTGTCTGTGGGTCATTAGCTTGAAAAGTTAGACACTGGAAAGGTTAGTTGTATTTCCAATGCAAAACGTTTGTCTTGACAATCTTTGTCCCCAACTTTCCAATTTAGTACACAGACATCCGAAAACCACCTTGCCAAGTTCTCTGCTTTTATCCCAACATTACGTGCTGATCAATATTCATTGGGAATTTGATAAGTGGAGTTGAAGACACCCATTCTGTGCATACCCTTTCATTCCCACCCATTGTCCATTCATTCAAAATTTCCAAGAAAAAATTTTGTATTTGGATGAGTGTGGGATGGTGTGAATTAGTGGAGAAGGCAGAAGGTGAGAGAGTCAAACTAGTAGAGGGAAAAAGGATGCTTGAAACAGTGTCTACTTAAAAGAGGGGAAATAAATGTTGAGTTTAAGTATTTGTTGGAAAAAAGGGGCAGAGAAAAGAAAAAGTGCTTGAACTAAGAGAGAAAAGGGCAAACAGAAATCCAATGATCAGAGAGAAGGGCAAAGTAATAGAAAGATTGAAAGCCTAGGACAATGGTATTTAAAAACCCTCAGTATTTTCATGAGAAAGCAGTTTGGTTTTCTGCCCATGCCTTAGTGAATGAAGTTGGCTGTGGTGCCAATAAGTTTCTGAGAGTTTACAACTTGTCCTCATTTTTCACTGCACTTTTTCTCTCATCTCAACTGCAGTTTCATTTCAGGAGCACAGCTGTAAGTCTCTTTTCTCTTGCTGGAGTTCTGGGAGCCATCACCTTCCATGCCACCAGCATCTCACTGGACATGCATGAAAAGCTGCAGGGACCCTCCAAGGCAGGAAGGGCATCAGCAGTCTAAAAACAGAGCTTCTTCATCACCCACACACGTTCCTCAGACTAATAACCCAACTTGTCAGGGTCCAGCTTCAACTTTACAACTGTTTACAACTGTTCACACATTCTCAAAATGGCATTGTCGCAGTCTGAAAACATTAATTTGTCTCCAGCCCTCTAAAAGGTGGAAATGTACAGTTTTTTAGAGGAGTTGGTGTGCTTTCTGTAGCATTTTAAAACTGTGTGGAAGGCATAATTTTTCCTTGAAAATTACAGACATTTTAATATTCATTTCAGTTGAACTCCATTTAGATATTTGAGTGTTGTTCCCACAGACCACTCAGAGAAAGATCTTCCTAAGGCCATGGGATGTTGTGAAGGACCACAGGAACAGCAGTTTTGAAATTTTTTTTTGGCATAAGGAAAAAAAATTTTAATTAAATTTTAACCAAAGAAAGCAGAAACCTGAGAAACTTTTCACATTTCCAGCTGAAGAAAATGTAAGAACCCATTTCCAGAGCTCTCCAAAAGTGAAGAACTTCACTTTCACTCTGCATGTTCCACAGTTGTGTCTCAGCTCTCTCTTCAATATGAAAGCAAGGTACCCTATGACTAATTTGTTTAACATCTAAAAGCTCCTTAATTCCTCATGCCCTGTAAAAAATCTGCAGTGAGACAACAGCAAAAAAAGGTGTAGTTTGTATATAAAAAAGGACAAAAGTGTAGTTTCCTAATGCATGAATGCTTCAATAAGAAACTCTCTGGGGAGCATTTTTATTAACAAGAAGAAAAGTAATAATAATAATGATGGCAACATTGAAGAAATATATATTTACTTTATACAAAGGAAAAATTTTCCAGAAATTTGCTTCAACAGTGGTATTCTTCTAGGGAATACACTTACCGTGTTATATACAGTAATTTCACGATTATAAACCACACCTGAATATAAGCCG
>VRYO01002297.1:29805730-29828780 GCA_009812075.1 Sialia sialis
CAACCCCCCAACCCCCAACACTAAATTAAAGTATTTTTATTCTTGAGGTTTACTCTTGATATTAATTAATTATTTTTATTAAAATACTGCTCTTGATGAAGATTATGTTGCCTTGCAACAACCCTTGCCTGTAGTTTTATAAAGCAGTACCTCCACTGGGGAATTTTAAATGATTAATAAATGCACATAAATTAACCTCACCACTTACCCAAGGAGCAGGAAACTCATTCTGTGTTTCTGGTTTAACAAGCAAGGACAGGATTGTGAATGTGCCAGTCAGTGGAAGGAACAATTCTGGTTGTGATTCCTGACTGCTTCCCTTCCCTCTGGAAGATGGGTTCCTAACTATTTGTCTTCCTGCCTGCTGCTGTGATCTCTGGGACATTTTTCATCAAAAGAGGGATCGCCTTCATGTCTAGCATTTCACAGAGCTGAGTGCCTGATCAGTCCAAATTTGGATCAACCTAAAATCATTAAAAAGCAGCTTTTTTCAATTGGCATGTATCCACCAAAAACTACTGGCATTTTCTAAAAACTGATCTAATTCTCTTCCAAGTGGAATTAATGTTTTAGCACTTAAGAGAGATATTTCGACTCTACCAACTATAAAAAGACCAGTTCTTTTCTGACCACTGGTGAGTAATTAATGCATCTAATTTCTAAATTGATTTCTCTTGAATTACATACAGCTGAAGAAGTCAGAGAGCCAAAGAAATTCTGTCTGAGTTTAAAATCAAAAAGTCAAATTGGAATGAGACTGAGAAATCAGATTCCAACACCTCCCCCACTCCATCAAATCAGTTGATCCAAACTGTGTTTGGTGAATTAAGAAAAATGAATTTGTAATATATAATGGAGTTCTTTAGAAAGTTTTTTATCAATGAACATATATGCATTTAGCTAAAGGACTGGATGGAAGTAAACTCTCCTAAAAAGTTCTCATGTGAAATTTAGTCATTATTGAAAATTATAAAATTCTTTTGCATCAAAGGATCATGGTGGATGAAATCTGTGATGTATAATCATCAGCTTTGAATGAAGCTTTGCACAACTAAGGTAATTTTCAGCAAGCTGGTTTCTTAAGGAATAATGCTGATTCATTCAAGACAAAACTTTTTGCGGGAAAGTGTCAGTTTTTATCCTTAAAATTTTTCAAATTGATTACAAATGTTTCAGTGAAAGTATTTTTCTAATTACAGCATATTTCTATTATGTTTAGATAATTTTCCCATGTGGAAACACTGGTTTATTACTCCATGGTTTGAGTAATATAGGTATGAAAATTGAGTGGGAATATTTCAAAGGTTTTGAAACAAAATTTGGCAAAAAATGAAATTTCTTTCTTTGATTTCTTTCTTGAAAAGCCCAAAGAAGTAAATAAGCAACCTTCAAAGCCCACCAAATCCCAGGATTTCACCATTTGGTCTATAGATAAAGTAAGTTCTTTTATTTGTTTGTTTTTTCCCTAAAAAATCTGGTAAATATATCTGAATTTAGCACATAAGTTATTTTCAAAACACTGACTAATAGACTAATATTCATACTGGTCTTTTTTTATTCCAAAAGACCCTGATTAAGTTGTGAAAGAAACCAATGTTTTAAAGTTCAGCACCACAAGGAAATTACAGATGGTGCATCAAGCCCATGAGAGCCTCACTAACAGAAGGGAATGGGACTGTAGTTATGAAAACACAATAAATGTCTAAAAATTCCAGTGTGAGCTCCATAGGCTGTTCTCAGCCCTCCAGGAAAAATTCACACCAGGGAAATTTCTGCAGTTGAAAGCCTCAAGCCCAGTCTCAAGTTCTACAATTAAATGTTAACATCTGCGGTTATACTGTATGGTACTTCCCGAAGATCTCTCACTGAATAAATATGATCCAACAACAACATATTATCTTTAATTTTGATCTGCAGCCTCCTTTGGATAATTAGAAGATGAGCTTGTGTCATTCAACCATCTTCTGTTCCAAGGTAGCATCGGGTCAGTTCCACCCCGTCACGCACTGACACATTAAAGCCCCTTGAGCTAATTACCATGATTTGCATCTCTCTTCTAGAAACAAAAGGTGGCCTGGGGCATGTTCTTCCACTGTTGTTTCTTGGTTTAGCATCTCTTGGTCCCAAGAATACTGACTTTTAAAATATAGATACATAAATGGCAAGTGTAGGTAACAGTGACATACACGTTCCTGCTATGACCTTCATTTCTCTTAGCTTCAAAACTAATTTTAGTCACAAATGAGCAACTCCATCAGCATTGCAGGGCTGTGAAAGGCATCACCAAGATTGAAACAATCGTCATTTGTAATTGCCCATCTCACTCTGGCACCTTACGTGAGTATATTTTGGTTTATGTTTGTATTTGTATTCTCAGCATCTTTAACAAACAACACCTGCATGCAACTGTTCGCACTGTTAGAAACAGCGAGATGGCAAACAGCGCAACAAATGACCATCCCTGGAGGTGAAAAGGACTTGCCTTTTCCCGAAGGACCTTGATCCAGCTGCAGCATCCTGTTACCTGCATTGATTTTTGAGCTGCTACCTGGGTTTTGATAGGACCAGATAGGATCCTTCCGCACTGTCCTTGTGCCAAGGCTTGATTTGAGAGCACAGGTACTCCCCACCTCCCTGGACTGTCCTCAGCAAGACGGATGATCAGTGCCTGCACAATGACAGTGCAGTGACAAAATGGCCTCTCAACTCCCTCACTTTCCTTTGGGTAATTTGTTACTGTCCTTGTCTGTTTAGCGATGCATTTTATAGTGGCAGCTGATTCTTTCCAGCTTAATAATGCAGCCAAGCTGCTTTCTGATATTATCCCGACATAATCACTCTGGTTCCTTCTGTTTCCAAAATAGGTCAAGTTCTGCCTGATTCAATAAAACACCATTTTTAAGTAAGCATCATTCATCTTAGGATGCATTAGTCTGTTTCATTTTGGTAATTGGTCTCTATCATTTTTTGTTTGCTCTTTCACATTTTCTTTGCTCTTTAATTATCTAATCACACTATGGATTATTAAAAAGCTGAATCCCTGTTAAATAAGGTGAATATATGCAGAAATTTCTTTGCAGTTTAATTTCCATTCTTTCAGGCTTCATAATTCTTAAAGTTGAGCAAAGAAGTGAGTTCTGATTTTCAGTTATAGGCATAGCAAAGAGCGGTAAATAAAGGCACTAGTTGTATTCACATCTGAAATCGAATAGATGTGGAAATAATTTTTAAAATAAATGGACTAACAGAGATGGTGTAGGGGGCATGGGGACTGGAAATTTGGTATTTTATCCTGGGGGCATATGATAACTTTTGGAATGTGGAAACCACCACCAATGTTGGAGAGGGAAACAGACACTGTAGGGATAAGGGATTGTACTTTTCCTTATTATTAGATGTATCTGAGCCCAGTCTCCAAAATGACAGACGTGCAAGTCAAAGAGATTTACAATGAACATATTAAAAATAAATACTAACCCTTTTTTGTGACTATAAGTGGCTTTAGCCTAGAAGGGGCCTCTCAGCCACAGGAAGAGGCTGCTCAGCAGATGAGGGTCCTCAATGTAGACTTAATTCAGAAGAAGCAGTTGTTCAAAAAGTTCCAAATATTTGCAGAAAGAATGCATGATAAAAATTGACTTGGTCTTCTGTATATTTGGGTGAGTAGTAAAAAGTTGCAAAAAGAGGTTGTATTTCGTATCAAAAAAATAAAATTTGCTTAAAATAATAAAAGCTTAAATTCTGAGTTTAAAATAATTTATATGTTAAATAATTTATTCTGATTCTACTGAAACACTTAATAAAGTCTGAACATAAAATATATTTAGTACATATACTGATAAATGTATTATTAATACTTCAATGAGTCAAAATTACATGTGTGAAAACAATGCAACTTAAATTAAATTATCAAAACAAGACAAACCCAAGATATTTATGCCTGTTCTCTATTGAACATGAGGGAAAAAAATGGCATGTTTCTGTGAAATATGGGGAGGGGGAAATCATATTTTAAGGGGAAATGGGTATAGAGAGGGATTTGCCACTTTTCCAGCAGACATTTTTAAATACCACTCTGCTTACTGTCTGATGACCGTTGAAAGTTTAGCTTATACTGTACAGATGGATTCACAAGTAATTATTATATATTATTTATTCTTATTTGTATACCCAGTGCTCTTACAGCATCATAGGCTCAGCAGGAGGAGTGGTGCCTTCCCAAGAGAGCTGCTGGAAGACTTTGATGTGTGACAAGCTTTCTACTCCTTCCAATAAAATAAATATAGAGCAGAGTTCTATCTCCTTATATTCTGCAGAGAACTGCCAAATAAAATTAATACAACCCTTGTCTGATTTGACATTTTTTTGCTGGGTTGTCTAGAAGAAACTTTTGCCACACCAAAGAGCAACTCAGGATGATGTGATTTCTTACACTGGTTAAGTCTTTGACATGGCTTCTTGAGGGATCACGTCTTTTGAAGATAACAATTTTATGTAAGTGTGCTGTGATTTCCAAGTGCATCCATGTGGAAAAAAAGGCAAGCTCCTCAGTATCAGGGACAGCAATTAGGGTTGTGAGCTCCTGAAACAGCAGCCACTAGCTTTTAGTTGACTTAGAAGATGACTGAAATCAGAATACAAGATGAAGTTGCTGCGCAAGAGGTGATTTTAAAAGTAGCTGAGGCATGATTCAAGTAACAAGTGAAGTGGAAACACAACTGTCTTAAGGAAAAGAAAGCACTGAACTTTAGTTTTCCCTAGCATGTTATTTTATGCACTCCAGTTCATGGAGGCCCAAGAGATTTCATAATTTCTCCCGAGTCTCTGCCTGTGTAGGGGAGCTTCTGTAAGCATAACAGCCTCTTGATCTGGACACAAAGTCTGACCCCAGGCACTGGAGAGATGGAGGCAGACTTTTCCTTCCGTTTCACTGCCATTTGTAATAATGTGCATCTGGCTAGTGCTCCAAGGTATCAAAATTTTGTATACAACACCTGTTAAATATGGAAGCTAGCTGGGTCACCAGGTCAGACTCACGCAACACTGAGAAGGAAGCAGAAATACTCAGGTTTGCTGGATGCTTTAGCCTGTACCAAACATGTCCTTTGTGTGCATGGTGTGGCCTCAGGACTGAGCACACAGCAGCCCAGCATGGAGCTGTGCTGAGACCCAAGCATCTACTGCTGCACCAAGGCACACTGATGCTTCTCAGTGCTTAGGGACAAGATCCACCTGGTTGTCTTTATTGCTCTCACCACAGGCAAAAAGGGAGAGATTGCCAGCAAGACAAAATAGCTTTCTCTCTTGTAAGATTTTCTGGTGCCCAGAGGACGCCATCAGGGGACTGTGAGGGCCATTCATTATCTCTGTGCAAGACCTCCAGTGAAGTAGTGGGACAAATCAGATGCTCTCCAAACCCTGGGGAAACCTGCTGTAATTCTGCTTTTTTTCTGGAACACAGTGTCACGTTTGCTTTTGTTGGGAAGAAACTGCTTCTTTCCGCTGTGACCTGTTTATATAAGAGGACAGAACCAGTTTCTAAAGATGCTACTATTTTTTTCAGTTCTGACTCTCTTCCCCCATTTAAGTCTGCTTTTAATATGCTTTTTAAGTCTGCTAATGAGTACATTTATCACATTTCCTGAATATTCTTTTCTAATCCACTGACTTGACCATTCTTGCTAAACAATTATTTTAAGGCAAAGATATCTGGAAAAAAACCCCACAAGACATTTATATCCATAAAATTGTTCCTTTTTCTTCAGGCTTTCAAGATCTGTTGTTTTCCTTAGATTGCAAAGTAACCAAGAGTAACTAATTGAAATCAAATCAATTATTTAATTAAAAATCATAAATGAGGAAAAATAAGATTTATAAGTAGAGGGAGAAATCTTCCAACCTTCATTCTGCCTAGTAACAATTTTTACTAAGCTAATAAGGCTAAAACAGATGAATTTAGACATTCTTGGGTTGAACAGGGAAATATAAATACCTCTTTCACCAATGGTCATCTCTTTGTAAGGGACAGAAAAGATTAAAATATTCAGATTGCATAGAGCAAATGTGTGCATCATAATCCCGTAAGGGCAAAAAAATTAATAATGTTTGGAGCACATAATTTTCACATGAAATATTCTAAGACAGAACTGCTGGAAGCCTCTTAGAGCAGCAACTGCTGTAAATGCATATATTACATGTAAATAACCTTGCTGTCAACAAACACAGGGAAAGTTTTAATCAAAATAATTATTTCCATCTTTTCACAATTTCAAAAATAACAGGGAACTGGACTTATCTTTTAGCTTTGCAATTGTAGTTAGGTACTGTGTACTTAATACAGGCAGCACTGCAATAATCAGGATTAAACTGTTTATCCTATCAGCTGCTGACATTTGCCCCTTGCTTCCCCCATCTTCCTAGGCTGCACCTGGGCCCCTCTGATAACTGGTCCCTGGTGTAGTTGCATGCTGAATAGCTGCATCATTTCTTCTCTCACCTTTTCACCTCTCTCGACTGAAATGCCACCATTTTCACAGTAGTGGCATTTTTATTTTCTGTCCTCATCAAGAATTACAACGAACACTGTTATTCCTCATTGTCAATGTCTACTTCATCCCAATGTGAAAAGGTAAGTTGTATGGTCCACGTCTTGGTCATCTCTTACCTCTCACTGCACCTTGGTTCTCTATAGCTTCCTCTCATACAGCTACCTGCTCTTTCTGAAGAAGACCTGAGGAAGAAAAGGTCTGCATTGCATATTTCCCTATGATTGAATGCACCCTTGTTTCCTTTTCCATACTTTTGTCTCTGATTTTGCGTGAGATAAAAACACCTCAGTTCTGAAGTTCTCTGCCTCATTATGCTCTAATCAGCAACTATTATTCACAAAAGAGAAACTGATTATTTTTCTGACTAATTTCAGAAAACAACAGTTCACTATTCAGCATCCATGAACTAGGAAACCAGAAGGCAAAAAACTAGTAAGAAAGGAGTAGAAAATAGAAACATCAATAAGTCTTTGCCAAAGTCTGCAATGCTCTCACACCTAGAAAACTTCATGGAGCTTTGATTAATCAATGTTTAAAAGGTTATAGTGAAACTAGAACAAATACAAAATAAAATAATATTTAAAAATAAGTAAATATATAAATTTATGATTACCACAGAGGAGATGAATGAGGAATAATTGTTGACTTTTTCTCACAGTACAAGAACTGAGGGACATCAATTGAAATGATCAAGTGGCAAGTTAAAAAAAAGGAAATACTTCACAAGCTGTTCTTAAATTGTGGAATTCATTGCCACAGCATGCTGCAAAGCGTGTTGAGAAAATGAAAGTACAAGTTTGCTCAAAAAGGAACCAGAAAAATGATTGGAAATAAATCCTGCCAAGATCATTAGGCAGAAAGGTGTAGCTACATCTATTTGTGAAAATTGCTAAACATTATCATCCTTATTTTATTTTCTTATTTCTTGCTGGGACTCCTTTTCTTTTCCTGAAGGCCGCCATTCCTACTGTAATCTTCCCATGTCCTTCACCTCTTTCATAGGAATTCCTGGGAACTGATTTGTCCTTGAAAACACATCATGATAAGTCATTTAGTGCTTATGTCATAACCTGAACTGAAACATCAAATGGTTTTCCAAAGGTTTCACCCTTTTTTAGCATTTGCACACTGCTGGGAGCGCCTCCAGGGATGAAGAAATGTGACTATGTCTTCCAGCTTCATAATATCATGTCAACATCTCACAGACTTTCTTGTGGTAGCAGAGATCAATATGAGAACAAAAATAGGAGAAAGAAATAAGCGATGGACGGGTGCACTCTGCATTCAGCATTGATCAAGAAAATGAGTTTTGCTTCTGAGTGAATGCAGAAAAGGTATGACAGTGATGCAGATATCTGAAATCCTGACCAGAAGAGCTTTTATGGAAAGGAGGCTCCATGCTTATGCCAGAGAGGGATGCTTCTGATGGAAGGTGCAAAAATATGGCCCAACATCTGTCTGGTGACAGGACATTCATATGGCAACTGAGCGTGGCATCTGGCACTCTCTGTCAAGCAGCCTGACACACCCATCACCCAGTGGCAGCACTGATCTCTTAATTAATGTGATGGGTGTACATCCAGCCACTCTGAGCCGGCTGTCACTGCTGGAACTGCCCATCCAGCCAGCAGCTGGCTCTCTGCCTTGTCTGAAGTGTCTTTCTGAAAGAATGTGACAGAGCCTTTGTGAAGGAAAAAGGAGCACAGATAAGGTGGATCTTGTCAGTGTCTCAAGGGAGCCAGGCTGCAAGCCTGCATTTTTATGCTGCTCCCATTCTGCGCACAAGGCAGAGGAGAGCACTGACAAATGGAGGCTTCCCCAACACGCTCAGTGTGCATCCTATGGCCAGATAAAGCTAATAGGGCTGAATACTATTGAATCACTGTTACCAGCCCAGATTATCTAGCCTAACCTATTGATTGATCTTAGTACCTGCTGCAAACGCACATCCTCATGAACCAGCAATCATTCGCTGATGTGGCAAATTATAAATACATTTATCTGATGAAGAAGTAGGCAGATTTTGCTTAATATATGAGTGCATTGGTGCCAAACTTTTTGTGGTGTTCCGGGACAGGATGAGGAGCAGTGGGCATAAACTAAAACACAAGAAGTTTCAACTCAACATGAGGAAGAACTTCTGTACATTGGGGGTAGCAGAGCCCTGGAACAGCTGCCCAGGGAGCTCATGGAGTCTCTGAACCTGGAGACATTCAAAACCTTCCTGGATATGTTCCTGTGTCACCTGCTCGGGGTGACCCTGCCTTGGCAGGGGGCTTAGGCTGGATGATCTCCAGAGCTCCCTTCCAACCCTAACTATTCTGCAATTCCATAATTTTCCACAATTACAGAAATTCATATATATGCCCTTATTCCTAAAGAAGTGCATATATATAGTCAGCTATTTTGTCAATAGTCTTTTATTATTATTTTCTCTTAGTGGAATCAATGTCTCTTTACTTAAACTACCAGACAAAAGGTGTGTACTACTGAACACATCTGTTTAACAAGCTTTGTAAGATAAATCTTGCAGAATATTTATTTGGAAGTATATTTCCAAGACAGCTAAATGCTCAAGTGCTTCCTTTAGATTTCAATGTGCTTTTGTGTATTTCAAGATCAAGGAGATTTATATGATTTGAGGTTGCTGAACTAGAAGAAAGGGGAAAGTGTTACAGCCAACAGCTGACTAGTTGACCTCTGCTCATCTTTGTAGAGTCTCTGCTTGGAAAAAAGGAACTGAAATTAAACAAAGATGGCTTAAAAGTTTAAATCCAGCTACTTTCATCATACACTATATTTGGGGCTATGAAATGACTGAAGATTCAAAAATAACTCCAGTAAGTGTCCTTGGAAAATAATTGTATCAAATTATTAATCTGTATTAAATATATTGGTTTGACTTGTACTGCAGCTGCCTGCAGCAAATATCTACTTTACTAAGAAATTCAAGCTACAGAAAAACGTAGTTTATACAGTCTTTAAGTACTGCTAGGACTAATTTACTTTTAGAGAGTTGTATAATACTCAGTGTGTTCCTGAGGTATCACCTTGCTAGTAGGGACTGAAGCAGTTGAAGATATCCAGGATGCAAAAGTGGATGGGAAGCTTTCCTGGAGAAGACAGTTTTCAGACACCTAGTAGAAGCAACTGAGGATGGGAAGAAATTATGAACCAGATTTTGCCTTCTTTCTAGAAGGCAAAGACGTGGGTTACATAAGAACATGGAACCCAGGCACAGAGTTACCCAGGAACATTTCTTGATGTTTCCATGGCTATTCAGACCATGCCTGTAATTGCAGCACAGCTTGAGAAGGAAGGTTGAGTCAACAGAGCAGCACGATTTCCCCTCTTGAATGGGTAAGGAATCACAGTCAAAAGAGAATGTTCCCTCTGCAATTGTAGCAATCCACTAATAAGAACAACCAGAGGGGAACTCAAGCCATGCAACATTTTTTTAAAAGTAGTTACTATAAATCCAAAAACCTACAAGATATTTTTGTATCATCTAAGTCAGTCAGTTCCTGATTCCTGGTTGCTCCACAAGCACACACCAGGGAGTGATATTAATTTGTGAATTTTTTTTCCTATATTTTGAGCATGGCAGGTGGAAGAGGATTTTTAAAAACCCCAACAAAACAAAAGAGAAAGAGAAAGAGTGAGCCACCACGGGAAACTACTCCAAAAATCAAATGTCCTACCAAGGAAACCTTACAAGGAAGTGGAAGTCCATGAGCTTACGCTTAGCTGAATCAGTGACAAAAAACCCTCTGGTCCTGATGAGACAGATGAGCCAAATGGGAGACAAACCAATTCAGGGCTGTGTGTAAAGGAAATGCATTGAAGCAGTGTGTGTCCTCAGCCTGCAGTCAGCAAAGGAAGCTCTCATCTATGACAGCAGATTTCCCAGACAATAGCTGTGCAAAATGGAGAAGATGAAGGAAAATGAAGCTGTTTTATAAATCAAGAGAATAACACCATAATTCCTTAGGTTGTTTGTGCAGTCTCCTCCAGGGACATATCTTACACAAAAAGCACTTTGAAAAGGCAGGTGGCCCAAGTGAGGAAAAGTTAAGCAGACACTGCAGTGCACAAATGAACAGTTTAACAGCAAGCAGATGCAGTATTTTGTGTAACATCTATCTTGAGCTTCAATAACTCAGATGGCATTCAGAAGTGTTTCTCCTTCTCTTTCTTTTATACTAGACTCATGTTACAAACTGACTTTGAAAGAGTAATAATTAGTACCTGACAAATATCAATATCCCTCCAAAATTTAGTAAACCCTTTATCCACTGTTTTACACCTACTTCATGAAATTAAGCAGACTAGGACATGACACATGAAGCACAGACAGGTTTATAGTCATAGCTGAATTTCCATGAACATTCTGCTGCTTTCAGCTTTGCCAAAAAAATAACCTCAGGAAAACTGTGCTCACCCAGCAGGATTACTTTTTGCATATATATAAAAAAGAACATGAAGAAGAGTTGTGTTTTCTTTGTCCCTCTTCGGAGAAAGCAAACAATGGGGAAAGCTTATACCCTGATGTCATAGAATGTGCATCTTCCAATCCAAGCCAATGGTTGACCAGTGACAGAATAAGCACAAGTAGTCTCTGATGATTTAAGAAGAGCAAGCTAAGCCAACTAGAAGATGTTCCAAGGTCTGAGAAATGGACTGCTCTGCCATGAAGCCTCAGTGAGCAGGAAGTAGCCCCCCAGTGTGGGACAAGGAGCTGCAATAAACTGAGCTACAACAAGAAACAGTGGCTTTATAGCTCATGGGTTGGATTTACCCTCTAGGTTGGTACTGTCAGGAAGAAGGCACTGCAGTAGCTGGGGCACTGCTGGCAGCTGTCTGCAGTGGTGATCCATTCAGTGATCCACCACGTAGCAATGGCACAGCACGCATGGAAGAACAGCCTTGAGGTTGCTGCATCTGGTCACCAGCACTGCTTTAATGCCTCTCACACCACATAATCGCCTCACAAAAAAAAAAAAAAATTAAAAAATTAAAAAGGGTTCAGAATAGGATTTAATCACACAACAATGCTCTCACACTTTTAAGCCAGTTGGAACAGGCTTTTTAAATAAAATGTTAAGCTTCTTTTGAAATGTAAGCAACCCAACACACAACAAGGTCACTGAATGATGAAGAAATAAGGGACTTTGTCAGGGCATGCCCATCTGAATGAAAGTAACAGTCATTAACCAAACTATCTAAGCTACACAAACAACAAAGAGAAAACGTAAACCTGACGTAAAACCTGATTTATATTGTTTCTTTTGTTTTTGTAAAATTATTTTCAGTGTTACTTTGAGGAAAATTCTAAAAATGCACTTCAATTAATAATTTTCCCCATCTTACAGCACCAAAAAAGCTGATTTTTAACTTGACAACACTCTCTGGAAATGTTCCTCTTTTGAATCCTGACTGCATATTTGGAGAAAAACTGGCATGAAAATAAAGCCATTTCTGACAGAAGATCGCAAACATTTTTTTCCAGATGTCTTTTAAATATCCTATTTCTAACAACATTACAAGCTATTTAGAGGCCTCAACTTCTGGAGTTGGTAGCTTTCAGTGGTGCATCTCAGAATAGAAATTCTGAGTGTGCTGAGCTAGCAGCCAGCTCCATGCCTTGAAAGGACCACCTGATGGGCCAAATCCTGAGAGCTGGGAAGTGTTTGTACATTTCATTCACTGCTGCAGATGTTCAATTACCCTCAAGAGCAAAACCCACTTTTTTTGTGACGGCTGAACATTCAGCCTTTGCTTGGAAAAAGAAATTATCTCCCAAAAGGGGAGGAGATGTCAAACAGAAGGTATTTCTGAGATTAATTTTTTTTTTTTGTTAATGAAAACAGTCTGTCACTCTTCTTCCCTGCTCCCTCACATATTTTCAGTATTGCCCCTTTTATGATCAGACTTTGATTTCTGAAAGACTTCTTTTGCTACAGCTAATTGAGACCTGATCTATTTCATCTTTGCACTGATTAAACAGAGTGGGTAAACTCTTCTAATTTAATGGTGACTAACAGACATCTGCCACAGCCTATGACTGAAATTACTCTGTTTTTGTGGGAAGATGTGATTCCATTTCAGATCCTTAAGTGATTCAAACCACCCTATAGAGAAGATATTTTTGACTTTTCACCCTTTTTTTTTTGCCCTCTGGAAAGAAATTGAATCCCATAAAAAATGTAATGAAAGGGGCTGTTTTTAACCAAAACGTAAATGAATCTCTTCGGTGTCTGATGAAATGCAACAGCGTATGAGTCTAAACTCACTTTTCTAATGTGTGCTGCTTTTCAAGGACTACCTATTTCCATAGGATTAAAATTGCCTGACAAGTTACTAGAATTTAAAAAAAAAAAAGAAAGAAACAATCTCTTATGAAAAGGTTTAGCACAGGTTATTGATGGGTTGGAGCCTATTTAGATAATGCTAATCAATGCATCTTGGCAACTGCCAGATGGGGTTCTGTATTTCCTGGTGGCTTTAAAGGGCATTTTAGAAAAACATGCTAGAAACCAGAATACATTTCCCCATTGAAATGGTGATAAACAACTCAAGGAACTAGTTTTGGGCACTAGGGCTCATCTACCTACTCATGGGTTATGTTTTCTGTCTCCAAGAAGAGGCTTCTTAATGTTAGTGCATATCTGGGGCCTCTTTTCAATAACATAATATCCTATTTTTCCTATTTTTATTATATAATTATTATAAACATTGACTGTTTAATAATAATAATAACAATATGCACACTGTATGCATATGATAATTTTAAATTGATAATAAATTATTTAATATTCATTGTATAATATTAATGTTTGCAGTATTTAACGATTTTACCACTTCTGTGTTGGAAAGGTAAATTAACAAGCTGATATGCAGAAAGAATGAGCACATTCTGCAGCTGAAGAATCCTCCATGTTGAGCTGCAATGGGAAGATAACAATGTAATCTGTGGTGGAAATAGACAGAATATGTCGGTACCCATTCACTCAGGCAGACACCTGACTTGGCAGCTGAGGCATCCTTCAAGAAAAATCTCGAGAAAGCAAACTTGGGAATCTGCAGGCCAGTGGTGATAAAGCAAGGATAGCCATGGTAAAGCAAACACTATGCAAGACAACAAAGCAGCAACCAGCGTGGCTGGGATCCCATTCTCTGGTCACTTTCTTCATGGGTTTCCACAATGCAGCTTTCCCTGAAAATGCTATTAGGTGTTTACCGAGCTAATGAACAAATACAGGATAGGATCTGAAATTATAATTTGCAGCAAACAGGGTTGTAGATGGCAGAAATTCAGGTAGGTTTGTGCGTGATTTGCATGATAAGGAGTGTTCTCACAGACCTGACTGAGAGTTGTAGGTCACAAGGAGCTAGGTTTCTATCACTGACTTTGGGCATCAAGCCCTGCAAACTTAATAATCCCGTAGTGTGCTTCAATAGAATTAACTAGCTAAACAAAGAGCCTCCAGATGGTTCCACACTACCAGTCTCAGGGACTTTCTAGGTTCAGCTCCCACGGTGATCAGGAGTTAAACCTGATCTACACTGCAGGGGATGCAGGCTGTTGTAGAGCATTGGCTTAAGGACTGCAGCTTTTAACCGTGCTCCCCTGAGGCTCTGCCTTACTGGCTCAGATCTTACTGTGAAGTGTGTGCGTGGGGTCAGCCCTTCCAAAAGTGCATTTCAAAACTGCATGGTTTTCAATGGAAAAGCAAGTGCAGCTCTGCAATACACTGTTTTTTGGGTGACAGGACCACTCTGTGCCTCTGCCCTACTGCACTTATCTTCGGCTTCACACCCCCACCAGAGAGGAAGGAAGGGTTTTTGCAGACCATTGCAGAACACTCCATGGACCCACTATAAATTATTGATTAAACAGTTGATTTTCCATGCATGCATGCGCAACACACCTTATTTTCCCTTTGGAGCTTAGGTGAGTCTTGTTCTTAGTACAGCTTTTGCTAAAAATGTACTGGGCATACAGAAAAATGTGTTTTCCAAAGGCTCCTAATCTGAAAATCAAAATTGTTCATCACTGAAGCACTGAAATTTGTCTCCTAAATTTTAAATTTCGGTGCACTTTTGCTTCAGTATGAGAAGAGTCAAAAATCATCTCTGCCTCTCATACTATAAGAAAAAAAACATATCTCTCATGTGAAAACACCAGCTTGATTTTTTCCTTGAGTTTTGGTTCAACATCAAACTTGGGAAATGTTTAACATCAATCCAAGAAATAAAGGGTTCAAACAATACAAAGTAGTTGGAAAAAAGGAAAAAAGAAAGCAACAAAGAAATACATAGACAAGCATTTTTATTGTATTCAACATGCCATGGGCTATAAATACTTGATGAATTTAAAAGAAAAAAAAACCCAACCCACATGTATTATCAATGTTACTTCCAACAGGAGAGTTTCAGAGTGGATGATAAAGAGCGCCACAACAACCTGCATGGAGCAGTGTATTAGGCAGGGCAGAACAGTGGCTGATCAATCCCCACTGAGCTGTTTTTCCCTGGGCTATGCAGCAAGAGATGTAACAGAAACCTTTGTGGAGGATGTGCAGAGCACTTGCTGTGGTCATAGAGATTTCTTCCCTGCAAAGTAGGGGATGTGTTTGAGAACCAGGCAGATCCATGATCTCTGCCAGGAATGGGACAGTCCTTCCCTACCTTCTTCTCAGGGGCTTGGGAGGGAACAGTCCACTGGCTCCAATTCAATATTGTTTTTAGTCTCGATTAAGCTTTTTCCATAAGTTTTTCTGTTCCTCTGAGGCCATGCAATAATGAGGAACTGAAGCCTATGACCTCACCCTGGATAAACAACTCAACTCTGACTCTACGGACTCCTTTTAGTGGGGCTCTGAGATGGAATACAATTTGAAATTCAGATTCCAGGCTGCACTTTCAGAACAAGGGATTAGAAAAGAATAATTTTGTAATCTGATTAAATATTATTCCATCTTGGTGTATTTGTGCTATGGAAGGACCAGGCACACACCAGGGCTTGGGTCTACGAACTGTGAAATCAATAGGAAGTGAGGAAGCTTAGGTAGGAGACAGAAATGTCAATATTCCATTGGATCTAGGTCAAGGTTTGACAGTGTAAATATGGTGGAAAATGGCAAAAGACCCTTTTTCAAAGAGCTAACTATGAAAAATAAGTTACTGAGAACTGAGAAACATAATATTTCCCACTATCATAGTCTTAACCGTGAAGATTGTCAGGGTCAGAAGGAATGTACAGAAGGCATCTTTGCTGTTGCAATAAAACCAGAAAACTTCAAGGAAATAAGCACCAAACATTTTCTCTGGAGACAAATTAAAAGTGGATCCACAGGTTGCCATGGCTACAAAAGTCCATTTACTCTAGTAGTGTTTTCTAGCAGCTAAACACAAGTTTAAGTGATTAAGGAGAAAACACAGCTATGTTTATAATGTTCCATTACATTTATATAATTAGATCTTTCAACTGCAAACCACCCCTGGTGGTGGTTTTCTCGACTGTTTGTAAAAACACAGTGGACTTATGTAACCATTTTTAGAACCATCCATCATATCTCTGTGCCTCTACAACCATTTGGGATCAAATGACTACTAGCATGTCATACGTGGCAATTTTCACAATCCGGAGTACTCATTCTGAGTTACAGTAATCCAACCAGCAGCTTCTGTGGATGGTCATAGGGGTAAAAATGAAAAGCTAAGTCTTAAACTGTAAGGCAAGCCAAAACCTTAGGCATGCAGCCCTGTAAGGGAGCCTCTATAGTCCTGCCTTGGAAAAGTAATCTTCCCATGCATGCATGAGAGACTAAAGCAGTTTCTCTGCTTGTGGGACAGGCAGAAGAGGGGCTTGTCATTGTATAGACTACACTGAAAGAGGGGAAATTTCCATCAACAAAAACTGTCTGTGTGTGCATAGCAGCAGACTACATCATTAAAATGGATTGGTAGACAAAAGGGTCAATCCCATCTCTCTCCGTCAATGCAGTGGTCTCCTCCCAGAGCTCTTATGTCCCTCATCCTTAAAAAAATAAAAACTGAAGTTTTGGCCATTAGGTGGGAAGGTTTTGGCAGTGTGCATCAGCCAGCTGAGATGAGACTCTGTTTTTGGTGCAAAGCATGCACGCGTTGGGAGATATTGTCTTTGCTGCAACCTGCAGCTAGAGAGGGCTATATGGTTTTCTTCAGTCTCTGGACTCCTCCCATCAATTCTTTTACTGCGAGCACATTTTGAAAAACCTTTTCTTTCTGTGCTGGGCTTTGGAGCAGTCCTTGCACAGAATAGAATCAGCAAATTTGAAGACATTTGAGTGTCCATGGACGCCTCCTGGATGCCAAGGTAAATTCTACATGGACACCTCCATCCTTGTAAAAATCAAAAGTTTATTTTAATGTCCCTACTACAAAGAACATATCAACATATTTAAAGTGGCCTTTTTTCAGTCATAAAAACCATTTTGTGAGGAGGTCAACAAAGGCCATCCCTATTTTTTTTTTGTATAGCTGTTTATAGAACAGCTTTATTTGGGAAGAAGAGTCTGTGGCTTTCTACATGCCAAACCACCAAAGAGGATTCACGAGGTTCAAGCTGGTCACTCATCATTACCAGCAAGAAAGGTTCTGCATATGCAATCATGCCTTCCCATCACAGTATTCTGAAGGGTGGTATGGATCAATGAAAAGGATAGCTTGGCCTACTGAGCTATGACTTCTGGTGACCAGTGAGATGAAATGAAGACAGTGCAATGCTTAACTCACAGGCTAAGTTGGCTGAACTTGCAATTTAAAAAAAATTGTACATAACCTTACAGATTTTTTAATATAGTCATTAAGAAAGTTTTGACATTTTTGAAAGTAGAAATGCAACTTGAATTTCATCCCTCAAAATACACTGGGCTTTCCTGTTTACTTAAGGGAGCAGAAGATGGATTCTTTTTTCTGGATTTGCCTGCATACACTATATACAAATTTAAAGTTTTAATGAATCCATTGCAATTAAAAAATATCTAAAAATAACATAAGGTTGGTCTTTTAAATACCTATACCGTCCAACTTTTATAATTTTCCGTGTTGTGCTAGAGTCCTTGAGAATCATCAGAAGGTCATGAATCTTTCTTTTTTGAAGACAGAGACGTTCAGTATTATAAAATTCGTGAAATGTGTAGCACTAACAGATCTTCAGACCAACATACACTGAAAGTTTAGATCATAAATTACAAATAATATGCTGCACCCTCCCCCACCCCAATACTGTTATTGTTTATTTTGAAAGCAGCGCTGTGAAAGGGTAGGCTCGATAGCTGCTATTGCTGTTGACAAGGGAGGGAAGGACTGTCATCCTAATAAATGTTTGTACAGTAACCAGCGCAGCGGGATGCCCAATAGCAAATAATAAACCTTGATCAGAGATTTCAAACATTCCTGTAATATCAGAGAGACCATTCTAACTGCAGCACAACCAGGGGTATCAGCTGTTGTATAAAATCCTCAGATTACTCCAGGGATACTTCTGAATCATGTTTAACTAACCCTGTCAGGGCACGGGTGTTTTCACTTCCCTCGATTTTCTTGTGCCATGATACTGCTTTTAAATTGGTGGTGATTTTGGAAGAATGGTTATTTCTCTCTGTAGTCACTGGAGAAACCAAAGCATGCACGGGGGCGCTGAGCCCCACACTCTGCAGAGAGCTGGGCAGGCAGGAGCATATTTGTTTTCCCGAAAGTGCAAAGCCTCTACGGAGCCCAAGCCGGCTGGTAGGGCCTGCTAGGTGTCCCACAGCCCTGTGCTCCAGCACCTTCTTCACTTTCCTTCAAAGGCTTCCCCGGCGCTGGAGCTGTGTCCTACTTTGGGGCAGCGACATGAGGGTTCTGAGCTCACGCTGTCCTTTGTGGACCCAGTGGGTTAACGCCTCTGCGCCTTTCTCCTCCCAGCCTTTCACCCTCTTCCCTGCTATTCCGCTGCTGAGGGACCCCTGAGGCGCCAAGGCCAGCACTCGTGCCCCTGTCCTGGGCCGCTTCAGCACCGCGGCGGCGGACAGCTCCGGCCAGGCTGGGGGCCGGGACTGCGGGCCGGGAATGGAGGCCGGCAATGGGGGCCGGGACAGGAGCCCGGAATTGGGTCCAGGGCAGGGAGCTGGAGCGGTGCTGGGCTCAGAGACCCCTCCCGGCGCCGGGGCGCAGCGGCAGCCCCACGGCAGCCGGCGCTGTGGTTTTAAATGGGCGGAGCGGCGGCCGAGCAGCGGCGGGCGGCGGGGCGGGCGGTGGGCGGCCCGCGGCGGCCCGCGGCGCCCATATAACCCCACCTCCCGAGCGCCGAGTGCCGCGGCAATTGGCTGGATGTGGTACTTGGAGATGTTGAGCTGGCTCCTTCCCCCCATGTCCCTGCACACACACAGGGGCGGGTGGTGCGGGCGGGAGCGGGAGGCAGGGCTCAGCCCCGGTGGCGGCGGTGGCGGGGCTTCCCCTCCTCGCTGCCTGCCCGCCGCCGTGCCCGAGCCGCTCCTGCTGCTGGGCTGCTGCCTGCGACCGCAGGACCCGGCCGAGCCGGGCCAAGGGGAGCGCGGGCGGCTGCTGGCGGCGGCCGAGATGATGGCGGAGGGCGGCGGCGGGCCGGCGCGCAGGAAGGCGCTGTCGCTGCTGGAGGCGGCCCGATCCCGCTACGAGAGCCTGCAGATCTCCGACGACGTCTTCGGGGAGTCGGGCCAGGACAGCAGCGGGAACCCCTTCTACAGCACCTCGGCCGACTCGCGCTCCGCCGCCTCTTCCCAGGAAGAGGACGACGACGAGGAAGACCAGGGGCGGCCGGCGGTGCCGAGCCCGCGGGGCAGGGCGGCCCGGCGCCGCGCTCCCCGGGCGGCGGCCACCCCTGCGGAGCGGCGGCGGCAGCGGCAGGTCTGCGGCGGCAGCGCCGTCCCGGGCGGCCCCGGCCCTATGGAGGAGGAGGAGGAGGAGGAAGCGGAGAAGGGGGGCTGGACGCGGTCGCTGCGAGACGTCCCACCCCCTCATTTCAAGGATGGCAGCGGTACGAGGAGAGCGGGCTGCCGTGGGGATGCTAGCGGGGGGTGGCCGGAGCGCGGCCCCAGGCTCGGGTCGCGGCGCAGCCACGGGAGGGAAACCCGGGCCGGGCCGCTGCTTGGGCTGCTGCCCGGAGCCGGGCCTCGCGGGCCGGGCACGGCAGGGCGCCTCCCGCCCGGCCCCTTGCCAGGAGCAGCCCCGCTGTCCGGCCGCTGAGGCCAGGGCCGGGCGCGCCGGTGCTGGAGAGCCCGGCCAAGGCGGTGAGCGGAGGGACGAGGAGTGCTTAGTCACAGGCATCCCCTCCCCGGAGGGCTGCGGCGGTGCCCCGGGCGCCGGCAGCACAGGGCTCCCAGCGGAATGAGGACAGGCGCTGCCCGAGCAGGGCGGGTGTCCAGGCCCCCGCTCCGGTGTGCGGCTCCTCGTCCCCACTCGCAGGTGGGGAAAGCCCTGGTCACCTGCCTGCGCTGTGCTCTAGGGTTCTGGGATTGGGGCTGGGATTTCCCCCGGCTGCAAGGTTTCCTGAGCAGCCGTCCCTGAACTTCACCCTCCTTGCGTGGCTTTTGGCCAGAGCGAATACCAAGAGAGTGGTGAAATGACACAGCGCGACCTACAGCAGCAGTGCCACAGCACGGAGATCTGCGTGGAGTGGCTTGTGTGGCAAGTTACACCGCTGGTTTGCCGAGAAAGCCATTATAACATACAATATATCCGCAGACCTCGACAGCCAAGTTGACTGTGTAGCAGAGCAGCAAGGCATTGCAAAAGCAGGTTAATGGTTATGCAAATCTGGGATGTGAAATTCAACATGTGCACCTCAAAATAGGATAGTATGATTGCTGTCAGTTGAGTTGAGAGTTTGCCTGTCCTAAGGTTGCTTGTCTTTGCTTTTTCAGTAGTGTTTAATTCCTTCATTTTGCTGTTAAAAGTAAATGCCAAAGAGTGCTGCTGTACTAGGTGTAGCTTGCTGAAATTTGTGCAGGCAGGAACATACATGAGGAAGCAGCTTTGGATGGTTGGAGAGGAACGTGGAGGTAGCACTGGAGCCCAGAGAAAGTTCAGTTGTGCTTCTGACAGATGTGCAAATAGGAGCTGTGTTTGCTTCTATAAATAGCTGAACCTTGTAAAATGTTTAAAAATCACTGTTATGTGCCTCTGTAAAGAACTCCTGAGTTCTGTTGAAGGTTCTTATTCATAAGCACATCTAAGATGATGTTCTGGACTCTAAGCTTCACGACATGTTGATATTTCAGCACTGATTATCATTTAATTTCTCTGTCTTTGACTTATTACTTCATGTTATTGCTTTATAGTAATATCCTTTTTAACACAGAACTGCTGTGATTAGTGCTTTAATACTGGTTTGGAAAGGAATTGAGTTGATGACCTCTTAATTCAGGAATTCATATTTCCTTTGAAATAAAGGAGTCAGATTTATGGTTGACAGAAGTAATGCAGATGTCTCTTGAGGAAGGTGTATGGATATTACTGTGAATATTTCCTCCCACTAATAGAGGCAGAAGAGGTTACTTCTGCCCTTTAGTTCTGTTGATTGTGATAATGATGATAGATGCTGCATGCTCTTCATGGAATGGTGATTTGGTTTGGCAGAAGTTCAGTAGTGCCATGATTTGATATGTGGGAAACATGTACTATCTGTGATATTTTTATTTTTGACTACTCAAATTCCAAGCTATGAAAACTACTGCATTATATATGAACGAGCTCTTATAAATCTAGTTTGTACATTGACTGGCTTTAGGCCTTGCAGATATCATCATCGGAGTCATGCTAAACATACTTGCTTCTTTGGACACAGTTCTGACACAAAAGTTTGTATCGATACCTGTTGAGGAAAGGGTCTCCCCTGAGCTGCCTTGAAGTGATGGCATGTCTTTCGGCCCCTTACGGAGTACAAGCAAGAAATACAGAACCCTAGATAGAACACCAAGCAAATTGTATTCTCAGTTCAAATGTGTTGCATGTAAAGTCTTTTCTTTCTAGGTTCTGAGGTTAACAGGAATAGGTTTATATGAGACTGAGATAAAAATTACTTTTGCTTAGCACCAAAACTTCAGAGCATAGCCTTTTGGTTAGAATCTCGAGGTTTGCTTAGGGGCAAATCCTTGACATTGTCTGATGCCAGGAGACAAACGTCTCATGAGACTTCAGCCTCATTGATGCTGGAGATAAATTCTTGAATCAGACTAGGGTCAAACCTAGAGTCAAGCTCTTTGGTTTGGGAGACCACCCCTTCACGGAAGGGAGTGTGTGGAGGATAAAAAGGTTTGAGTTAGTTATTGAGTGAGCAAAGACTCCCAAGAGAAAAAATAGAGGCACTTATAAAGACTTGTGGTCTTTTTAACTACAAGTAGAAAAAAACTATCCCTCCCCTTTTTTCCTTTGACTAATTACTTACTGCTGTCTTTCCAGCCTCAATATTAAACTTGTATCTTTAAAAAGCATTTTAGCTATCCCTAGAATAAATCTTGAGCACAGACCGCTTAACTGATAATTCATCCCAGAAAAAAATTCAAGACCCAGGTGTGCTGGGGGCTGTTGGCAGTGTGTTAGATGGTCGAGTATGTCCTCAGTCTGCAGTCAGTCACTGCATGTATGTGTGGTGGTGATGCTGCCTTGCTAGTGGGAGGTTCTGACAAACTGGGAAAGGTCTGTCTTGACTTGTGTGAGGAGATAAGTGACTGGCATTGCTATGCAACACAGCTCTGTTTGTGTCCCAGATTTGTTTTCTGCCTCTTCTTCAGGGATCTCCAGTTCCTGCTGTTCCTGTTCCATTTAATAAAAACAGTGGGTGCTTAGATTCACTGGGGGGAAAAAAACCAAACCCAGTGTTAATAGTTTAGTGGACTTTCTTTGTTGAAATCCAAAATAGCTGTTAACTTTGACATAGAGGTTAGAACAGATGGCTTGCTGGCACTTTGTGTTATTTCCTGTTAAACTATTTTGCAAATCACTCTTTTAGTGGGTGAGAAAATTCCCAACCACATGATTTGGTACCCTGATTTTTAAAGTGGTGACTTGTGGCACTGTGTAGTTCAAATGAAATCAGGTTGAGGAAACAAGGGTCTGTTACAAATATCAAAGCAGTAATAAAAGTTCTGAGGTACTGGGATGTGAGTAATGGATAGGAGGTCTCGGGGCAGGGGCTGAAATGCTTTTCCTTTACAAAAGAGCACCTGGCTACAGCAGTTACCTGGGCAGGTCAACATGTATGTTTAAAAGGATGATGTCATCCGTGATCAAATGCTGGATCCAAGCTTTTTTTACCTAGTTGTAGAATGCAGAAGGAATGAGAGAACAAATTGCTGCTAGGATAGGGAAAGCATAATTGAAAAGGAGAGAGAGAGCAAGCAAGTACAGTAGTTTCACGAATATAAGCCGCACCTTTTTCATTGAAGAATCCAGCCTACCCCAGTGGTGCGGCTTATATTCAGGTGCGGCTTATCTAT
>VRYO01002297.1:29829732-29869403 GCA_009812075.1 Sialia sialis
AAAAAAGTGCGGCTTATATTCGGGTGCGGTTTATGATCGTGAAACTACTGTACTATTAGAAGCTGGTATGTGCCAGTAGCTCAACCTAAATACTTTATTTCTAGTTGCTTCTGCCTCAGACTTAATTGGTGTGCTCTTCCTTTCTTTAGGAGCGGGTTGGCTCTGAGTGGTGCTTTCCCCTGTTAGCTCAGTAATCTGGCCAGGAACTTTCTGTAATGTATAGAGGAACTATTGCTTCTTCTCTCGGTTCTTTGGGGGTCTTTGGAGTAATTGGTACTGCTGCAGCTTGATGTTCCTGGTCTGGCATTTTCTTCCTAGAATCCAATGCATCCTGTATCCTAGTTCAGCAACCAGAAAATTTGACCTTGGTTGTAAGAGCACTTCTTACTGTTAGGATGCATGTTATGGTTATGTTTTAGGGTGGCAGCAGTAGCAGGGAAATCTAAGCAAAAATTAATGTTGAAGTCCTCAAAGATACAGGCAATTAGTGCTACTGTTTCCTTTATTTTCTATGCCCTCCAAACCCTGTTCTTAAGCCTAGACCTAAGGACAAAATATTAAGAATGTTCCTTGCTGAAAGAGCATAGCAGATCCTCTTTGAGTTGCTTTTAGACAGTAAAAATAGTTTTTATGAATTTCCAAAGTGTTTCTCTGAAACACTTAATGTGCTGTAAATTGCCAGCTTTGAAGAATGTGCTGCTGTGTAACAAAAAGCTCTCAGGAAGAAGCTGCTAAGACCATGTTTAGCAGTCTTGTCACCTTGAAGAAGCTGAAGCAAAAATATTTAAAGTAGTTTCTAATGTTTTCTATTCCCAAGAGCAAGGACAGTCAGATGGGAAGGCAGCATTCCAGCAGCAAGGAGCCTGGAGGAAGAGCTCTTGGGTCAGGCTGGGCCATCAAGGAGGGCTATATACATGCTATCACCTAACAGTGCAGGACCTCTTGGTTCAAGTCCTGAATAGAATCTGAAGGCTTTAGTCTTAATAGATGGATGTCAATATTTAAAGGTTCTATAGTAAGAAAAGTATGAAAGCTACTTAGTCGCCTATGTCAGATTCTGCTTCAGAAATATATGGCCCAAATTCTCTGACTCTAAGTGGATGAGGTGATGCTGGTATGATTTGTTCTTATTTATGTCATCAGGGAACTTAGCTGCTTTTGACTTGTATAACCATGAAAAATATTGGGGAAAAAATGCATATATATATATATAATCTGTTCTTCCATTCTATGTAGAAGTTACTTATAATGAAAAGGAAAATATGATAAATACATCTCAAAGATGTACATTACTACTTTGCAAAACCTTTATAGGGTGACTTAAATCTTGAAGTTTTGCTGAAGTGAATTGTGCACAGGCTTAATATTTCTTTTGTCTTATGAAATCTAGATGTGCTTTTCAGGAAGTTTTAATAGCTTTGGAGCAGATTTTCCTGCTTCCATCGTCACTGAAGAGAACAAAGTGTATATGACAGCCGTATTGATTAAAAAATTTAGTGCAGCTTAGCATCTGTGTTCCCTTGCCTCTTTTGCCCATACCTCTGCTTTAAACATCCACTTGAGGAATAACCTGGTATTTAGATAGACTTTACAAGAAAAAACCCAACACTGTTTTTTCTCTGCTTTTATAAAGAGACTCTGTTTTGGTCACTACTTGAGATATGAAGGTCTATAAGCACTGCAGATTAAGGTCTTTTCCATGGACACTTTTCTAGTCTTTTACAGAGAAAAAGCATATTTGCTCCTGATCTGTTACTGCATAAAATTAGTCTTTTCTGCTTGTAGCTGTTGATGGGGCCATTTAAAGTAGATTCGTTCCTACAGCTATTCATGTCCTTTAGCCAACCTTGAGTCAATATCTCAGAAACAATACGGCAAACACTTTCCATGTCTGTATGCCTTTAAGTCAGCCTAGAGAGGAAATCAGCCTCTCTGCTCAGTCTAATGAGGATACTGATGGTGTAATTGTCTCAAAAACTCTGTATTGACTGCTAGGTCACAGGAAGTTGTCCTGATGCCATAGACTTAAAAGAAACTGGAAATGTTCCTTACGCATTGATGTTTATATGAGAGTTTTGCTTTCCTCCTGTGCTGAAGCTTCAAAAATTTTGGAGTAGATGGATTTAGCAGTTTGGAAATAGAATATAGTTCTAAAAGGCAAAGTAATCATGAATACAGTTAACATCCTGACTAGAGATCAGTGGAGTATAATCACTGAAATACCTCATTCTTTCTAGTACTGCCAAAAATTGGGCATGTTATTTGAAAACAGAACAGATGGACTCAAAAGGAATGCATGGATAAGACAAATGCATGGGGATACTATAATTTGACATCTCAGCTCCTTGTTAGAAAGATACCATTTTTAGGAGCTTATCCAACTACCTCTTCATATTCTTTAAAGATCAGGGTGTTAGCCAGTCACTGGCTCTGTGTGAAAATGAACCAACTCTTACCTGAGTAGATAATTTAAAAATTAAGCCAGAGTTCCCTGATTAACAGACTGCAGGAAGATAGGCTTGGAAAGCTCCACAGCTGATTTTGTGTGTGTATAAAGTAATCTTGGACTATGTCATTTTCTGTGAGAACAGCTGGTATTTGTGTAGCATGATTGAAAACATGCTTGTGATTCTGCTTTCTTGGATAACGTGAGGGATTCACATGACCTGTATTGACAAACCATACATAGTGTTAAGCAGCACTATGCAGATGCAAACTGGGCAAGTTGAAGTGTAGTCAATAAAGCACACTGTAAGGATACCAAAATCATGTTGGAGAGGGATACACAGAAGAATACTGTGTATATGTCTGTATGGATGGGGCAATTAGCTGTGTTGGACAGGAAGATTATTGGACTGACATAAAAGACACCATGAGCCTATCAGTGGGCACAAATGAAGGTGTTATTTCTAGTGAAGAAAAATCAGAAAAAGACTTAAAGCAGCTGCTGCTATAACTGTGATTCATTTCTGATTACATATGGCAGGGAGGTGGGTGTGTATGAAAGATTAAAATCAAGCAAAAAAAGAGAATATCTTTCTTCTTTAAACTTACTTACCAAATTGTGCTGCAGCAGCCAGCTGAAAATGAACCACATTTGGTTTGGGGCAAGGGATTTCCAGGATGATCTTGAAAAACAGGAGATGTTCCCACATCTGTCTTGCTGGATATGTTGCATTATAGATATAAATACATATGTGGATATAAATTCTTATTTAGCCTTTCAAAAGGCTTCTAGCCTTCCAGACTGTATTTTTGAAAAGGATCACTAGATGACAAGACCTCCTTAAGCTGAAGACTTTCTCACTTTTTGGGCATTGTAGTTATTCCTTACTCATAAGCTTGTTCTTTTATGTCATTAGTGGTTGTTTTGAGATGAAGAAAAACACGTTTGAAGGTTTATACTTGGATGTCTGCATTAGTTCCCTCTTTTCACTGACTCTGAGATTAAAAGAAATTAAACTCTGAGATTTGGACTGCTTTTGAGTGATCTGCAGCTATTTTCATGGTGCAAGTTCAAGCTATTTCATTGTTGCAAATAGTTTAAGTTTTTTCTTTTATGGGTATGTCTTCAAGTGTATCACAAACCTTCCCTCTTGGGGAAAAGAGTGATGGGTTTTAAAGCAGATGACATCTTGGTCTTTCCAGTTGATGAGGTTGTAGTTGATGAATAAAAAATGACCTCTCAAAAAAGGCCTTTCTTCATCTGTTTCTGAACTAAAGGGTAATGACTCACACTTAAACTGACATCAGATGTTCTAAGAGATTGTCCAACTCTCCAGCAGCCCCCTGCCATTGTGCCCCTGGAGCCTGTCAAAACCAGGGACATCCTGCCACCGCAGCCAGGCCAGTTGCAGCCGAGGGCACTGGGGTGACAGGAGAGACTGGCTCAGGATGTGGGTGTGCAGATGGGCTCATGGCAGGGCTGTGCCAAGCTGGAGCCTGGCCCAGCTGGGGTGGGGGCTGATGGAGCACTGGGCCAGGCAAGGCCAGTCAGGCATGGTGGTGACCCCGGGGCACTGGCAGCAGCTCCTTGAAACAAATTTCTTGGCAAAAGGCATGATTTTCTGTAATGGCTCTTCCACACAAAAAAAAGCATTCAGAAGGAATTTGAATCAGTTGAACCATTCTTCCAGCCCATTTCTCGGTGGCTGTGGATTCTGTGTACGCTGTCCCTACAGCTCAGACTGTTGGTAGCCAGTCCTCCTGTCAGACATGGAGAGCCATGGCTGCTGCCATAGAGCAGCTGGGAGACAGTGCTGTCTTGTCATTACCTTTGTTTCATAATAAGAACCTGAAAGTGCATTCCTAAATGGAGCTGGATTTCTTAAATTTGTTTATTAAACCTATAGATAACACGAAGTTGAGAGTGATTCTATGTACACTGAAGAGCAAGCTAAGAATTTTCAAGGTTGTTGATAGCCTGAAATAGTCTGGTGCAGGAAACAATGGATGGTGCAAGAGGGGAATGATTATTGTGAAGGCAGCACTGACTAACAGCAGAAGTGGAAAAGGGACAGGAAGAACTGTCTAGGTGGAAAAGGAACTGGTGGTTGAAGCTGAACACCAGACAAATGTGACTCAGTGTCATGCTGTTGTGAAAACATTCAAATGGAGTCTACAAGACTTGAAATGAGACTGTTTTGCCACCTGTTACTAGCCCAGGTGAGAAGCATTTAGTTAAATATGAAGAGAAAGAAGCAGAAAATCTACTAACTTGGCTGCCTTTTAGTATTCTGGTTTTAAGCCAAAGAGCCATACGGGTAAGTAAAAGAGCTATTATGGGAAAGGGAATTATCTGCCTTACCTGCTCTGAAAACTAAATATGAGGAATAATAGGTATAAATTGATGGATAATTGAATCAGACATGATAGAAATTCTTAGACAGTGCAGTGGTGCAGAAGACAAATGTGTCACTGAAAACTTAAGAACAAGTGTCATTACCCTGTTATATCTGTTGTAACAAACTGACACCCAGTATGTGTGTGTGCTGAATGGGGATAGAGGCTTGGACTGAAGGACTTCCTAAGGTTCCTTCCAGCACTCATTTCCTTCCTTTTACATTGGCTAAGATAAACTGGCAAGCTGCTTAGTGGCTAGTTAAATGTTGGAATGTTTTGCAAAGGACTTGCCACTTGCATCTTCCATGTCAACTTTTGGAGTGAGGGGAAGGCTGTGCAGCTTGTGGCAAAGAGGTGTGTGCTCATAGAAGGCTGCCTGATCTGTTAAGGCAAAACTGTTTTGAGCATAAAATTGGTTCTAATTCCATGTCCTGGAAATGCCTTTCCCAAAGTCACCTTTCTTCATCCAGACAGCTTCTTTCTCAGTCAAGGATCTGGGCAAGGAGGACACACTAATACTCATCTGTGCTGCTGCCAACTCACAAGTATCTAGCTAGAAACAGAACAGATTAATTCAACGTTCCTATAAGTAATATCTTAAAAGCTTACACACTAAAAATAGTTTTAAGTTGACCTGTCAATGACAAAAATGTCTATATTTGTCTTGATGTCTTTTGTCAGTCTTTCCTTAAAATCTATTCAGTGTTTAAGGAGTATTGGGACCAGAGCAACAAGTTAAAGTCACCAAGGCTCTTATTTCTTTTAGGAGGTTTCCCCAGCTGAACATGTTACCTTGAACTTGGATTCACTTAGGTTCACTTAGTGCAAATAGTAGTGCAGACACCTAAATGCTTTCTGGGAGCAGATAGTGGATGTAAAATATTCAGCTATGCGTATTTTTGAATTTGTACTGTCAAAGTGGGTATTGAAAAAAGTGGTTCTAGAAATATGAAATGGACTTGAATCTGTTAATGTGACACTGTTGTTGAGATTATAATAGTTTTTAACTCTCCCCCTTTTTTTTTTTTGGCTGCTGTCTATCTCTCCCTGAATCAGTGAAAAGAAACTAAGTGAGCAGTAGTTTTCTTTTTTTCCTAAAAGCAGCCATTTTTATAGTATGATGAAGCAAAAACATTTGATAGCATTTTATGGACATACATTGCAGGAGAGTGAGCGAGATATTAAAATAAAAACTGTGCCTTTTCTTTAGGCCTTTTGCTGAAAGGTTGACTCAGAAGGGGTCTGAGTACTGACCTGGAGCACCTTGACATCGAGCAGTGCACTGCCAATTGTTCTAATGTCAGCTTTCTTCTTAAGATAAAAGGGTAATGGGATTTTTTTTTTTTTTAAGTGAAATGGGCAGCTAAAGGGAGAATCCTTCAACACAATACTTAATCAGAAGAGGAGCAAGAAATAAATGTAACAAAAGCTGCTTAAACTTTACTTTCAAGCTTTCAGTTTCTACTGAATCCTTTTAATCTGTACTATAACCTCTTTCTAACCTGCCTTTCTGTGCTACAGCATTTAGTCTCTCTAATTGTATTTTGCTTCTTAAAATCTTCTCCTGTCATAAAAAGGAATGTTTCTCTTGTATCTTTATATAGATTCTACCAATACTTCACATTTTAGCATCTTGTTCTTAGTCATTATGAAACTTCCCTTTTTTTATTCTTGGACACCATGTCTCCACTATTCTGTTAAAACTGCAGGTGGTCAGGGCATGAGTTCATCAAATTTTGCTTCTTAATAAGCTAGGCATTGTGCAGTTTTGCTCTGCTCCATGTGCTCAAGTCCATTCTTGTGGGAGGAGAAGGTAAAGGTTTTCCAGATACTGAGTTCTCACCTAACTTACAGGAAGATAGGGATGTTAGCCTTTTGAATTGCCCTTGCTGAAAGAAGGCTCATCTGAGTTCAATCCTTTTTTAGACAGCACAGTTTTAGTGAGAAGAGCCTGTAGGCTCCAACAACACCTCCTGTGATGAAAATGCAGGTTGATGTTGAGACATGAGGTCGTGGGAAACCAGGCTTTGCCTCATAAAGATAATAGCTGGTACTTCCAACAAACCAAAATTATGTCCAGTTGCTCCTGACATTGCTCATCCAGCCTGCTACATCTGATGTTCCAGATCTGCTTTTGTGGAAAATATACAGTAATTTCACCATTATAAGCCGCACCTTTTTCCTTGAAGAATCCAGCCTGCCCCAGTAGTGCGGCTTATATTCAGGTGCGGCTTATCTATGGACAAATCCCAGTGAAATGCCAACCCAGAAGTGAGAGCCGGCCAGGGAGGGCACCTGGGGCTGCCTTTAAAGGCTTCGCTGATCTATTGAAACTGTTGCAACTTGAGCACCTGACACCAAACCCAGCTGGCAGTGATTCTGTTACTAATTTGTTACTTTGCCACACATGGATCCTCCCTTTAAGAAAAAAAAAAAAAAAGTGCTGCTTATATTCAGGTGTGGCTTATATATGGACAAATGCTGTGGTCTACCCGGCTACCGGGAGGTGCGGCGTATAATCAGGTGCGGCTTATAATTGTGAAATTACTGTAATATGTGAGCTGTCATACCCATCACAACATCTAATGTAGCATTAAAAAACTGGAAGAAATGCAGTATGCAGCTCAACAAAATCTGAGTTCAGATCTAATAACAGTGTTTATCTATGAGTTTGGTTATTCCATGATTAATCACTCTTCTTTTTGGATGAAGGTTGCTCTTCAGCAGTGTCAACTGCCCCTGCATAGAGTTTTGAGTTAGTATTTTATTGTGTCTGAGTTGTGAATGCATCTGTGTTCCTGCTGCCTAATAGAAGAGACCAGTGCAGTTTTAGAGGCTAGTGCACTGAGTAATGGGCCCAATTCTTTATAGCAAGCATTTAAGGAATATTCTCCCTTCTTGATCACCTGTATTGGCAGGAGTGGGGATTATGTCTTCCATGTCTGGTTCTTCACACATTTTGCAAAGAGTACCTTGTAGTCCCTTATCCACCAGACATTGGTTCTGTAGGCAGGAGGATGTGACCAAAATCAAGTGACAGTTTCTATAAAGAAAGCAAAATGTTATGGTTTTCATAAGGAGTTTTGGTGTAGCTGCTTCTTTTCTTTTCCTCTTTGAGGCTAGCTGAGCTCAATGTTCTACATATTAGTGGATTTTGAAAGCTTCCTAAAGAAAGGAGACACAAAGATTTCTTTTACGTTTTTCTTTCACGGACTGTGGCTATAAAGAGCCATTGTTATCTGCCTTGTTTGTAATTTAGAAGAGGGAGGAGAAAGTCATCAAGTTTTTAAACTCAAGTAAAAACAAAAGCTTTTTCTAAGGAGAGTTTTAAGCAGGTTTTTAAAGTAAATTTTTTTCTCTTTTGCTGTGTCAAGGACTCTGTACTATACTTGCAATACTAATTCTTTTGCAGTTATTTCTCTGTTTTATTATGGACTGCATGACTTGATATTATAATACTTATACCATTAATCATTTGTTTGGAGCAATCCTAGGCTATAAGAAATATACTTAATCTCTCTTCAAAAACATGCACTTCAGGGTATGCCTAAGAATAATTTGATCTGTAGCTTAAGGTTAAGTATCTGCCTCAAATGGTTTCTGTTCAGCTGGAGTGAAAAACCCTTAAAGATATTTCTATTGTCAAACTGTAGCATCAAAAATTTCTTACAAAGTGTCCCTTATAAAGTTTATTGAAAATACAAAGTGTTTGTTTCAACAGCAGAAAGTTTGGTATCAGATCTGAGTGCTAGGAACTAACATCAAATCCCATGATCAAAAGAAAAAATCCATATTTCCTGAGGAACATGAGTTTAAATTTGCTTGCTAAGGTTTGAGAAGAATGCCCAAAATCTGTGGTGATCATAAGGCCCAGGAGGGAGGACAAAAGGGCTGCAAGACAGACTACAGATAATTTTTGTAGTAAAAAGACATTCCCCATTTTTCCTGCCACAACATATATTGCAGCCTTAGTCTTGCTTTTAGGATTAGTAATTTGCATGGCTGACTGCAAAATGAGTGTCTGCTCTGGAAACCTATTTCTGCTAGAGAAAAACACATCCTTTTGATTTGTGACTGACACAAATTAAAATTCAAAGGGGAGTGTCAAGGGATGTAAATATAGTGCATTATTCTTTGAATCCAGAGATGCATATAAGCATATGCATAGGTGTTATGTGAAAAATTACTTGAATAATATGTATTTCTTTAGTGACAGGAAAAGTGTTATACCAATGCAGAAGGACCTCTGACTGATACCACCACTCCCCTGTTCTTACAAGAAGACAGTTTTCTTGGAGGACAAAGGGAAATTTCTCCTTTTTTATATTGGTGTAAAACCCACAGGTAGATCAGCTGAGGCTTATAGGATTTAAGCACACATTCAGCTCTCTGCTAAAAGGAGGGTGAACTGTATCTGCTAGGCTGCTTTAATCCTGAATGTAGTTACTGGAGAAATCTAGGGCAGTGTTCCCCAACCATTTTTCATCATTCACCTCTATCAGTAGAAGTTTTTTTCAACAGGTACCCCCAATCTATGCATATTTATTGATCTATTTATAGATTATATACCTGCACTACTGTATTGACATACGATGTACATTATAAAGCATATACAAAACCAGAATTTAAACCAGGGTGAGATAAAGATAAAATCAACAATATTAATTTATTTTCTTTTTGTTAACAATAGAGAAAAATACTTTCTTCCAGCACCCCAGTAGATTGTCTTGTGCAGCACTCCATGCTGGAAAACACTGTGCTAAGGCCTGTCAAAGGATCTTGATAAAAGTTCATGCAAGACCAAGCAGATGGCACCTAGGTCTTGGCAAGGAGGGCTATGGTCATTTTTGTTCAGCTCTGCCAATCTGCTTCAGTCCAGGCCCAGAAAGAGAATTTCTGAAGTGGTTTGAATCCCCCTGTCAGGGATGCTACCAGACCTAGATGTAGCTGTAATGAAAAGCTGTATGTTCACCTACTTTCTGTCTTCCCCAAATAAATAACATTCTGGCTTGTCTAGTAGGCTTGGGCTTTTCTTGCACAAGGCTTCAAAAACTTCAGGCCCAGTTTTGCTAATAATAATCTGAAGGCTTTTTGTACTCCCCACCAAAACATCAATGAGGGTTATAGAATCTGAACCTTAAAAGAAGCAAGTAATAAATTCTTGATGGGAAGTTGAAATACTACCTATTCAGGGCCATTCACAGTGAGCAGGAAGCAGATATATCAAAGGTGATGGAAGAAGCTGATGGAGATTCACAGTAAGTCTCTAACTTAAATTTATTTTATAAGGCAGTCAACATAAAGAATGGATGGAAAGAATTGTTGTTTAAATGAGAACTTTGTGAACACAGTGGCAAATGGCTGAGGAACTGTAAGGGCCAAGTAAAGGGGCAAATTTGTCTATTAGATAAAACTAACTTTAGCAGTTAGGTCCAGAAAGCTTAGGAAATGGAGGCTTCCTTTTTTTAAAATGTGAAGACACCATGAAATTCTTTGAAAATCTCTGCTGCATGAAATTCTTCTTGCTGCTAGGTCCAAGGTGAGAAATACAGGCTACTTTCTCCTTTTATAACCTACACTATGTTCTTACAGTGACTAATTCTTGAGATCTTTCAGCTTTTATTGGTTCATATGTTGGCAGCCCCCAAGAAGCCTGGACAGCTGACCTCTGTAGCTGTGATCTGGTGTTGTGGGTGGCTACTTGTAAGCAATGCCTGTCTGGTGACCTCCAGTCTTCCCCTGCCCGGTCTGAGAATACAGCATGCCAAGCCTGTCTTTGAAGAGGTGGACTTTGGCTCCAGAGAGACAAAGCATCTTGCCTGTGGGGGAAAAGTACACGATGCTTTTCCTTGCACACCTAGTTCTGTGGCCTGGTTCCTGTTCTGCTGGTGCTGTGGTGGGAGCTGCTGGGAGCCCAGCAGTTCTGCAGGCTGCACATAGTGGCTGGGCAGAGGTTGTAGGAGGGCTGCTGCTGCTGAGACTGAGCAGTGCTGTGCCACTGAGGACCCCAGTCTATTGTGCTGTTTACAGATGCAACTCCCTGAAAACCTTCTCTGGGAGTACAGTAGCTTGTAAATACGTTTGTGTCACCCTGAAGTTAACATAGGCAGCACAGGTAATAAATCCCATCTTTTTCTCAGGTGACTGCCCTTTTTTCACTTTTAATTGTTGAAGAAGTGCACTGACTTTTTAAAACTGGCAAGTTGTGGGTTTATAAGGGTTATTAGGAAGCCTAAGCACTTGGAGTGCTGTAGAGTGTGTCATGTATCCTGCATGTGGTAAGAGGATTAGGGATGTTGATGTACATGGTATATAGAAGTCATTTATTGAACTTTCCAACTGCTTGCCTTGAGTTGAGATGTTTAGGCAGCCTGCAGCACTAGTCACTTCTTCAGGCAGGCAGATCAAGGATGGAAAAAGACGGTCTAACAACAGCGGCAGGAGTAAAAGAGCAAAAGGAAAACAAAAAGCACACAAAGCAATATTGTACATGTGTAAAGGAGTCCTAATCCTAGCAATGATTGCAAATACATGACCTCCACTTTGCATCTTAGGTGTCCTAAGAAAATATTAAGACTTTTATTTGTCTCTAAGCCTAATGCACCAGCAGAGTACATGTAGGTTGTCCCAAGATTTTTGAGGGTGTTGAGGAGGAAAATAGAGAATATAAAGTGAGGGAATTACAAGTTTAAAAGCAGGTGTGTAAGTGCAGATGCAATATGGAGTGGTGAGACCCCCTTTGCCTCAGTCTGGGGTGATGACAGCAGAGAAGACTTTTCTTACTGGGCAGTTGATGAAACTCACCTAGAAATGCAAGTGCACGTTTTCCTACAGAGAGCAGTGAATTCCAAGGGAGGCTGATACAACCTAAAAGAAACAGGTTTGAAAAAGTCTGGATATTATCCCCATACAGTTCCTGTCAGCAGCCTCCTTGGCAGATTCCAGGTTTTGAGTTTTCCAAGCAGAGCTGCAGCACCATCCTGCTGATCACCCTCTCCCAAGTGGATGCTGCAGTAGGTGCTCTTATCTCCTAGTGAGAAGCAGTATTAATTCCTTGGAGACTATGTGCTTACCCTAACAACTACTCCCTGTCTTCTCCAGGAAGAGCCTGTGGCTGCTGGGAAGCAATTGCAAAGCCCAGTACTGTAGCTACCTCAGCCCATGTGGGATGGATATGAATCATTAGGAGGTTCTGTACTGAAGTTAATGTTCGTGCATTATAAGGTTGTCTCCAATGCTTTACTGAACCATCTGGATTTCTAGTTGCGTTATTCTATTTTTCCTTATTTTCTTAAATAACTGATTTTTGAACAAAATAGAAAGCCATTTCTTTGTGAGACTTACTCAAAAAGTGGAGGTTAATTTTTCAATGGCATGCGTGTGTGTTGTATGTAAAAGGCAGGGGTTGGTGTGAAGGCTTTCAGCATCTCATTAGCTAGATCATTTCTATTGACTTACTTACTTTTATTTACAAAAGATAAGTTAAATATTCTGGTGATTTACTTGGAAAACATACCAGGCTATTTTCCCTCTTTCAAACACAAGAACCCTACTTTTCAAGGCAGGGTCCTCACATCAAATATTGCAGATGCTTAAGGTGGATTTTTATTTAAAATTTCTGGAAAGGAGGAATTTGCGTGGGGGTAATGATATTTGTGAACAATGTGCACTAGAACAGACCAGGAGTCTGGGACAGAAACATGGAATGGTAAGATTGCAATTGCCAGAGTTGCCAGTGCAGGAGAGGAGTCCCCCCATGGAACCATTCCAAAGCAGCCTTCTGGGATTTAGTTATGAAGGTCACCCTGCTGGTAATGGGAGTTGTGCTGACATAAAACTATCCATGCTGCTTTGTACAGTTATTTCATAAATGTGCACAGCTGTGCCACAGACAGATGTGCATCTGCTACTTGATCTACTAAAAGCTGTATTACAGGTGGTGTATGAAGTCAGCACGTCAATGGTCATCTCCAATCTGTTAGATATGCCCAGTTTCAGCTGAGCTGCCAGGAGCAGTGCAGTAAAATGTTAATGGAAAACTACAGTGGCAAAAGAGCACACTGGACTATTGCAATGGAAGCTGCTGCAGCATGAATTTCTCTGAGGAGGAGCGTATGCAGTCCCACAGTCAAATAATGTGCAAAGAATTATGTAAACTGACACAATACGGTACTACTTCAGCATTGACTCTGCTGCTTTAAGGTCTTTGGCTTTTGGAAATTATTTTAACCCTAAGATCTTGTACCAGTGTATAGGGAAGTTCTGTTGAATGTTGGGAAAATGGTGTTTGGTAGGTCGCAAGATCTCACCACAGAAATTAAGTATATATTTAAAGATGTCAACATCAGCTGCAGTGGGCTTTTTATTCTTTGTGCTTGTCACAGCTTGAAAGCTTTGTAGTTTTAAAACATTATGGTAAACACAAAGAAATACTCTCTTAATTAAACAGGTTTTTTGCCATGGCTTAAATCTGAAACAAGGCACACTTCCATGGAAGACTGCCACATCATGTCTGGCATCTTCTCATTCTGAGACCAGTGCTGTTGATAGTACAACATACATCTTGTCAATGGGAAAGGTGTAAGACCTCCCTGTTTGGTCTCTTGAAAATGCCCCAAAATTTAGTTATTCTTCCACAATGTCTTATCACATAAGGTAATCTACTGAGTGACAGCCAAAATTCTTTACCCTTGGTATCCCAGTCTTGATGCTCCTTTGAAATTCTTCACCTTTTGCAGGCTGAACTGCCAGCACCCGGCAGTATGGATAAGGAACGGGCAGAATGTCTTGGTTATCATCCCAGGTGTTGGAAAGTCACTATAGCATCAGAGGAGGAGACTGTCTTGGGTTTGGTGGAACTGTGCATCACTCATCCCCGACGTATGCCAGGTTGACCTGCTACACTTAATGCTCAAGGGTTTTGCTATAATGCTTAAAAAAACTGAATGACAGTCTGGATCCAGTACACTGCCTAGAAACAAGCTGAATTGCAGGAAGCTCCTTAGTTTGTTAAACACTTCATTAATTTTACTGTTTAATTTAAATTTTACTGTGTGATTTACTAAATAAATTCTCTATTTAATTTATCACTAACTCAGTGCTGCATGCTATGGAGGCCAGAGACTCTTAAGACCAGAGTCAGCACAGAGCAGCTCTGTGATGGTTTTTAGTCCACTTTCATTTGTCCTTGGATTGCTCCTAGACACAGCTCTTAATGCTCTCTGTGAATAAAAGTCAGACTGCAGTCTCTGGATTGCTTTATTCTGATGCTGTGAAGAAAACAATCCTTTTTAATGCTGGGGAGGGAAGAGAAAGTGGCCTTTCAGAGAAGCTGTTCGGAACAATTTTTTTACTACGGTTATTATGTGCAGATGTGGAGGCATTGTCAAAGGCTTATTTGTAAAGTTGGAAGAGTGCAGTCAGATCACACTTTGCTAAGTAGCTTGGAGTAGGCTTACTGAAACTAAATGTAGAGCTGAAGTGCGGCTACTGAGCGCCCACGCAAGGGTGCAAAGTAAGTTTCTGTAAAGATGACCTTGCAAAAAAGTACCCAGAAGCGTGGGCTGCTAAGAGCGAGCCCTTATAGTCTACATAAAGAACCTTATTTGGAAGGACTATGTCCAGTTTCTTCTTTCTAAGCAAAGAGTGTCTTCTTGGGAGTGTTGACTTTTTTTATTGCCTCCTCCTAAGCTGGCTCTCAACTTCAAGCAATGCCACAATATAGATCATGTTTTCACCCTTTATATTGAATTCTTGTGCAAGGCAGTGCCTAAAGGAAGCTAAGATTTGTCTACCAAAATAACAGATGCTGACATCTACTTTCCCAAAATACTGGTCAGAACCACAGGTGGTATAAATTAGGATGATGCCTTTAACTTAGCAAAGTAGGTCTGTCATTGAAGCTTTGGTAGCTTTTTTTAATGAAGATGAACAAAACCATGCAGTATAATATCCTAAAGACCTGGATACTTGCTGCCCAGTTCCTACAGGACAGCAGTCTCTGAAATAAACTGGAATAAATCTCAGAAAAAGAAGTGTTACGTGAACTTACTTCAAACTGTCTTGACAGGCTTGTTTTAAGGCAGTCATACTGACTGTGGTTTGAGGGTGGTCTGAAGTTCATTTCCAGACCATTAAGAATAGAGCTGATATGAAAACTGATGTGCTGGCAAGCCAGATAAGCTCCAATGCTTTCAAAGGTTACATGAGGGAACTTAGTGTGAAGAGAAATTCTGAAAAATATTCACTTGGGAAATATTAAAACAGCATGTTTTGTTTTCTTGCCTCTTCTCTTTTTAGCTCTTTATAATGCTCTCTACACATTGAAAAAGATGAGAGATTGTTTTAACTGTCTTTCATATTTCCTTAATTGACACCTTCCATGAAGATATAATGATTTTTTGGATGGATGACTATTTTCTGACAAAAGGCTTCTGTCAGCATTTTTAATGTTCTCTAAATAAGACCCAAAAATCATGTTGTGCACTTTTGCAAAGGTAACTTGTCAGGAATATAAAGCAGTCTTCAATTGCTTGGACTTAGGAAAAAGGAATTAATTGGCTTTTTAAACCTTGGTTTTTGAAGGCTGTGCCATATGCTGGAGGAGAAAATACTTCCCAAAGGCCAAAAGAAGAATTTTCTAGATTGATTTTTCTTAGGTATGTATCTGTATATAATATACTTAATGAGCTACTCTCCTGTGTGGCTAGAAATTGTTATGTTTTTCCTCAAAGAAGACAGTAAAATTACTTCTGAATTCTTGAACTGATATCACTCCTGGTCCTGATGTGGGAGTATCGGGGTCTGCCAAACTGTTAATGAAGTTGCATTGATTTCAAAGTCAGCTGTGATTAGCTCTGCACAAGGTTTGTTTATAAACCATGCAATTTGGGTTATTATACATGGGGTAACACATGGGCCTGTCAGCCCAATGGGTTATTTTATTGTGGACCTTGATTGCAGTTTGAATGAGAGCAGTCTTTTGCACAGCAGAGCAAAAGAACTTTCTTTCACTGTGTTTTCTCCTTATATATCTGACTTATCCTGCCCAAAATAATGATGCTATTGACCTTCTTAAGATTTGTATGCTATGTTGTAAGCACTGAGAGGTTACACCTATCAGTTTTCAAACTTTCCTTTTTTTTGTCCGTCCCTTATTCTGAGTCTGTGAACTCTGAGTTACTAAATTACAGATTGGTAATCAGAACAGAAAAAAATGGGAAAGGATGCATGAACCTCTTAAAAATGCTCTCCAATTACTTAATTCTGCAAACCAGTTAAGTAAGGAAAAAGCATTTCATTCAATTGAGGTTCCTATTTTTTTCCTAATGTGTTGCTCAGAGAGGAAAACTAGAAAGAGAATGAAGGGGGAAGAATGTGACCAGTGGGGACCCATCCAAGAGAGAAGACCAGGGATTGTAGGACCACATGCAGAGCCTGCCTGAAGTTCCACCTGAACTTTTTCTTAAATCTTTCTGGGTGTTCTGCAGTGGATATGTTTGCTGAGAAGCTGAGTGTGCAGCCTGCTCTCTTGCTGGACATCAAAGCTAGCCAGGCAGCTGCAGTTTGCTGAGCTGAGTTGATCCAAAATGGGCTCTGCAATGCACACACTCCAAGAGCCAGGTGCCAGCTTTGGTTTCACAGTCGGATCGCCAGTACGGACACACAAATGGCTTCCCATGCTTAGATTTTTCATTTATTTTGAGACTATTCTTACAAATGGAGATGTCTCTTTGTGGGAGGCATTCCTTCTGAGTGCAAAAGAGAAAATGGAACCAACAAGTCAAAATAGCGGTAATGACTTGCAGGCTGGTTGCTGTGGATTGCAAAGGCAAATTTTTGTCTGGCAGACAGGCTGAGAAGGAACAAGAGCTTGTGTGTGTAGGCTGTATCATAAAAGAAGTTGTTTGTTATTTTCTGTGTCCTACAAGGTCACTTTGAACAAACCCAAAGTTCTGGTGCTGATGTGTGTGCTGCCTGGTCAGGGATTATTCAGTAGAGCTCTGTCCCTCTACTGACTGTGCACAGAATACTGGGTCTGGCTGCATGTTCAGACCCTCCAAGAGTGCTTTTGCACTTTGTCTCTGCAATTTATATTGGAACCCCTGACTGGCTTTTAAAGAAATCCTATGAAAGTAAATATATTCCCCATGCAAACATTCTATGGCATAGGAGAGAAAAAAATCTGAATTTTACATAGTCATAATTGTATAATCATTCTGAGAATGGATGACTAGGCAAAGCCACTCTTTTATTTCACTGAGTAAAGCTTTGAAAGGCAAACAGTGCATGTATGAAACACTGAACTCTTTTTATATAAGTATTTTCTGGGTAAGTGCCATTTAAGTAAATGTAAAAATCCTTTAAAAGTATGAGTTAGGTATTTAAGTTCCTTATACAGACAGTTGGCTCTCTTTATGGGATATATCTGTGTATTTAGAATGTCATATTTTAAATATTTTAGGCTGGTCAATAACTATGCAAAACTCAATTAATGTTAAAAATTCAGTTCTTTTCCTACTCAAATTCAATGTTGCTCTTATTATGTTGCATATCAGTAAATTATGAATCAGTTGTGCTCACTTTGCCAGTGAGACAAAAGCTATTTTTTCAGACAATGAGATTATACAGAGGCTTTCATAATTTTATTTAATCAACAATTATGTTGATGTTTGAGTCAGAAAGTGATTCAGCTTGCTTTTTTAGAGCTGTGTGGGTTCTACATGACCAATGAGATACAAAGCTTGGGTTATTTATTTTTATTTTATAGCAGGCTCTCTGTGGCTGGAGCAGGACTATCGGGTAAGAAAGGATTATCATATCCTATATACCCGTCAGATTTCCATAATCACTTATCAAGGTAAACTTGTGCAGCTGCTGAAAATTTAGTTACACGGAAACTACATTTTTTGTGCTTCTGACTGCTCTTACCTCCCTATAGATGGAGTCCAGCATGTACCTATTGTCTGTATCCACAAGTCTCAAGTGAACATATTTTACTTTGTAAGACTTAATGTTTTATGAGTTCTTGATTGCTGTAGATTTAAAGATTTAAAACATTACCCCTACTCCCAGCTTCTGCTTCTGAAGTATTTAAATTCTGAAGTATTTCAAAACCATCTCTGTATGCTACCTGGAAGGTTGCCTGAGCACTGGACTTGAGTTCTATAGTTACTCAAGATTTCATATATGATGAGGATTACACTCTGTTCCATGTATTGTTATCAGAAAGCCATAGCTGCTGTAGAATATAAAAACTTGATTAAGCTATGGGGAAGAATGAAGATACAGAATCATGTGCAGAGCATCTTTTGTGAGTTATAACAGTCAAGCCAGTGGTAGCAGAAAATAAACCTTCTGATCAAAAGTAGAAAACATTTGCTAAGCAGCTTCAGTATTGCACTAGCAGTTAGGGTGAAGTAAATATATCTATTCAAGCCCCATAGTTTTCATTCGGGAATGAAAACCTTTTATCATTTAAACTGACATTTTCTCTTCTGTCCTTACCAAAGTGTGGTTTGTGCAGGGCTCTTTCCTCTGGTCTTACAACATAGAGGAATGTCCTTTCAGGAAACCAAAAGTTTCTCAATCTCACTACAGTAATTTCACACTGATAAGCTGCACCTATTTCACTGAAGAATCGAGCCGATCCCAGAAGTGCAGCTAATCACCAGGTGTGGCTTATTTATGGACAAATTCCAGTGAAATGCCAACCCAGAAGTGTGAGCCGGCTGGGGAGGGAGCTGCTGAGGAGCTGTGGCCGGCTGGGCAGCGGGCAGGGGGTGGGTGGGGAGCTGCCGCCTTCGCACTTTGCCACCCCTTTACCAAGCTGCTTTGCCACCGCTTTGCTGCACTGCTTTGCCGCCTTCGCATTTTGCCAAGCCGTTTTACCACCTTCGCACTTTCCTGCCTTCACCCTTTGCCACCACTTTGCCACCTCTGTGCTTTGCCGAGCTGCTTTGCCACCGCTTTTGCCGCGCCGCTTTGCCACTGCTTTACCACCCTCGCACTTTGCTGAGCCCCTTTGCTGGCTTCGCGCTTTGCCGGTTACGCGCTTTGCCAAGCCGCTTTGCCGGCTTCTCACGGCCAACCTGCTGAGCTGCCGCTTTTGAGTGGCGCGGGGAGCCGTGGCACCCAGCGTCAGGGGCGGGAGTGCTGGGGCCCACAGCACAGGGAGGGTGCCCGGGGCTGTGTTTAAAGGCTTCACTGGTCTGTGAAAACTGTTTGCAAATTGTGCACCTGACAGCAAACCCCGCGATAGCGTGATTCTGTTGCTAGCTCGTTACTTTGTTGCACATGGAGCCTCACTTTTTTTAAAAAAAAGTGTAGCTTATCACCCAGTGCGGCTTATTTATGGACAAATTCCGTGGTCTTCCCAGCTACCCAAAAGTGCGGCTTATGACCAGGTGTGGCTTATGAGTGTGAAATTACTGTAATTAAAATTGGAAATTAATCTTTAAAGGGATGTTCTTTCCCTGCTGCACTAACCAAAAAAAAAAAAAAAAAAAAAAAAAAACCACCAATTTTTTTTTGCTTTTTTGGCATTCTTTGCAATCTGTAGGTTTACTGTTTCAAAGTCTTGATGCTATTTTTGCTGTCCTTCTAGCAGCTTGAGTTCACCGAAGTGCACTCAAACATTAAGGCTTAAGAGCCAGTCCAATCTCAGTATTTGTGAAGTTCCTTGTAGATCTGTTTCATAGAAAATTTCTGCAAGCTGTAGTTGCTGCTATAAGTAGGAGTATGAACTGAGATTCAGAGGATGCGACCTGACCAACGTGCTAGTGCATCTTTGCGGAGCCAGATTGGAGAATGGTGGATCTCGCACACTGATGCACCTGAGGGAGCTGATGCTGAGATGCAAACAGCCTTGTAGTGCACGAAAGACCTGCTCTTGTTGGGCAGAACTCCAAATGAGAGGCTATATGCTTTTTCCTTTTGGTTAGGAAGAGTGTTTCAGACAGCCTCAGGGCTGAAGGCTGCTGCACTAAGGTGTGGTATTTCTTGGATCCAGCTCTTGGTTTGGGATTACACACATGACACTGTCTTTTTCATAGGGGTGTAGAGCTGCTTTTAAGTGCTCCCCTGTCTGCTGGGTTTGAAGAGGCTGCTTCTCTCAGGTTATTGGTTTTCACTGCTTCTGTAGAATAGACAATGTTTCCTTGCTCTTACCTGATAACTAAAACACTACCATGAGGTGCAACCACTACTTATTGAATGGAGCTTGGTTAGTTTGTGGGGGGAATTAGAGGAGAGTGGGCTGTAAATGCTGATGTCTGCATGCCTGCTATTGTGGGTTTGATGTTCCTAATTCAGCTTAGTGCAATCTGGTGTTTGACTGGCTGACCTTGTAACACTGATACAGCCCTTAGAGCCTCCGTTTAGTTTCTTTCACCCTCCTCTTATGGAGTAGTTGAAACTGGCAGAGAAGGTGCAAGATCAGTGAAATGCTAGAGTAATGACAGCATGGGACTGCAAGGCTTATTACATTATGGGAGGAAGAGGAGCACTGCATGCATTATAGTGCTAAAAATATTCCCTCTGACGTGGGACAGTGACACTAGCCACATGGTAGCTGTGACTTGTTCTGGTAATGTGCTTTCTTGGGAATATCAGAGTGCAGGAAAAAGCCCCAATGTGGTGGCAGAGACAAAACTCAAAAATGTAAATGTGACCTGTATGTGACTCTGTGTGGAGCAGGGGCAGATATGAAAGTCATAGAATTATGACAATGAGCTAGGCAGGAATTAGAGGTACAGCAGAAAAGGTGGGATCAGGTTTTAGAGCCTAGGAATCATTTCATCTAGGATGAGGGCAGTGCTGTCTCTGGAGGACTCACACTGTCCTTCTGGGCTGTTTGAAGGCAGGCACTGCTTTGACATGCAAAATAAAAGACTATCCAGAAAAAGTCCAAAACAGCTGCTGAGAATGAAAGTTGCAGATAATGTGTAAGTAGAGAAATAAAATGTCTGCTTGTCTCACAGACCTGCATGCTGCCAAGTAATGACTGTGCAGAGCAGAGGGAGAAACTTTTCAGAGTGTATAGTATCATACAGAAGGAAGAACGGGGGAGAGGGGAAGTTTCCTGATGAAATCTGTCATACAGTGGGTACACAAGGTCTTTTGCATTAGTAAAATAAATTATGCTTTAAATTTCTGGTGTTGGACGTGGTGATCAGGAGTGCACCTATCTTTCCTTCTTGCTTTTATCCTAGGTCCAACACGAAAAATGCCCCTGACTGCCAGTGCCATGGACTTTTTTCAGCTCTTTGTCCCTGACAATGTACTAAAGAATATGGTGGTCCAAACCAATATGTATGCAAAGAAATACCAGGAGAGGTTTGGTAGTGACGATGCCTGGGTTGACGTCACCTTGACAGAAATGAAGGCCTTCTTGGGCTACATGATATCAACCAGCATCCACCACTGTGAGTCTGTTCTCAGCATCTGGAGCAGCGGCTTCTACAGCAACAAGAGCATTGCACTTATCATGACACAATCAAGGTTTGAGAAGATTCTGAAGTACTTCCACATTGTGGCCTTCCGCTCAAGCCAGACAACGCATAGCCTCTACAAAATCCAGCCTTTTCTGGACTCTCTGCAGAATGGCTTTGACTCTGCTTTCAGACCTTCACAAGCCCAGGTAAGAGTGAAGCTGTTGGCAGGGAACATCTGATCTCTGCACTCTGGTTGTCTCACTGTGCCCAGCACAGCTGTCTGGGGAAAGAGCTGGGGCTTCCCAGTATGCAGCTGTGCTGAGGTGCCTCCATGAAACAAGAGAGAAAGCAGCACTGTCCTGTGCAAGTGCTCATGAGTGTCTGTCAGTGCAGGCACCAAACAGGTTTCAGTGGCAGTGGTGCTCTCTGAGCTGGAGCTGTTTGCTTTAGTAACCTAAATAAGCCTGGGCACTTCTCAGTGAGGCTGGCACCAGTAGGTTTTGCTATCCTGAGAATGGGAGGTTGTGCAAGGGTAGAAAGGACAGAGCTGGTGCAGCTGGGCTGGAGGGAAGCTGCTCCTGCTGCAGGCTGAGTTGGATGGAGGAGCTGAGTTTGCTAGAGTGACCTTAGCAGTAGGTGCTTGCTGTATGGTCCAGTAACACGGCTGCTTCCTTATGACTCAAAAGGGGGACAGATGAAAGTCTTTTCATATTCATTATACTCTATTTAAACTTTGTTCAATACAAATAATCTGCTTTTGAAGCTGTTGCTACTGGTTGTGTTCAGAAGTCTGGAAAGAAAAAGGAAATATATTACTGCTTGATATAACTTTTCAATCAGTTCTCTATTTCCAGAATATAAATATTTCACTTAGGCATTTGGGAAGGATGTTGTGTCCATAGTCCTCTTTTTATTCCTGTTTCCCTTCTGAAACATCCCATTTTTGCCCTCTGCACAAAATTAATGAAGGCATAGATGCATCACATCCATTGAAGTGCGCCTAAAATAAATGGCGAGTGATTACAGCTTTCTCTATTTGATAGACAATAAAAACCGTGTCTATATAACTCATGAGAACACAGCTGCCTAAAAAGCTGTTAAGGTAGAGAAGGGAGGAGGGAGGAGAGTTCTCACTAAGTTGTGCAAGGTATGTTTCCATTAAGACAAAACAGTCAGTGAGAAACATGGAATTGTTGGGACTGAGCTCCCATAAAGATATGAAATCTAATCCTTATGGCTGCTGACTTCAATGGGCAGAAGATAAGGGCTTCAGAAATGTGATCACTGTGTCTAATGCAAATGCTTATAATGGTGTGCTGTGGCACACACGGTGAGTGCAAATCCATTAAAGAATAAGACTTGATTTGCATGTATATTCCTTCTCCCTTTCTCTATCCCAAGCAATGCTTGAGAACTGAATTGACAAAATCACAGCACCCTGTTTTCACTGGCAAAACATCTAAATCTTCACAAGCAAAATATATTTTTATCCTGAGCTTGGTAAGGAGATCCACTTAATGAAAATAAGGGGGAACAAGTAGAGACAACCTTATTTTCTTCCTTCCCCCTCCACTTCTCTGCTCCTTTGTCAGTGTTTACGTCAGTGGTTTCTACACAGCATATTTCAGTGATATTGAGTGGAATAAAAAAATACAGTTTCAAAAATAACCCTGTGAGAAAGAATAAGATCTTAAATCTGTTGTTAAAAAAACCCCAGTGTACCTCCAGTAGCCTACTGAGGGACGTTCCAGGCCTCTTCCTGAAAGAAGCTTTGTGGGTGATGTCTTCCTGGGTGCAATCAGTCAGGGCTGGACACTACCTGCCTCAAGAGATGAGGACCCCATCTGCTCAAAATAGCAGGAAAGAACCTCTCTCTTCAAATTGTCTTGAGCGCAGTCTGCAGTAAACATCAAACCCAGAATGTCTGCTGAGAAATATCAGAAATAATTAAAAATAATAAGCCAGTTGCACAGAAACAAATAGAAAGATGTGGGGAGAGAACCACTTAGATGGACTTTTGGAAGTTCTGCCTCTGAAAGCCAGTTGGAAAGGGGGGCCAAAGTTTCTGTGATCAGTGATATCTGAAATCCCAAGTTCAGAATGGGTTTGCTGCTTAGGGTACATCTGTATCTTAGACAGGTGTCTTGTGGTACCTGGGTGGCTTGTTGCTGACCGATGAGCTTTATTGCTACCTTTTTGTAAGTGGCATCAAACAGCTAAATCACAGCTCTTGTTGAATGCAGCAGGGCTGTTTGGGCTTATTACTGACTTTCTTCCTCTGGCAGTGTGGACTCACAGAACAAAGATTAGGACGATGCCGTGTTTAACTCACCCCTATGGACAGAGCAGGGACAATCTTCATCCAGCAGGCAGTATAACATCTGCCTTCACAGTTATTTGTTCTGTAGATTTGATCTTTTTGTTTTTGGAGAGCTAGAAAAGATTCTTCAAGTGGAACTTCTGCCAGAAATTACTTTGGGTTTTTTTTCTCATCTGTGACTCCTCCCCCTATCCAAATGTGCCTGTAAAAATAATGCTTCAGTTGCTATGAAAGGAAACAGGGAGAAAGAACTATGCCAGTATACCAAAGCAAAGAAAACCATCTAGTGAATTATAATTATTTTGCTATATGTACTGAGCAAACAAAAGGAAATAATTACTCTCCAGCTTATGAAGGAATTGAAAGTCCAGAACATTTTAATTGTGTATCTGCAGTGCTAGTTGTAGTTTCTGAAGTTAAAAAAAAATGGTGTTTTGACCTAGATTAGTAAAAAACAAAATGACAGGAATACTCTCTGTACCTTATCCTTCCTCAGCATCATCTGTATAAATAAGCACTGCCTCTACCTGAGCAACAAGAAGAGGAAATTTGCATCTGTTCTTGTAAGCAGTGTTGTATCTTTACTACTTAGCTTTGTAGCTGTGCTACTGTCTGCAAGCCTGAAGGCAGAGAGGATGCCCTGCCTGCGCTTGGGAGGTATAGAGCAACAAATTCAAGGGTACTCACCTGACAAGGATATACACTGAATTCCAGAAACCAGAGGAGTTCAGAGGAAATAACATCACTGCTCAAATATCCTTATGTGCCTGCTGAGTGTTTATATGCTTGTCAGCAGGATGTGGCTAGACAGGATTGCTGCCTCTGGCTGCCCCTGACTGCTGTGGGAGAGGTCAGGAGCAATAACTCCAGATACTCTCTGCTTCCCTCTCCCTCCCAAGTACCCTCTCTTTGGTGTTTTGGAACCAAACAGTTTTTCATCTGCCCAGTGAAAAACCAGCTGGGAACAGTCGCCTTCTTGTCTCCAGTAGGAGTGAACCCCCTGGCAAAAAGAGAGATATAAGTCCAACCTCTCGCTCCAAGGGCACGGTGCTAAACTTTGGCCAGTTACTGGGCAGCTCCTTTGTATTTCACTCTTGGTGGTATCATAGGGTACATCTAAGCAGTTTCAACATAGCTCTTCCAAACCAGCTCACAGCTTTAGATGAAAGCCTCTTTGAAAACACAAAGGGGCTAAAACAGGCTAGTCAACTTGCTTTTGTGTCCTCATGATTAAATGTTCACTTGATATTGGGTATTTCCTAATTATGAGATCTTGCTTTGCTGTACCTCTAGATTCAGGTTTCCTGTTCTCAAAATGATTCTTTAGGAGTTAAGGATGCTGGTTCCAAATGAGAATCATTCTGTCTTAGGGCTTCTGTGAGTGTGACACAAATACATAAATATTCAGAGAACTCTGGCCAAGTATGAGACATTGAGCAAGAGATAGGCAGACAAAGGAGCAATAAGAATATTGAATAGCAAGGTAAATTTATGATGTCCTGTAGCCCTTGGCCAGTTGATCCTTTCATGAAGCCAGATTTTAGAGAGAGTTTGGCAACAGAAAATGATGAAATTTCATTGCTATTTTTAAATTACCTAATGGTAATGGAGTGCTGTAAGAACCGACTTTTTGTTTTTAAAGAGGATTGATTGAAGACTGAACAAATGGGCAGAGGAGCAGGGAATCATGGCTCCATTGGAGATCAGAGTTAACCTCTGAATAATGGCAAAGACGATCTGTAAAATGTGGATAAGCCAAGCAGGACTTTGAGACGAGAAAGAATCTGTCTGATATACTGGAGAAGAACTATGAGAGAGAAATAAAGACAAATGATGTGGTCAGTGCAATGGACTAGGAAAATGGCTTTCCAGCAGCAGTCTGTAGGAGAAGATTGCCTTATGTTGAATAAAAGTAAAACTGTTGCAGGATGGTTGTGGGTTTTGGATGTAGACCTGTCTGGGTGGGTGGGTTGTTACTCTAAAATGAGTGCCATTTTAGAGCTCTTACTCAGAAAGCATGGAAAATGCAGGCATTGCCTGGCTGAGGAGATTTTGCAAGTAGGAGGTGAAGACTGACATTCAGAATCACTAGCCAGTGATATCTGCGGCAGTAGAAGAAGGAAGTCTGCAATGACCAAAAAAGGAAATACTGAGGGGTTCTTAAGGGATGGGAGATGCTCTCAAATGCAGCATAATGAAATCAGAACTAGCAGCTAGATATGCAAACAGAGATGTCAGACAGCAGCAAGAGAATTTAGATTAGCTAGGAGGAGCTTTGGAGCAGAGAGGCAGACGCACGAGCTACTCTTGCACGAGGAATGACTGACTGTGCATCTAGATGCATCCAGATGCAGTTACCCAGGGGCCTCTGCAACTGGATGATACCCACCAAAAGCCAGAGACAAGGCAAGCTGGGGCAGCTTCTTCAGGAGACAGGCTGAAAAGACAGCCTGTATTGTGGATGGCCATGGAACTCAGGGGAAGATGTTCCCTGGATATGTTGGCTCATTATCTAAGTATATGGAGTCCAGCAGTTCCAACTACAAAGACTTAGTGATTCGGGGGTTTGTCTACAAGCTTGTTTGGGCTCTGGTGAGAGAGGATGGGGTGAAATTTTGGTGTGGAAAGAGTATTGAAAGTTGCCTAAAATGGACAAGAAAGAAAGGCACTCCTGACCATGGCTGTTTCGTTCTGTGAGTGAAAGATACTGTGAGACAGAGCAATTGATGGAGTCTCATCTTGGAATCTTGCCTTTGCAACACCTGGAGTGCAAATACATATTGTGGGGAAAACAAAGAGTGAAAGTTTGGCAAGTAGATCTATTAAGGAAGAGAAGAGAGAAGTGTGGTAGCAGTGGGGGAGCAAAGCAGCTAGATGAGGAACTTCTAAGATCCAAACAGAACGGGAATTTGAGAGAAGAAAATAGAGATGATTTCTATGAAGAAATCCTCAAGCTATCTTTCATCATAGGAAGTCAGAGTAGGAAGAGGGGAGCACTTTGTGAGTGAGAAAAAGATGGTGAAGAGGTGGCCAGGAATACATGTAGGAGTCGATTAAGCCTGAAAGTAGATTTTTATCAAGGAAGATGAGAAGCAGGAAGGGATATGCCCTGGGGCCTGTAAGCTCACTCCTGTAGAAGTTTGTATTGCAGCAACAGCAAGAATGGGGAATAGAGAGGGAGCAAATATAACTTTGCATGGGCATTAGGCAAATAGATGGATTTGATATTCCAGGAAAAGCAAGAAGACTGAGAATACAGGAGGATGAACAAACTAATAAGAAGGGCCAGTAGCAACAGGGCTAACTTTTGTCCTAAAAACACCATGTCAGTGCCAGGGACAGGCACAGCCTATACAGTGCCTTGCTTGCTTGCAAAGTTCTTTACAGCTGTTGAAGCAGTGTTTGCATGTGGAAGGGTGACACTTCTCCCCACTCTCTGAAGAAGAGCAAGCTCCAGGGTTTTCAAGCAATTTTCTGTGCCTGTCCACATTTTATCTTTGCAGCAAAAGCAGACCTTTCCTTAGTCTGTTCACATTTTTATTCCCTCTTAACAAAAGTTGAGTAGGAATTTACAGATAAATGACTTAAATTTGGTACGGGAGAACAAAGGAAGGAAGGCAAGGCTGAGTATGGGCAGGAAGAAAAGGAAGATGGAGAGAGGTTTTAAATATTCAGATCTGCTTTCTAGATGTAAGGCTGACAGGACTTACTGTGTCATAGAAGGCAGAGTGTGAAGGGTAAACAGGATGCAGTAGAGCTGCAAGGAGAGTTGATGCTGTAGAGCAGAGGGAAAGAAGCTAATGACAGAGGGTAGAAGATGTCCTAAGGTGAACCTTGTACAGCCTTTTCTTTCTGCTGATCTCCATCTGACAGCAGGGGAGATTATAATAGCGGAATCACACCACTTAGTGGGATCTGGCAGGTTAGAGAGCCTTTTCAGAAGCTGAGAAATTCTTAACCATGTATCCAACCCTATCCCAAAGGATATGCTCCTTCCCTCTGCAGATGAGACACAGAAAGGCAAAGACAAATGAGGGTAAGTTTAATATTTGCAAAATGCTGTTCAGCATCCTCTGAGGCAGAAGCGGGAAATGCCCCAGGTGGCCTTTAGATAGGAAGGGTTGTGTTCTGGGTGGACCTTAAAAGAGGAAGAAGATTTGGCTTCTGTGGGGAAATAGGGCAGCTGCAGCTAGAAGAACAAATAGCTTTGTGTGCAGCTCTCCTTGCTCACATCTGCGTTTTGGTGCATAATTTGAACATTTCACAAGAGTGCTTTCAGATGGTCCTGTGAATGTTTCATGAGTCCTTGAGAAGTGGAGTGCGTATGAATGACAGTGTGCAGCCATCACTGGGTGGGGAGGGCACAGGTGCCTATTTTGGGCTGACAGAGTGATGTTCAGCAAACATCTTGTATTCAGGAGGCCAGCAGCTGCTCATCTCTGGTGCTTAACTGCTCACCCACCACATCTCTCCTACAAGCATCACTCCCGGGTTTAGTGCAGCTTTGTTCTTCTTCCTGCCACTGACTGTGCGGATGTGCATGAAAGTAGCACACATGGAGGTGTGGAAAGGCTTTGTCTGAGGGTGGGAGCTTCTGCATACCTATATCTGAGCCTGTCTCCTGGAGGGATGGTCACTGGAAAATAACAGACTCCTTTAAATTATAACCCATCTGACTATTTTGCACGTCTTTACAAGGGTATGAATTATGGCCTGCTGGGACTGCTCTCCCCTCACGTACAAGGAAGGGAGCCTGCAGTGACTTGCTCTGATTTAGTTGTACGTGTCTGAATTTGGTCAGCATTCATCAGCCGAGACCTTTCAACAGTTTGCAAGTCTTTGTGCTTTCACAAGTGGCTTGCTAGACAGCTTGCACATCGTGCAGTCAGGTATGTGTATGTTATGCACCTGCCTGTGAGCTGTGGGTAGCTACTCGTACTTTTCTATAGGTGAGTTCCACAGTGTGATACCTAGCAATATCACACTTGAGTTTTGCTGCTAAATTAATGGAGAGAACTGTAACAAAACCGTTATATGACACAGGGAACCACTTACATTACCTGGATGCAGAATGCTGCTTCACTTCCACAGGTCTTCATTACTCGCTCCAGCCTTGCCTTATCTTCTTCTATTCCTGCCTTTGATGGTTTATCCTTGTCTCATTTTGTCAATTTTTTAGCTCCTGAGGCAAGAGAAACTTCTCTAAAGCTGCTGCTGCCAGGAAAAATATTTTCTGTCTCTTTACCACCTCCTTAAGTGGCAGCAGAAAGCATCTTTTTCTCCCTTAACTTCTCTCTCTCTTTATTATGTGTTTTCCTCTGCTATAGCCAAGGAATGTACTTTACAACAAATTATAGGGGATGTTTGGGCGGAAGACATTCTGCCAAACAATATGAAACTTATGAAGAAGCATGGAGAAGGACGCTGGTAACAATTCACTCTCCCTGCCCCATCCCCTGCATCATTTTGGATGTAGCAGATAGTAAGGAGTGAGAGCTGTACCTTGCAATGTTTTCAAATTACATGTAGAGCAGCTATCCATACTGGGGTGTGCTTGGCCAGGCTTTGGTTTTTGTTGGATGGGTTTGCTTTTTTGTTTGGGGTGATGCACAAAAGCACAGTGCAAGGATTGTATTTCCTTGAAAGCAGTTAAAGCACCTTTTTTTAGCAATCATGTATTTCTTTCCCTGCCTCTTTTCTTGCCCCTTGCAGGTACTACATGAGCCCCTGATAGATGAGGATCCTGTTTTCATTGCTACCTGTACAGAGAGGGAGCTGCGCAAGAGGAAAAAGAGGAAATTCAGTCTTTGGGTTCGGCAGTGCTCATCTACTGGTTTCATCTGCCAGGTGGGTTTTACCTCTTCAAATGTCTTCATTCAGTTCCAGCAGGCCCTTGAATGTATTGCAGGAGCAAAGGTCACAGTCACTTCTCTTGGTTACTGGCCAGGGGCTGCAGTCTGAATGCAGGAGGCCTCCGACTCCTGCGGATACAAGACACGACGGAGAGTGATGTCAAGTTCCTGATGCTTTGTTTGCTGTATGATTTAGCTGAGAGTTTCTGTCCCTAATACCATTCATCTGGCTGCCAGCCCTCAGCTAATTACACTGAAATGCAGCTAAAAGGTCTGCCTATTTGTATATCCTAAGTTTATGTAAATGCCATGGTACTGTGACATGTCATTTTTAATGAGTCAGATTTTCTCTCCATAACTATAACATTGCACCTGTGATAGCCAGCAGTGTCCAATAGACTAAATCAATATGGTATCAAGATGACGACAATTTTTCTTTGAGAACCATATTAGTGGGGGCTCCTATTACATATATTTTCCCACTACCTCTCTATCAAAGAAATTAAATTTGATGTGACTTCAAGGTGAGATGTCAGTTGGAGTGAGAGACATGTTAAAGGATTTATTTTTATTGTTGTGAGGTGTTGGGAACATCTCAAATTCTCAGATTCCCCAGTTGCTGATGTATTTTGAGAGCCCTTGAAAAATCTGGTTGTTTATTTTGATACTTAGAGGTGAGGGGGCAGATTTCCCTTGATACTTTTTCCCAAGAGCTCCTGTGAAAGCATTGTGTCCTCATATTCCAGAGTAGGATGTGCACACTGCTTGCAAAGACTGAATATGTGTCAGAACAGGACGTGTAGATTTGCTGCAGCTGAACATTCATTCAGACAGAATTTGGTTGGTTATGACTGTTTGAGTAACTGTGCAGGAAAAGAGGCTCACTAGGAACAGAGGCTTGTGTTTTCAGCAATGCTGCTCACTCTGAGAAGAAATTTAGGATCCCACCTCTTCCATCTAGGTTTTGAAGCAGCTGTTTTGTCTGATACAAAATAGACTCACCTTGTGAAGCATCCTTGGAAGTTTCTGCTCTCAAAGCTCTTGGAAAGTCATTTGCTATAGAGAGGCAGTGTCTTTGATCTCCAAGGAGAACTTCACCAGTTACTGAAGCGTATTGGGTACAGCGAGCACAAAGTCTGCTCATCTCTCTTGCCACACTCCCCCTAGCCAAGTGCCACAAAACTAATAAGTCTTCAGACATGCCAGAGGTTTCAGATTCTGAGCTATAATTATGTTGCACTGCCTGTCCTGTCCACTGAGAGACTAAATTAATGGAATGTCAAATTAAGCAGAATAGATGCTCAGCACCACCCTAATCCTCCCACTCCCTTAATGAATTAGATGCTCATGCTTCACTTGCATCCGGATGACGTCCAGGATTATCTTACCAGCTGCCTTCTCTTTTCATTCCTTGATTTGGTTGTTGTTATCAACATGCTGAAATGACAGGGTGAAAGGAGCCTTAGGGAACAGTGAAAAACAATATACCTTCATGCTAGAATGGAAGAGCCTGATCTGGAGAGGATGGGCTGCTTCAATTATGATATGATTGAAATGCTATGTTCATTTATGTGTCACGTTTACAAGTGGTCTTGCAGAATCAAAAGCACTTTTTGGTGGTTATTTGGTGTCTTTTCAGTATTAAAACAGAGGTTTTATTTCTTGTGTTTGACAAATGGAGAGAATTGATCTAAACCAGAAATAAATCTAATGTTTTTCCCTTCCATCTGCCATCATGAAGAAATGACTTGTCTGATAGTTAAGGACTGACTTGTATATAGCTGCCAACTTTTGGAAAAGCCTTACAGCTCCTACTTCTAAACATGCATATTCTGTAGTACGGTCTGGGTGAATTCCCTCCCTCACTGCTTCCACATGATGACATTGAGGTCCTTTTATTCAAGATAAAATAGGACTATCAACACTTCATAAATCAGGATAATTCAGTTTCAAAAATCTGAATAATGTGTATCTGCAAAAAAGTAGGCCCAGACAGAAGGGAGGAGGGACTGGTTTTCAGGAATGGAAGGAACCTCAAGCGATTGTGATGCTCCTGGACAAAACCTCCACTCCTGAATTATAAGCCCGGTGTTAAAAAATAAAATCCATCTGAGGAGACATCTTAGTTTTCCCAGTCTTCTGCTTTTCCTACAATGAAAAGGATTTGTTGTTTTTTCCTAATATTAGACTACTTTTCTGTCTTCTGGACTCCAGATAACTTTGACTGAACTCTGACAATTAATTGTTTTAAGATGGATGCACAATTTCATATTCTATCTCTGCTTCAGAAAATCTCAAGCGAAGCATCTTGTTGCAGTGAATAGCTTTGCTGCTGAGCATCTCTTCACGGTCAGCTGGCCAAGTGGGAACATGCAGGAAGGGCACATCATTCAAACAATATAAATATATGTCTGCTGCAGTTGGGAACACAAACAAAGCCTCTCAGAGGGTTCAGAAGGGCTCCAGGAGAGATGACTTTGGCAAAATAGAAGGCAAAACTGCCCTGATACTTTTGCCTTTTCATCTGCCCTTGATACAGGACATTAAGGTGGCAGCAGCTGCTGTGGAGAGAGCTTGAGCCTTCTCATTTTTTCTCTCTAATTCAGGGTGAACAACAAACACAGCTTGCACGACTTCAGGTGTCCCTCTCCGTCTTCTCTTTGCTTTTCTTGTTTCTTTCCAATCTATTTTCCTACGTACTACTTAGCACTTCTGTTTCCGTACTTACTGAGACACTTTTAAAACCAATATTTTAATGTCTTGATTGCAGTTTAAATTATTGAAGTAGCTTAGAAGTCTTTGTTAGAGTATTTGCTTAGAATATATTTAAATAGTAAGTAATACTATTTAAATCAAATCTCCACTGTGTCAGGTTTTTTGTGAGTTCTTATTTCTTTCATTTTCTCTGAAAATCTGAAACACTTGATTAAAAGATTGTTCATAAATATGATTGGTAGGACTAGATATAGCAATATCACTCATCAAAAAATGGTGTAGAGAATTCCCAAATACCTTACCAGGGCTAGTTATTTTGTCCTGGTGGGACACACCGTGCTCTCTCTTTGCGCTTCTTGTGTGGCTTGAAAGGAGTGAGTGTGGTTCTGAGTAACTGATACTAAGTAATGCCCAGTCCTTGCATAGCTCCTCCTGCACAAGAAGGTTTTCTGATCATTGTGCAGGAGAAGGAAACACAGGATACTGGTAAACCCCAGCACATGGAGAGCTGGCAGAACAAGGTATTCCCGAAGTGCCTCTTCCTGAAGCACAGACCCATAGCCCAGATGTAATCCTCAGACAGTCCCTGACCTGAAGAGCCATCAATTAACAAGATGAAAGACGGTATGTAGATGGTACAGAGCACTACAAAGGGACATTCAGGCAATATTAATCACTCTGCTAGGCAGTAATGGAATTAGTTCATCAATGTAATTATTTGCTTAAAAAAAACCTGGTATCACAATGAGGAAGAAATTGCTTTATGGATGTGTTTATCATTTCCTATTCACTGAGATGAATTTTATTTTCTGAGGCTATACTGGAGACTTTTCCCTTCCCACACTTCCTCCCTGCCCCTGAATATATGGGCTCTGCACTTGCTTTTATTCCCTGGCAGAAAATTCTTGCAGTAATGCATTTCATTTTCACTAATATCCCTGTGAAATATGTTGCTCAGATTTATGAAGTCCTTTAGGTCCTTGTGATGGGATTGACTTTGAGTTTCCACCTTCCACTGCTTCCCATGCAGTGATGAGTCAGAACAGAGTAAGGAAAAGTACTGCGTCTCTGCATCTTGAGTCTTTCCATGGTCCTAAGAAACAGTGATTTGCATGACAGCCATGTTCAAAGAGTGAAACCTGGATCAGGGTGGCCCCTGCCCGAGAGGGTGGGAAAGGGCTCTCTGCCCAAAGAGCAGCAGTCTCAGTGAAGGGAGGTGTCTGAGGTGGCTCTGCAGATCAGTGACAGATCTCTCAGTGGCAGCAAAAAAACCCCAAGCAATGTAAACACCATGCTTCTATGGTATTTGCTGTAGTTCATTTCTGACAGGGTAGCTACAGCCAGCTCAAATCCTTCATAATCCTGTTGGTTGTACAGGGTAAGAACTTCCAGAATTTAGAGAAACTGAGATTGTGCCCCAAAGAATTTATAATTCCACAACACACCACATAAGTGCATTCAGTCAGGGGTAAAGGAAGGGGTAAATAAACCTGGAGTCAGTTTTGTTTTCAAGGTCAGAGTTGGAGAAGAGTTAGCCATCTGTGCACTTGTTTGATAAGCTGCTCAGAAATGTTGGTGTTTCAGCCTGTTTTAAGTTCTGTTTAGAGATTAGTCTGAGCCCTCGCATTTCTTTAAACAGTGCCCTGATAATTCCTCTATTGCTGGAACAGTTGCATCTGGAACACACAGATGTAGCAGCTGCTTTGAGGAAGTTCTCAAGGTCAGGCTTTTTTTATGAGGGGATCCCAGGAAATCTGATCACCTTCATTTGCCAGTCACTGATGATTGGAAAATCCTATCTACTTTCTTCCTCTGGCTCCCACCTGGCTCTGGCTTTTTAATGAATGTAGTTCTGTAATGTCAGCATCTGAGAATCCCAGATCTCCGCTGAAAGTCAATTATCCTCTTACACACCAGTGTTAACTGGAATGGTATTTTTGCAGATGTGGGATGGTCCTATTTATTTTTATGGACATTACAATCTTACCATGTTTCTAAATGAATAGGAAACCAAACCTAAATGTGATCCTAATGCAAAGATCTCTCACAGTTTACATAGAGTCTTAGTGCCTATTTTCAGATATGAATGAAAGTTACTTTTTAGTTCCCATCTGAGCTGCCTGGAATTTATGACAATAAAACTGCCTGTGTAGTTGTGTCCCTTCCGCAGCTGCTCTTACTCAGTGCAACTCTGTCTGGGGAAGGAGGCTAAAAGCACCAGAGCTTCCTGCTTTGTGCACTTAATAGGTTTGCCATAGGAATGCCCCCTCATGGATCCCATCCCTTTGTGCTGGGTGCAGCAAGCAGAAGAAAAAAAATATCCCAGCCCTAGAAAGTTTAGGATCTAAGTGCAAGAAGGAGGGTTAGACTTCCTACAGCAAATCTCTTTAGTTCAGGCACATTATGGCAGCCCAGAGAACTCTGGAAGCAGGCTGAGTGCAGAAGTGTTTCTTGGCTAATGCACATGGCAGAGGTCTGGGGCTAACACTGCTAGGCACCAGTGTACACCCTACTCCTGGTGAGCCTGCACAGGCTGGGCAGTCATCAGCCTTGTGGCTCCTCTTTGGAAATGAGCTGGGTCCTTGATGTTACTGATTTGTCATCACTTGGTTTTAAGATTTTATGCCCTTTTTATATAAGTATTTTCCTTCTTGAGCAGCTATGTGTTATCCTCTCAATAGTTACAGAACTTCTGATAGTTAATGCTGCTCTTGCCTTGCATCACTTTTACCCCTTCCCACTTACACCTCCTTACTTACACACCTTCTCACAGCTCAACAGTAATTTTCATAGAAAACCTGAGCCAATGTTATGCAATTGTGTGGCCAGAGTGAAGCCTCAGTCATGGACCTGAGCTGGGCTGCCAGTTACCCAGAGGGAGCCTGGAAAAGCAGCATTAAGAAGAAATAGGAGCAATGTATTGATTAGCAATTACCTTGTGGGGATTGCTTCCTGTCTAGGAAAGGTTCTGAAGAGGAAAATAAAGAGCTTTGCTGAGATGGTGGTGGTTTCCAATCAGGCAGGAGAAGGGCAGCATGGAAAGAGGAAAATGAGGGCTTTTTTGACATGAGTTGTTGGATGCTTGGCTTCACAGGGCAAGTGCAAGCAGGAATCACTATACTGATATGGTACAGGACGAGATCAACAGCAAAGCCCAGACCATAAAGGCCTGTCTTCATTCCCAGCCTCATCTCCTTAAGATGCTGCAAAGAAAAGGGAGCTGGCAGAAGGCTGACGTGGTCAAAGCAAAGGGTTAGGCAAGTAATCTGAGGGGTAAAGTACTATCTGGATGTTAAGATGCATTTCAGCAAGGCCAAATCAAAGAAGGGTGATTGCAGTAATTAGGAGGAAAGCCAGTTAATTCTTAAGTATTTGAAAGAATAGGAAATTCTTTATGTGAAGCTGTTAGGGAAAATGAATCTGCCTGACCTAGATGTGGCTGCCTGGGAGAAGGTACAGAGCAAAATCTGCATTTGTTGATCCATGGGTTGTCAGTCTGCCGTGTAGGTAAGATGTTGTAATACCCTCAGTGACAAAGAAATAACAAGAAATCATGGAAAGAAAAGCAAAGAACTCAAAGCCATATTGGACTTGTATTGTCAACTCTACCAGCATCTTTTCGCCAGTCTCACAAAGATCTTCTTAGAAACTTTGAAGAGCATGTGCAAGCAGAACAGATATGTCAGTCCTCAGCACAAATATGCTAGCTGCATGTGTGTGTGTTAATGCAGGTTGAAATAATTCAAAATAGAATGCAGAGGGAGAAAAGAAGGGGACCAAGTAAGGAGCTTTGTAAGGAGCACCAGGAACTAGCTGGGAAGAAGTTGGGAAACCTGTATGTTCTTGCATACACTTTAGAAAATAGCCTCTAGAGTAGCAGGAAGAGAATGAAGAGAGGCTGGAACAAATGAAAACATCTGGTCTCAGTAAAAGCACCAGCACTGCTGCCAATACCTGCTAGACAAGAGCTGTCTGGGAAGAGATCATTAAAGAAAGAGAGAGTATGTATTGCAGCAAGTTTAGGATGAAACTGGAGAGGAGAATCTCCCAGTAGTGTTGGTATGGGCAGTAGTTAAGGGTGAGGTTTAGGATGAGAGGGGAAGATTGACTGAGGGGGGATCTAGAAAATAGTGCTAGGAATGTGCAGTTGTGGGTTGGATGTGAAGCCTGTAGAAAAAAATAAAGTTAGTTTTTCAATAGCTATCGAGGATCGAAAAATCATGACCACCTTACTATCTTGCTTTTATAACTGTGTCCTCTAAAAACATGGCTTTTGTTTTGTGGTTCTTTAGGAACTGCACTTCATGAAATATTTTTGCACAGTATCTTTCAAAATCTTCCTTCTGTTTATTACTATCTCTGCCCTTTTTTTGCTTCCAAATGTCATCTATTTCATTTGAGAATTGTACCCTGGGGTGCTTCAATTATATATGAAGGTGGAGTATTTGGGATATGCTATTCACAAGTGCTTTCAATATGCCATCTGAGCTTTAAATATGAGCAGAATCACCAATATTTCAGTTTCTAGGGTATATTCTCTTAAATGTGCAGTCAAGATACAGCTTTTGTTCCTAAGTGTTCAGTTTTTTTCTCAGCTTCTGGCTCAGTGAGATGTTACAAACTTCCCCAAGAAATTAATGAAAACCTACTAGAAAGGTATCTGATGCAGTAAGGCAACCACAGATAGAGAGAAGGCACAATTAAGTATGTTGCTGTTCTGATAAACAACAGATATTCAACAAATATTTAACAAATAATTGAGGAATTAATAGAAAAAGCATTGCATGTTAAATATCTTCAGCCCACAGTTGTCTCCTAAGACAGATGATGTCACATCTATACAGGTTATCCCAATTGGTGCTATAGGTCAAATGCATCAGTAGCCATTAGAAAAGATAGACAGTGAAAGAGATCTCTGCAGATACTCAAGAAGCTGTCCTGCACAGAAGCAGAGGATGTTTACTGCCAGAAGCTCACAGCTGTTATCCAGAAACAGTTGTTGAGCCTGTTCTCCTGATGATGTTTTGCTGTTGGTGCACATGGAAAGAACACAAAATTCTAATGTCCCAGGACAAACCAGAAGATCTAGTGAATGGTTTAACAAACATTTTGGGGGAGCAGTTTCTGCCTGTGCCTATGAAGGTCTAGCAGCCAATTTCTGGCAATTGGTGCTTTTTCTGCAGATTCCTGACTCTTAAATTACACTTCTATTAATAACAGAAAGGCAGGGAATGCTGTGGGCTTGAGTTGGTAGGATCTTAATGGGTTGAGGTAGAATGCAATAAGCTGCATGAGGGAAAATAAAGGCCATATGGGATCCTAGGTATTTGCAAAGATATTTGAAGCTATTTCTTTGCCAGTTTTTCAGTGTTTCACAGCAGTCTTCATGCCTTCCACCACTGTACTACTGTCACCCATCATCCTAATAAAGCTGAGCATGATAAAGCTTTGAATGATGCTTCTCCAAAACAAGAAATACTATGCCAAGAAAAAAGGCTATTGCTGGACAGGTAAGGAAGTACCCAAGAAGAAAAATATTTAACATTGGAGGAGGAGGAGGAAAGGTTCAGCAGTGGGTATGGACATTTGAGTAATGGGCACTGGGGAGGTGAACAGAGCAAGGGGATTGAGATTCACAGCCAGATGCACAGGGAATTCTGCTAACAAAACCTGTGAAGTGTGTAGCAGCATATTTCATATGAAAATAGTGGTACCTCAGTGGCCAGCTACATGGTGGGCATGCTCTTTAAAGGAGCTGCTTGCAGACACAAACCAGCCCAGTAAGGGACCAGCTGGCCCACCAGACGACTGTGCCTTGGAGAGGCAGCACTCTACAAGGAACACAGAGCAAGCAAGGAGCAGGAGAGACTCCAAGATTGATTTACTGGATATGGGGAGGCAAGGTGGAAGACATTTTTATAGACTTAGAGAGATTCCTGCTTTGTTTTCAGCTCATCTGCTAATCAAAACTAATCTGTCTGCATTTTCTGCCTCCACTGCCCTGTCTGTAGATTTTGAGGGTTTGATGTGTGGTCTCTGCTCTGACATACTAGTAACCTAATCTTAATTTTGTTGCCAATAATCTTGAAATACCTTTGCTGTAAATTGGGAACAATCTGTTCTTTGAATGCATTCCACTGGCTCTCTGAGGCCCTCATTAATAACCCAAATAACTTATCATAATTAGCTAGTCCTCAGAACTGGAGAAAGCAGACATTTGACAGCTATCAAAAATGAGTGGAGCAGAATCCGAGAGTCTGCAAACATTGCTGCCCTTGTCCTCAGCTGGGAGCTGTTTCTATCAATAAAAGGGGTTTTAATTTATTTTTTTTTTTAAGAGAATTGATATATTTAAGGCTTCTTTTTAATATACACTCTACTTTTGGAATTACTGTGTGTTTGTCCTTGCACCAACTTTGTTTTCAGCATGTCGGTTCCTTCAAAATATAAATTATGTCTAATTTCCCAGAAATTTCATATGTAAAACATCCTGTTGAGGTCTATTCTATGATGCATGAATTACTAGGGAATATTACACAGAATATCAGTGCTGGGAGATGCACCATCTAAAATAGAGAGAGGCTGTTTAATTGAATTTTGTTCTTCTCTAAGATCATTGAGTTACAAATTACTGGGAGCACTAGTGCAAACATGAGCATTTTTGTTCTCGGAGGATTGCTATGAATTTTCATTTGTAGCAGTGTTGGTAAAATAAATAAGCTATACAGAAAAGTAATGCTTCATGTTTTACATGGTTGAATTCTCAAACAAATTTAACGAAGTTGTTGTGGATGTATGACTCCAAAAGCCAAGGTAAAATTGTATTTCCCTGCCCTGAATACTGAACAAGTTACAGCTTTTTCTTTGACAGGTAAAATCTTCTGTAATTCATAAAAGATTTGAGTATTTCAGAGCCAAAGTCATATGTGCAGGCCTGGGAAAATTTTTCTGAAAATGTGTGTATTTAAATCTTTACAAGTTCCATGGTATTACATTAGTGTTTGAGTAACAGAGTACAGTGTTTTCTTCTGCATATTTCTCTTTCCAGTAGGTTATTTCTGCTAGCTCTTAGAAGAAGATGAAGGTTGGATGCCTAGTTGGCTTTATCAAGTGTTGAATTGGGATGAAAGTTCTGCTTCTAAAATACTGTCGGTGAAATAAAATAGAAGTTTTGCATACAAATGAAGAATTGCACATTTTCTCCCTCTGAATGTTAGCATTGTTCCTGGAGAGTTTGATGAGGGTGTTCTGGCTCGTTGGGTGTGCATTTTGCTCATTTATGGAGGTGCATATACACTTGTGTCACAGCCTGATGGTTACTGCAAGCAGGAAATAAATCTGAATATTAATGCAATGAAGGGCCATTTCCTTATGGTCATCTTACCCTGGCTTTTCTTGAAACCAAAGTTCCCATGTTCTCCTTTTGCTGGCAGCAATGAAGCCTATGCAAATTCATATAACTTGTACAGTAATTTCACACTTATAAGCCGCACCTGGTTATAAGCCGTA
>VRYO01002297.1:29870403-29911590 GCA_009812075.1 Sialia sialis
TCGGCTGAAAACTTCAGTCAAAAAGGTGCGGCTTATAAGCGTGAAATTACTGTAATCCCAGTTAAAACTGGAGTCTTTTCCTGCCTAGTAAAAAATCTTCAAACTGCACAACCGTGACAGGAGTCTCAGATGTGAGGTGAAGGATGCTGAATTTATAAGTTGCTGTGCCAGCTAACCTGAATTGGTTTAAAAGCAACAGGCCCTTGAGAGTGACTTTAATTAGCCTTTATAACAATTGTCTGCTGCCTTCTCAGCTTGTCTCAAGTTGAGCTGTGCAAGTGTGTTGGGAGTTGCATCTGCTCCCTCTGGATTCCTTATAACCTTCTGACTTTTCTTACCATTTCTCATTTAAGATTTATGTCCATCTCAAGGAAGGAAGTGGTGCTGATGGGTTGGATGCTTTGAAGAACAAACCACAGCTTCACAGTATGGTGGCCAAAAGCCTTTGTCAAAATGCCTCCGGGAAGAACTACATCATCTTCACAGGCCCAAGCATTACCAGCCTGAATCTCTTTGAAGAATTTGAGAAGCAAGGTGTGTATTGAATGACTCATTGAATTTTCATGATGAAAGACCTAGAGGCTTCGTGCCACTGAATTATAAAAAAATAAAATTCCAAAAGTCTTCACTGCTATTTCAATTCCTTATATAGATAAGTTGTTCATCTCCAAGAAAATTTCTCATTTATGAGAAGGAACTATGCAGAAGACTTTCTAAATTGCTTCCTTTTTCAATCTTGAAAATGAGGATGCAAAAACAATTTTAATAAGGTTATTTAAAGTACTTGCTTTTGTTCTTTAACTTAGAAATGTGAGGTCAAATCTCCTATGTGACCTGGGACACTTTTCAAGGAATTTTCTGTCTGCCCATGAGTTTTCTATTCCTGTTGTGAAAGATGAAGGATGGGATGAATCCTTAGAAGTCTTAGAAGTCTTTTTTGGTTTAATATCTGTTGAAGATGTGTTTTCTCTAGAGGGCATTTTATGCTTTGCAAAAGCCCTAGAAAAGTTTGCTTTTTTGTGTTTTGGGGGATTTTTGCTAGTATCAACATACCTTAAGTGGACAGATTTTAGTTTTGAAAACATAGTAAAACTCTCCATTAGCAAAAATGCACTTATCAGTGGAATGTCCATTGATACAGCTCTCCCAAGCATGTGTCTTGCTACTGCAAAGAGAAGTCCCAGGTCACCCTTTCTGTCAAACGTCCCCCCACTTTGAGCATAGAAAAGCCATGTGTTGCTCTGCTTTCAACAGTGCTGAGGACTTGTGACTCCCCTGTAATTACAGGATCCTGCACTCTTGCCAGTCCATTCTAAGCCATTTAATGTCACTCTGGTGTCATTTTTCAGTCAGCACAGCCTTTAAGAGTGGTGTGGTGCATGGAGTAGATGGTGTGCCAAATGGGTACCTCCTTCCCAGCAGTGAGGCTGCAGGCTGCCATCATGCAGCACAGCTACGAGGCTGTTTGCTGACACACCTCTGCTGTCCAAGTTGGGGTTTTTTGTCATTGCAGAAAATTAAACCCACATGAATCATTATATTAATGAAACGTGGTCCAAAGCAGGGGGAAAGTCTGGAATTGAGATGATATGGTAATTCTCATTTAAAATGAGAACATCAGTGAGCTCATCAGTGCTGTAGTTTAGCACTGCAGACTGCGCTGGCACTGAGGGATGCATCTGTTGAGCTCCATGCAGGACTTTGTTCCTACATTAATTTAGGCAAGCTGGAAGCTCACTGGCTACAGTGGAATATCTCCATACCTCATAAAACAGCCATGCAAACAGCCAAATGGGAAAGGAATAGAGCATATTTATAGTGCACTGGAGTTTTTCCTCTGAGCAGAGACCTATCTTTGTTAGAAGGCTTTTCTCAGCTAATTATAAGCATTACGTTTTTAGGACTATCAAACCAATGATGGAAAACGTGAGCAGATAACACACATACTCTTTGTTCCTGAGATGAAATGTTCAGGTTTAAAAGCTTGACTGAGTTCATCCTTTATGCTTATGCTAGAGAAGGATAAAGATGATCTGGCATGATCCATTTTAACTAGTAACTCTGGTGAAAAAGATACATGGCTACTAAACCAGCTAAGTGTTTATTACTCACAGATAATTCAAATTGTTCACAGAGTTCAATTATTCATAGGCTTTACTCTGCACAGATAATTCAAATTAATGGTTTCTATCAGGTAAGAAATACAGTAATGTCTTTTTAAAACATGTAATTTTGACTTACTATCTGATCAAATATGCTAATGCAATACTGAGATTTCATTTTGGTTCATGATTTGTTATGCAGCTTCATGAGACTTTATAATCTCTGGCAGCTGCCTTCAAAATTAAATTTCAGATCTAGTACACTATCACCATCCTAGGGGTGAAGCTAGGAGGTGGGAGGGGTGGACACTAAGAGAGCAAATTTATTGACTTTGCAATATAGCATGGGACTCCTACATAAAGAAGATCATGGGGAGAAAAGTGTTTCTGTTTAATAAGGCAGAGACTGCCTGAATTTGCCATGAGCTGCCAGGGGCTAGCTCTGAGGTTTTGCAAGGGAATGTTGAGCTGGAAGGACTGTGAGACACTGTGAGAGGTGAGATGCTTGAAATGTCAAGCTGTGGTGAAGTCAGTAAGAGCCTTGGAGGAGATGGTGTTTATTGACTCTGCTGCAAAGCAGATTGTGTACTGCCAGCTCCTGCTGGGATCCTGCTGCATTAGCAGTACATCTGGGGAGAGGCAAGCAAAGAAGGCTGGACTGGACAGAGAGATGTCTCCTGATCTACCACAGAGTCTCCTTTAGCAATGAAGTCAATGTTGGGGTTTTTTTCGTGTGTGACACTTTTTTGGTGCGTGACTTCAGCTAAACCTGAGCAGAGCGACACTATGACCAGAAAGTGTCATGAAAGCCTGTTGAAAAGCATCCATGCTGAAGTGCTCATGACAGTTTAAGACCTATTCTTAAACTGATAAATTCACTTTTTTTGCTTTTTTTGTTCAAGAAGATTCAGTTTCTGCACTAGAGCAGGACCTAGTAGAAAGATCCCACTGGGAGCCAAAACCAAAAACAAATTGGTGTTGATCTTGGCCACTTTATTTTGTTTGGGGATTTCATGACTATCAACAGAGAAATAGGGAAAGATTTAATTAAGTTCATGCTTGGAAGCCACAGACTTTCTGAAAACATGGAAGTTTTAAGGCAACTAAATGCAATTCTGGAAAATCTGGAAAGTCATCCACTAAAACTCTGTAAGTTCCTTTCAAATGTCTTGATGGGAAGGACTTGGGGTCCTTGCAACCAGCATGCTGGACCTGAGTCAGCAGCATGCCCTGGCACCAAGGTGGTCAGCACTGTTGCGGGCTGTGTAAGCAGGAGTGTAGCCTATAGATCAAGGGGGGTGATTATTGCCCCCTACAGTTTTAGACAATATGCCCCCAGTACAAGAATACTCTGTATACAAATATACTCTGCTATGGGGAGGGAACTGTTCTTCTTCGTGTTCAGAAGAGGCTTTGTGGGGATGCAAGAGCAGCCCTTTGCTACCCTATCATGAGGAAGGAGCTGGCTCTTTACAGTGGTGCATTGTGGAAGGACAAAAAACAACAGATTTTGGCTGAAACAAAAGATATTCGGACTAGATGCAGGATTTTTTCCTGGGGGCAGTGAAGCAGGTTGTCCAAACACGTTGTGCAGTCTCTGTCCTTGGAAGGTTACAAGCCCAGACAAGATAAAGCCCTGAATGGCACTGTCTGGCCTCAGAGCTCACCACCTCTGTCAGGGGGTGGGACTAGAGACCTCCTGAGCTGTTTTTTAGCCTGAACTATTCTTTAATCCATAGAGTCCTGTGATCCTATAAAAAATTTTCTCAAATCTTAACTATTATTCACTTTTCCTCACCTTAGCCCACACATGCATTATTGTTAAAGACAGAAATGCTCTCTGTTGAGTGCCTGTCGTGTAGCACCTTCACTGCAGCACAGTAGACAGTTGTGTGCCTTGTAATACAAAGGCATGTCAGTGAACATAATTCTAAGACCAATGTGAAGGTACCAAGAACTGAGAAAACTTCAGGAAATAAGAACACTTTGATCTTCTTCAGAGTCAAAACCCTGAATAGACTTCTATTATTTTTCAGGGGCCATACAAAGAATTTCTTTCACTGGCCTCTGAATAGAACTGGAAACCTGCACTGAAATGCCCCAGATTCTCTGCTCTGTGAGCAGACAGCTGTCACTGCTATTTGCTGTGACGTTCATTCAGTCTCATCCCTTTTTCCCGCTCTAAACATTATTATTGTCCTTTATAGAGGACAAAACCTCCTAAAGCCCTGTTTTCCATGCTTCCCTTAAACATTGATCCCTGAAAGTCCCTTCTACATGTTCTGCACCAGCAGGAGCAGCTGGCTCTCTTTTCCGGAGGGGCTGGTGTTGGCAAAGCAGCAAGAGCTGCCAGCCTGGTTGACTATGGCATTCCCAAAAGGTTTGCAGGATCCTGCGCCTCCAGGACTAAATGTGGACTAAAGCAAGCTTTCTTCTGCTCCTCACAGCAGCCCCACCCTGATTTCCTAGCTCCAATTTTTGCCTGAATTAGCTTGAGCCTGATGGCCTTTGTGAACTGGACTAGTGAAGATGTCATGAAACAGGCTTCAGCACAAGCTCTCTGGAGCCTGGAGATTCTGGGAAATAGTTTTGTAGTTTTGACTACAACATATTTTTTCTTCTTTGCTAAACTATATTAGGTGTATTCATTTATATTGCACCTGTTTCCAATGACTTCTGTGTGTGCTGCAAACACCTGTTGTGATTCTGATTTAAATACACACGAAAACTTCATTGAGCCAGATGGGTGTAATTTTTATTGCTTCTATTTCTATAGTAGCTGAGTGGTTTTAAAAATCTCTACAGCAGATTAAGGATTTCATCCATAATGAGAGATGCTAGTAAATCTGCAGAAGAGCTACACTTTTCTAGGCTGTACAGCAGGAAGGCTACAGGACGTGTTCCTTAGAGTGAAAATGGTTCCCATTATTCTGAGTGAGGAGTGGAACATCTGCTGGAAGTTTTCCGGAGGCTTATTGCTGCAATAAAAGGAAAGGCTACAACTAATTAGTATGGGATCTCAGAAATGGCTGTTGCTGTTTTGAAGCTCTAGCACAACAATATAGTTATTAGCTTGGTTTTGTTCCATTGCAGCCTCCTGGAAAATCTATCACATTTTAATGAATAATAAACGCTGAGCAGCTAAGGAAATTCTTCTCAGGTTTGCTTGTTATCAAAGCAGGAAGATCTTAATATTTGCTAGAAGAAAGCTTTATAAATGTTTACTATGTTAATGGCTAAGTCTGCAGGTAAATGACCTACACTGTTTGGGTATCTCTTAGTAACAGAAGAAATTTTAAAAAATAAAAATAAAAAAGCAGGTTTCCACTGGAGTTGCAGTTCCCTCTATAATGATTGTTGTCATCAGGCTTTTCTCATTTTCTTTTGTGGAAGGAACTTCTGGATTTCCAGGGACTGATTAATTCATTAGAAATGACCAGTGAAGGGCAGGTTTCTCCCTTGAGAATTAAGTTTTCCCATTGCTCTGTTGGTTGACCTACTTCTCTCATTAGTGGCTTAAATTTCTGATGAAGGACCTGTAGCTCCTTGTAGATCTGCCCACAGCAACTGGACCAATGTATGAGTATATGCAGTTAATTTATTAGTATTCCTGTAGTGTCTGTGAGCTGTTGAGTGGATGCTCAGCATGCCAATCACTATATAAACCAAGGACAAAGGCTGCACCTGCACTCAAGAGCTTAAGTGCTTCCAGAAAGACAGAGGCAGAAAAGTCACATAAATGGAAATCCAGGAATAGAGGTAACATGTTTATGGAAACATAAGAACAGAGGTAACATGTTTAGGGGAAGCCAAGCACTGCATTCTGAATTTGCTTTTTCACTGTAAGGATACCATGCAAAATTCAGCATGATAAAAAATTTGATCAAGCAGACTTAACTGACAGATGAGCTTTAAACCACCACGAGATGTGCACAGATGTCACCTGTTTCCATGCCCACTGTTTTTTTCCGCTCAAATCGGTTAACACAAAACTGAGGGAGAACATGGAAATTTCCATCCAAGATTTCTTTGAGTCAGGGAAAAATTTGATCCAGAGGATCTGCTTCTCTTGTACTAACAGAAACAGGCTGTTAGTATTTCACAGTCTAATGAAAAATTCAAGCATTGTTATTGATGTTGTTTTCAAGTCTTGTTTGTGCCCACCTGGCTGTATTTTGCAGTGTTCGATTTTATTCATTGCCTCTCTCCCATATGAAAAGGCCAAGAAGCTGTAAGCAACAAACTGTGTCTCCTGTAAGAGCCTTTGGTGTCTGTGCAGGACAGATCAGTGCTTGCTTTAGTGCCCTAAAATCAGAACTAGTTTTCACTGAACTTTTATTTCCATCTTCTCCATCCTTCTGGCATTTGCATTTTTTTTTAATCAAACAGTGGTTTCAGTGGTTTTTAGCTGCTTAAGCAGCATTTCCTTAGCAAAACAGATTATGCAGGTGCAAGGGGTATTGAGCTAAAAATCAAGAACATGGCAGCACGGTGAAGCAGTAGATTAAACTGTTGTGACTAAATGCATCATAGGAGTCATGTAGAATTTATTTGTTAATATCTGAGGTGCTATAGCTTTCCCCACCTCCCTGATCCCTCCAAAATTTATTCTTTTAGATAAACATCCAATACTCTCTTGGATCATAAATTCTGATTTGTCCCATAATGCATATCACCACCGGGAGATTTTTGAGACCAATTTTAAACATTATTATGTTATATGTTATAATATTAAACACAGATTGTAGGTGTTACAGCTAGGAAAATACACTGAATTATTCTTCCTGATGTTTCATCGTGCCAATGCAGGGGGCATGCAGTATATTTCAACAAGAGATCAGGCTTTCTGCAATTGTCTTAAGACACAAATAATTGATATTGCAGAAGAAAACCAGTTGGCTGACACATCTGTTGGACTAAAAGGTTGTAGGGCAAGTTCTTCCACAGGTCCTTCAGGTTTGCTCTGCTGGTTTTGCTCTCTGGGTCCATGTAATGGCTTGCTGATAGGGAATGTCTTTGTTCATGTGCAGAGATTTACTGCTGTGGGTTGCTGAGCACCAGGAAGAGTGACTGCACAGGCCTACCTCCCTCCATGCTGAACAATTCTGCAAGTCCACAGTCCAGAGGACAGTACAGAATAAGAATGAAGGGAAACATGTCATTGATTTGCTGGTACAATAAAGGGCACTTTCGTTTTCTGACCAATGCCTATTCTCCAGTACAACAAGGTAAGCAATATTCCTGCTTCTCATCTCAAAAGTGCAGATGCTTTATGTCACAAGCCAAAGTGAGTCACTGAGATTGATAATGCGCCTGAACAAAGAGCTTGATTGTAACTGATCACACATCCTAGATAAACAGTAGCTGTAATGGTTACTTCCCTTTTTGTCTTCATACAGCTATTCTTTCTTTCTCGTACAAAGGTTAAAAAGCCTTCTGCTAATGCAGCCTTCTTTTCTGAGCTGGTGGAGGCACTATCCTTTTAGGTATAAAGATTATATCTTTGCTGATGGCCAGAAAAAGGAAGATGATTACTGCATAAGACAATATTAGCCCCATTTGCAAAGCATCTTGTAGGATTACTACTACAGAAAAATTAATAAATGTCATAATGTACTTTGAATTCTGAGCAGATCCTACAATTAATTTTCCTTATCTAGTAAAAACTTAGTCACAAACAAGTATCTTTTCGGCCAGAAGTAGATATGATTAAGGTTTCCTGCGGTATGTTAAACTGATTTTGGCAGTCGATGAAAAGAAACCGAAACAGATAGTTTGGATAGTTCAAATAATTACAAAGAGTTTCTTGCTACTGAAATATTTTCCTTTTTGAAAGTATAAGATGGTTTTAAGAACATTTGGGAACTTCTGTAAAATGCAATGACTAACTAACTTCTTGAAATTAGTTTTTCAGTGAGAATGTTGTTTCAGTTTCTTACAATTTTTCTGATTCACATTTATGTATAATTGCCAGAGATAAATGAGTATAACAAACATTAAAATATACAGCTACCAATTCAGAGGCATATTCTACACTCATTTTCTGAATCCCAAGCAACACTCACATGTGTGTACAGATTACAGAAGCAAAGCTAAGGCCTAGAATTACTGTATGGTAAACTGAGAAAGCTGACACTGTGTTTTTCAGCACCTCACTGCCTTAGCAAAGTGTGGCTGATGCTGAGGAATTGTGCTGGGCATCCCAGCAGAGTGACGACCTGGAGATTCAGATGGACTGGTGTCACAAATCCTTAAAATATGGATGTGAAGGAAGTGTGACACTTGGAGACCCTGCTGAAGGCAGTCTCTGGAACAATGTAGCTCCCCATGAGAGGCTTTCACCATCAGGAGTTGTGCTGTTTTCCTTGTGTTTTTTGCTGGGTTTAGATTATTCAGCAACACTAACTGGACAAGAGTTATCACTAAAAATACTACTTGTTTTTTACAGACTAGCATGGAGCATTTGGTTATAATTCACAAATATTAGGAAAATACTCTGTTTGTGAACATCAGTGTTAACTGCCCTGTTAAAAAGAGGAACAAAAGCAGACTGTGCCGGCAGCATCCTTCAAAAGCAGCACATGGAGGTGTGAGCTGTTGTGCTTGTGATTGACCTTGGGTCTTTTTGGCCCAGTAGCTGGGATTGTAGGTGGTGTGTGTGAGGTGTTTATGATTACGACCTTTGTGTGTGATGGACGAGGCTTTCCCAACTCATTGCTCACCAAATACTGGCTAGGACAGTTGACATAGTTCACTGTGAATCAGAGCAGAAAACAGAAACTGGCTTTTTGAAGAGTGATGCTGGGCAGAGTCTCTAGCAGGGCCATGGGAACAGATGGAAGCTCGGTGGGAAGGCAAGAGACCAGATTGCTTGCCTCTGATTTGGCATCACTAAAGTCAGTGCAGCAAAGATAGTTTTAAACCAACTCAAGAGAAGCTGGACCACCAGTCTCCTCTAAGGCATGTAAATATAGAGGAGGAAGAGGAGAAATCTGTGCTCCTTGAGACAGGCTTGTAGCACAGATGTGCTCAGCACGTGTTACAGGGGAGAGGAGGTAGTTAAACAGGGTTAAAGCCCACACAGGGTAGTTGAACAGAGACTGGTGCCAGTGGGATTGTCTGGTGATGCACAGTACGTGTTTGCACTTGGCTGGGTGTCAGTGTGCATGGGCTGGAGCAGGCCATGAAGAGAAAAACCTTAAAAACAGAAGACAAGACATGGTCAACAGAACACTTAGGATAAGAAAAGAGGTGGACATAGCTAATAACTACTATTTATTGTGATTTAAAGAGAAGTCAAGAAGATAAATCTTGCCTGTACATGGAGTGCAAATTGCACCCAAGCCAGAGGCACCAGGAGGGCAGTACACTTGTCAGAGTAGATCTATGAATACTATTCTTAGATGCAGCAGGTTATTTATTATGAATGTTTTAAACCAGCATGTCATAATACATCATCTCAGTTACTCAAGGATGAATGTAATTCCTTTGGTCTTGCAAATATAGCCTGCTTACTCTGCTGTCGAGCATGTAGTTTCTGCCTAGAACAAAATCCGGCTGGATTTTTAATTTCTCTTAAGCTTTCATTTTTCCTTGTGCTTGTATTACAGAAGAAGCAAGAATTCCAAAGAGTTTGGGGCCCTGAGAGATTAAAAGTTACCTTATTCTAAAGCAGGTCATCTGTGCACTGGCCCAAATCTCCCCTTCTGTGAGACAAGGCTGCATTTTGGTTTTTCACTCTCGATCTGCTGCCCTCTTCCCCAGTATCTCCATTATTGTATTCTAAAAATAATTGCATCTTTTCTACCTTTCATATGTAGCAGGATGGAGCAGGCAGCAACCTCACTTGCTGCACAGTAGGATGACCAGAATAAAATAGCATCTTCAGCAAAAAAATGTTAAACCCAAGATCTTTTCAAGTAGTTTCTTTGGGAGAAGAACTTCCACAGGTGTTCTTCATCAACTATCTCTTCTTAAAAGCTAAACAATCAATAACTAAGTGTATAAAACAAAGCTTGGGCCACATATGCAAGGAATAAAGACCTGCAGATGGCATGTTAACATCTCATAAGTGACTTGTGAGAAGATGTGAGATGTTGTGGAGCCATCACAATTGTATGAAGCAGTTGTATGAGTCTGTGGTTCTTACTCCAGCAGAAGCTGGAGTGACAGGTGACTGGTGACAGTCCACTTTTCTGACAAAATCAGCTTGTGAGATTGGCCCACAACTGGAAAATCTGGGAAAGAAATATAATGTTAAAAAGCATGTTCCAGAATGGATAAGCTCAGGGTTTCAACTTACCATTTCCATGTGTCCTTTGTGAGACTACAGTCAGGAGGTTGTGACCAAGCATGGTGAGATTGGGGATGGGAAGACCTCGATCATTAGGCCTTGTACAGTGCTGAATGTCAGCAATTCCTATAAAGAACTGTAAGGAATCAAAGTCCTGATAAAAAAGCCAGATAGCACTTGATCATGTAATGCTCCTTCTTTTTATATTGTTACGAAGTTTCAGGGTTTGACAAGATGGATGCAAGTGCAAATCTTTGGCTTTTGGCTTGTTTAATTTGAGGTAGTATTTCCTAAGTTTTGCTTCACAATTATACAGCTTAAAAATTTAAATCAAAAAGAAAAATAAAGGGTTGAAAGAACTCCGAACCCAAAAGTTGATGCCTGTCTATGGTGACAGGATGGAGGCTGGCAGTCAGCACCCTCTCCAGCCTGGAAGCAAAGGCAGGCTGAGGCTGTAGTGCAGGCAGTGTGTTCCCTGGACGGCTGCCAGGGATGGGAGCACAGCAGTGCTGGGGGAGGACCAGGACGGGAAATGTGTCATCGGATGAGTCAGCTGGCTCAGGACCCTGTGCCACAAGAGCTGCAGCTAGGAATGACCCAGCTCTGGCAATTGTCTTCCTGGGAAGGTGGGCTATGGCTATGAAACAAGCCTAGGAAAGGCTAAAAATAGTATGCCTATAAAGCTATTTATAGTCTCAAAACAGGGGAATGTTATGGGGAATATAATAGAAAGTGATAGGGAGTATATGGCTCTGCCACTGCAATGCATTCTTTTAAAGATTATGAACACTTATGAAGCAAATTGCAAAGGAAATACAAACCCTCCAAAGAGAAGGGGAAGAAAGAGAAGAGAGCAAGAGGAGAAGGAAGGTTATATTTTTTTGTGTAACACTTGTACCAGATTTTGGTTTTTTTGTGTAATATTTGTACCAGGAACATACTTACCCTTCCCTGACCTACCCTGATGAGATGACAAGTGATTTTGCAGCACTAATGCAGCAGGCTGGTGGTGTACCAGTTCTTTTTACCTCATGCTGGCAGGGTATGTGTAGGACTCATTAAAAGAATCAAAACCACACTATAATAATTACATGAAAATAATGAAAAAGTTTTTTGTTTGATTGGCTTTTCCCTCTTCTCCTTGGGCTACATTTACACCCAGCTTGAGGAGGCAGAGGTGAAAGGAGAGTGTATTGAACAATTCAGAGGTAATATAATTTTGGACTCTTGGAAAATCAGACTTTAAATACCCCAAATAAATTTCTGTGTGGCTCAGCAGACATGACATTCAGTATGTGTCACAATGCGGCTTCAAAATAGAACCTGCCAGTTAGGACAGCACAGGGGGCTTGACAGAGATAATGGATGGAGTGAGACTTCCAGCTGGAGGAATGAAATGGTGAAATCTGTAATCAAAACGTGAGCAGCATTTAAGGGCTGATTGTAAAAGAGCTGGCAGAAAGAAGGCCAATAAAGTTTTCTTGAAAGCTTGAGAAATAAGAAAGCCAAGGATTGCACCTGTACTGAAACAATGCTGAGAAGGGATCCAGCCAAGCCTGTGCTACTCTAGACCTGGAGAAAACAATGAGAGAAGGGAGCCCCACTAGGCAGTGTGCCATAGCCATGGAGTAATGGTGCTCCATACCCTCTGCATGCATAAGGTCAAAAATTAGGGAACAGACTCCTATGCTCTACATTTGTTTTATCCACCCATCCTTTGTACAGGGAGCTGTCGCATGGAAGGGGGAAGAAGTATAGGGGCAATAAATCAGAAAGGACCTAGTGAAATTTCTTCGGAGGGCATTGGACTTAAAAATACTGCTGTCGTGTTGGACAAGGCCAGGCCAAGAATAGACCACGTGAGGGAATGGGGCCCATTTGTGGAGTAACCTGCTTCAGCACCTGTCTGTGCAAAGAGTGGTTGGTAGAAGGCTGCAAGGTGATGCCTGTTGCCTTTCCACAGATTTCTGCAGTAGGCAGGACAGCCATCCCCTGTGATGAGCTGAGTTACCAAGCCAGCTGACCAGGCAGGACAAGCAGCAGCAATTGCAGGCAAAGAAATGTGTACTCTCAGTGAGCAACCTAGGGGTACTTCTAAGCTCTGGCTCCCCACAGCAGGAACTGGGCTGCTTTTCATTTCAAAGAGACTGCAATCACCCACCAGCTTCACTTCTGTCTCCACTGAGTTCAGCCAGTAGGCTCTTTCTTGCTGCATTTTCTCCTCTATGTCAATTGGCACCCAGTGAAGGGAAGGTTATGTTGCTCTTGCCCCCATGGCTGGAGACAAGCAAAGGATTTAATTTCAAGAGACTAATCTCGGACCTCCAGAATTCAAATCATATAACAGCAAGTCACTGCTCTAGAGCTGACCACAATTTCTTGTGATCCAAAAAAGATGAGACTAATACTGTCTTTAGAGGGCTACTGTGGGACTACAGGCATGTGTGGGTTGTTTTTAATATATGGCAAAGATTTTTGTGTCTAACATCTTTTCATTTCCAACTGAAAAATGATCCCTCTTCTTCCCCTTCCACTTGTTCAATGTACTACCTGTGGGAAAAGAAATCCAATTAGCATCTGTTGCAGATAATTTTCCAGCTTTAGGGGGAAAACTGTCAATAATACTTATTTTATAAGCCATATATAGAAAACATATTTTTAAATTGCTAGAATTACGATGGCAATTTAAAACTGTTATGTTTCTAATTGATGCAGGAGTTATAATTAAGAGAAAAAGTGGAGAAATTCCATGCCCACTGGCAGTTGAAGCCTTTGCTGCTCACCTTAGCTACATCTGCAAATATGATGATAAATACAGCAAGTAAGTAAGAAGATATGCATGCTTGTATGTACTTCTTTCACACCTTCTCTGTTGCTGCAATGTTTGAGTTGTTCATGTTGAGCTGCATCTGAGGGCCCAACGCTGCTTTCATTGAGTCTGACAGAATTTCTGTTTAAATCAAAGATCAGATACTGGCTCTACACAAAGCAAGAGCTGCATTGCTGGTATTGGTTTGGCTCTATCTACCCATCCATCAGTTAAAAAAACACCAAAATTTTGAGACACAGGTACTTTGCATCTTATAAATGACTTTTAAGAAGTGATGCGAGGATGAGCCAGCAGACAGATAGAGAATTCAACAGGGGTCTATCAGCCCCACAAGTGTCTCAGGTGAGCTCAGCTCTCCATCTCTAGCAGTAGATGGTATTTAGTTGATAATCTGTCCTGGTGATATTTGCGTCACCTGGAGCCAGAAGAAAAAAAGACATTCAGTTATTCATGTAAAGCTGATCTACATGATGAGACAGCAGAATGTAGAACTTTTGGGTCCTGAATTCCAGCGGGTGTCCTCAGTGTTAGCTCTTAATGCAGCAGGGAGGCACAGAAGTGAGTAAGAATAGCAGTAGTGAAGCTTGGCTTTGGGAATAGCAATGAGATACAGAAGATTTCAGGAACCAGAAATTGAGAAGAGGGAAAAAGCAGCACAGATTTTTCAAGCCAGTTCTGGGCAAGGCAGCAAGAATTCAGCAAAATATATGAAAGAGCAGGTTGCTGGAGAATGATGTTAGGATCTGATCTGAAGAAATCAATGCGGAAAAGAGTTGGGGTATTAGATTTAAATGGTTATTTTAAAAAGTGACATTAGGAAAATGGGAGAATGGGAAATCTTATGACTGAGAGAGAATATTCTGGCAATCCTAGATTTAGTCAGAACCTAAATATAAAGATGTCAGTCCTTTCTAGTTCTGCCTTGTGGTCCACCTACCAGCAGTGTACGCACTCGCTCTACTCCCACGTCCTCCCGCCTCCTGTTAACAGCAGCAGCAGCAATCATTCTTGGCTCACAATAAACCTGAGGAGAAGCATCAGCAAGCTTCCCAAAACTGTAATGTAATGTGACTGAGGCTTTTTTTTAGTTACAAATGGAAGGATTCAGACCTACATCTCCCATCACAAGGATATTTGTCATGGGTGAGCTCAAGGAATGTTTATCAGTACTCTTGTTTACATGGAGTGATACAGAGGTGAGAGTGTTGCTGAAGTTTGCTTCTGAGAGCAAGGAGGTCTGTTCTTTTGCATACTACTCCAAACCTCCAAAACTGTGCAAATTTGCTGTTGATGTCTGTTAAATACATTGTACAAAATTCCTTTAAATAATACTTGAACCAGGCATTAAGTCCCATGTCTGCTTCTCCTTTAGGACTGCAGGATCTTTGTCTGGGGTGATTTCTTGCATCCCAGCTGCAATTATTTGGCTGACAGTGTTTTTCCCTCCTTTCTTGGCTTTTAGGTATTTCATTTCTCACAAACCAAACAAGACCTGGCAACAAGTGTTCTGGTTTGCCATCAGCATTGCTATAAATAATGCCTACATCCTCTACAAAATGTCAGAAGCCTACCATGTGACAAGGTACAGCCGTGCACAGTTTGGTGAAAGACTTGTAAAGGAGCTTCTGGGCTTGGAAGACACCTCACCCACCCACTGATGCTTTGCTCTTGGTGGCATAGACAGGGGCTGGAGGGAAAGCAGAAGATGCACACCTGGAGTGGCAAAGCAAGGAACTTGTTACACCACCAGTACCGTCATCCAAAAATGCCAAGTGATGCCACTAGAGAGGTGCAAACTTTGTTCCTAGTATCAGCTGGATGTAAACAAGTCGTGCAGAAAGTGCCACTGGAAAAGCTGACACAAAATTGCATATGGGAATGCCCTGTGGGAATCTGTACACCCAAACCAGACTTAAATTAGCCATCATCTCAATGCTATTTGTTGAACGGGGTCATCTTGTAAAAGTTCCTCTTGGGCCAAGAGCTTGTCAGAAGCTGGCACAGCTTAGCAGTCCTAGACGGGTATTACAGGAAACTTGACATCTTCCTTGGAATTATTAAATTCCAGGAGAAGCCCCGTGAGGCTGCTCCGTGGGCTGTGGCTGAGCGTGGCTGCCATCACTGCTGTCCTGCACAGGAACACTGCAGCAGGCATCTTGACACCACCTTCACAGGCAGGCAGCCAGGAGCTGAGGACCAGTCATGATTTTTTCTTTCTGTGTTTTTTTTTTCCCTTTGTTTTTTTAATGTAACATAGGACAATTTGATCCCAGTTAGAAGACAGGAAAATTAGGAGGAACCAAGTACACATTAGTGAATTTAAAATGACAAATACATTACACTGATTTTCTTTTTTAACCAGGATGAAACATTTTATACACAAACAGTGATTAATACTGTAAGTATTAACAGTGAGTTAATCAGTAAGTAATACTGCCTCACATCTTAACTGCCACGGTCAGTGTACAGGTGAGAAATCAAAATATATCAACTATATTGTTTCTTGATTTCAACTGCCTCTTAAATGTTGCTTAAAAAGATAATGTAAAGGACTGTTAAAGTTTTTCTTTGGTAACTTTCAAGGCCTTTTTGGTCCACTTTAGAATTTGGTTTGGCACACAGGTGGCAAAAAAAGAAAGTCACTAATAGCCGAATGTTTCCCATGATCACTGTGGGGTGTTCTGTAGGAATTGTTTCTGGAAGAGTTCAGGGCTTGTCACAGTAGTTGTAATTAAGCAGATTACGTGTTTAGCAAAATGACGTAGCATTGTGTTTTAGAAAAGGAAAGAAGTTCAGTTGCAACCAACTTTAAACCTTGCTATAACAGAGCAAGCCCAAAGAGTTCTTCTGTTCTGACTGACACTGTAGAGGACAAGCATCACCGTGAGCTGGTGGCCAAGGCCACGTTTTGGTGCTCGTGGAATCTGAAAACCACTGGAGTTTCAGAAAACAATTCTGAGAGAAAGAGGTATGATTGAAATGAGGGAATCAATACTGAGGGGAAGTACTACCCTGCCCTCTACACTTTATTGATTTTAGTCCTAACTCAATCATCAAAAAACTCTGTATTCTGAAGGTTAGCAGTGATGGGCACAAACAGAATTGCATTAACTTACAGGGCAGAAAACCATGTTGATTAGAGGAGCCCAAGCCTGAAAAGTATTACTCTCAAAGAATGACTCGAGCTGATTCAAGAGCAATGGAGTGAGTGATTGATTTATCAGTCTAAATCTTACCAGATTACATGTATCTATTTGACAAGGGGCAATAGAGGGTAACCAACATAACTTTGGAAACTCCTCAGATTTCATCATTCTGTGACATGCAAATGCCTAGCTTGTAAATAATAACAGAGGAAGAATCCAGCAGGAGCTAGAAAATGAATGACTAGCCCATGGAGTATCCTTGCACTGACACCTTTCTCTTTCCACCAAAGTCTTACTGTTTGGCATAGACCTAGAGGCAGATCTCACTTGGTTGCAAGGAAAGAAGGGGATGGCTAGCTCCATGGTGGTTCTGCTTGTGCTGCAGCCTGGAGCCTGTCCCACACATCCTACTCTGCCTGCCAGCTGCACAATGAACAGCAGCAGGACTCCTAAGCATCCTTTTCACTTCTCAGTCCACAAGGTCTCCACCCAGGAAGCATGGGAGAAAGGACCAAACTTTGTGCACTGAGGCCTCCTAACCACAAAAGAAGGAGGTGGGTTTGTACCACTCTAACCTTTGACAATATCACACTGCACAGGAACCCAAGGATGGGATCAAAGTATCTTGGCCTTGCAGAAAACTGAGACCACCTCTCTTCAGACTGTGTTTGATAGATGGTTATTGACAGTCTTGTAAGTATTCAAAGGGAGACAGCAGCTAGCCTAAAGCATGAAAAATAAATGTTCAGCAATATAAACCTACAGTTTTCTTTTTTTCAGGAAATTTCACTGAGTGTTCTTATTGCTCCCTGCTTCAGACAATGCCAGCCTATACTGGATCAGGAAGTGTAGCTACTGCTCATCATATCCCATAAATTTATATGGTGGTTACAACTGGGGCAGGAAGGAAAAGTTTGGCTCGATCTTAGCTGATGGAATGGCTTAAATGAACAGTGGCTGCTTCCTTACACTCCCATGCCGTGCTGGGGTATGCGCAGGATACCCACGCTCCCAGCACACATGGGATGGTTTCCAAGACCACCTTGGAGCCACTTGGCATTTCTGAAGAGTAGGCACCACTCTCCAGCTATGTTGTTGGCCCCTGGAATAAATCTGGAGCCTTTGGCCAATTGTCACATAACTATGTATGCTTAAAGGCCTGGATCCAGGCCATCCTGTACAGAAAATGCCTTTTCTTTTTTAGGTGACAGTAGGCCTGAGGCCTTGGGTTATTTCATTTTTCACCAATGTATGCATTTAATTATGTGGATTACTTGAGCTCAAAGTATGAGATCCTAGCTTTTTGCCTCAGGGACTGAGTCCTGAGTAGTTTTCCCTAGAATTGGTGTTGACGGGGGATTACACAGTGGCTGACTATTACAGGGAAGATGCTTTAGTCTCCTTTGTAAAGGAGAAAAATGAAGACAAAATTATAGCTTTGCAATGAATTTCATTTTCTTAGCCTTAACCATCCCTCATCATTTGGAACTGTTGTTCTTATCATGCACAAACATTCCACAAGTAAGCAAAAATATTTATATATATTTGTATGTACAAAATGCCTGAATTTTGGCTCTCAAAGCCAACAAGCAAAAGCCACCAAAGTGTAGTCTATATCTACAGATAACTTCCTCCTCATCTTTTCCTTTTATTGACTGGAAGTGGATAGGGTTGGGGAAAGTTAAGATTTCTCCTTGTTGAAAAAGCATCTTGCACTTTTTCTGTTACTACAACCAAGGCAAAGTAAATAAGGAAGACATAGGATAATTTTTGAAAGGCTAAAGTTTGTTAACTGCAGCTCAACCTGTGTAGGATTATTTCCTTTACCACAAACTGGCTCACTCAGATTTGATTCCCCACCTGGTTGTAACACTAAAGCTTCTCCCTAATTAAAGGGGAGAAAAAGTCTCAAAGTAGTGCAAGGATGCTCGTTATAGTGTGTGTGTGTGTCTAATTGTGAATAGCTTGTGAAATGATAGTTTGGGTTGTTTGTAGCCTTAAGACAATCTGGTAATCTGAGAACTCAGCAGAAGGTAAAATGCAGCAGAAATGCCGACCAGGTCACAGAGGAATGTCTCTAAAATTTTTCAGGAAAAAAAAAGAAGTCTGACATTGAAGTAGTGAAGGGAGCACAGCGCAGCTCCTTTCTCTCCTGATGAATTGAATTTTCACTGACATGTACTTCTAAAAACTGGTAATTACTTGTTCATGATATGCAAACTTTGTTTCAAAGAACCATCAGTAAGTCATACCAACCACCCTCTATGCACACTACTTTCAGGAAATGTCTGTTGTGCCACGATCCATTCTTGAAAAACATTTCTTTTCCCAGTGTGTAATACCACACTTTCCAGAACTTAGAAGCCACTGGGAAGTGGTTTCCACCATTGTCTCAGCTGAAAAATGCTTCAAGGGCTTGCAGGAATTCTGCCACTTTTTACTTCAGCCCATCTGTACACTTGACAATAAGGCACAATTTAAAGAACTCTCCTTTTCAGTTTTTGTTTCTATTCTCTACCCCCAACCCTTCTATATACAAGTAGTTTAGGAATCATAATTTACAGTACAACTTTGTTTTCTTCAGGTAATTCCTAGAGAAAATTGAATTTTGCAACTCAAAAACAGCATTCCTGTTCTTTACCTCCAGCTGTATTTCTATGGCCTTTTTTTCCCCAAAGATGTTTTCTTTCTAACAGTTATTTAGAAGTCTGTCTTGAGCTGGTGAGTAGTGAAAGACGCCTCCAGTGTCTCATTCTTCCACACCTTAGTCCCCTCGTGCTAGAGCTGATTCCACTGATGAGAGAGGGATTATGCTGCTCTGATAATTCTGTGCATCTCTGGTACTTTCCAAGCAAGGATTGCAAAGTGCTGTAACAACCTCAGCACTCATGGGACATTACTAGGTTTCCAAAGCTTCTCCTTTCCCACCAGACACCAAGGCACAGCACAGATAGGGGGGATGATGAAACTGTAAAGTGGAGTTTTGCACTCCTGCTGATTAAGGCTGTGTTCTGTGTTTTCAGTGACTTGGTTCTTGTTCAAAAGCACTTTTCCAAACCAGAAATGAAAGTATGCCAAATATCATTTCCCCCTAAGTAAGGGCTGTGGGACTTAGCACAGGTTCCTTCATACAGGCTGGCATGAGTCAAAACCAAATTGCACTAAAGGTAAGAGAAAATTTGATAAAACATAGGAGCCTAACAAGCCTAGAGGAACTTAGAAGAGATAAATGGAAAAATCTGAAGCTCTGTAACGGTCCAACAAACAATGTGAAATTTAGAAAAAATAGTTACTGAATTAAGAAAAATCACTGAGGCTTAGATGGAATATGAAGTCTTCCATCCTGCTCTGTTATGGAATTTGCCATGGCACTTTCTTTATGTTCAGATTGATGTAAGATTGGTTGTAAAACAAACTCATCTCAGTCTGGTTGAGAAAAATATTGAAGTGTCGAAGGCCTGTTCACAGTTTCACAAGGGCAAGGAATTCTAAGCTCAAAACAGGTATATATTTGGCCTGCTGTTAACTAGGATACTTGCACCAGCACATCACATCATCTACTCAAAAGCAAGCCTGTCATCAGTGCTACTTGGTATATACTCATTCTTGTCACAATTCTTCCTAAACTTACCTTTGTTTCCAGAAGCATAATGAACTGGAAGCACCTCTGTATCATCGCCTCACTGTTGGGAAACAGTTGAGAACATCTGTGTTTTGCAAAAAGGATCTCTTCCTCTTCTTTTGAGTGACAGCTTTGTCTGGAAATCTAGCCCTGGAGAAGCTTCCTGCCCCACACTTTCCTTTGCTTCCCTCATTCCTCACATTTAGAACACATCCAAAGCATCCTGCAGGTTCTTGATCCAGAAGAGTTGCCAACACAGAGTTGGCCCTTCAATTTACTTTGGTAGCTTTGCTTTTCTGGTCCTTTCTGCTATTTTGCAGATCTTAGATGAAACAGGGTATTGTTTCAGCAGGCTGTTCTGATTGCAATCACTGTGAAGGTGTTGTCTGCTCTGCCCCATTAGTGCTGCCCCAGCAGCTTTGGATGGAGCCCAAAGAAGTTTCAGCAACACCAACTCACTGCTCCAACTGGAATGGCTGTAATATTCCTCAGCTCTGCACTGCTGTCGTAGAGAGACGTTTGACAGAGTCTGGGGATTTTTCTTTGTGTTTTGCTTTGTTTTTTGAAGCCCTTTCACTGATGGGTTTGGTGAACAGCTGTTAGGTATCACGACAAGGCCTTAAGTGGTAAATCCCTTTTGTATCACTCTCTTGAAGTAATAATTGCTTATATTGGATGTCAGGGTGGTCCATGTGATGTGTAGTGCAAAAACCTTACCCACAAAAGCATCATTGGCTGTACCTGAAGAACCTTGGATGCCTGGGCCCTGGGTGAGCATCCCAGGGGGAGAGGACTGCGACGTTGTGCTGTAGGACTGTGATGTGCAGGACCTCGCTGGGGGAAAAGGCTGGGGAGACACAAGAACACAATTTGCAATCCAAGCTCCTCAGACAAGCAGACTTCATAGTCAGGCTGATCTCAGAAGTTTCTCTAGGAAAGGGAAAACGCCAGTTTGCTCCCAGCCCTGGCAACTCTGTTTCTAAAATAAACACTATGGCAAATGCTTTCGCACTTCAGGTATTTACAGTGTGCTCTGGCCTTCATAGCATTTTGACTTGTTTCCACTAGATCCTCCCAAAAAGCCGAGAAACTGAAAAGGAAAACACAGTGCACTAGGTTCAGCTGTCCAGGGCCCTAACCCACTTGTGTCAAAGTAACTTTGTGGTCTTGTTCTCAAATAATCTGTGTCAAGGCATTTGCAAAATGTGACTGCTGAACAGTTTGCATGTCTCTATGAAACATAGTTGCTCATTTGATAAAAGCAGTTTGCAGGTCTCTCGGACTTATTTTGCAGCCTGGATTTTTCTTCTAGACATAAACCAAATCTTTGCCTGCAATTTCAGTACTGAAATAAAAAAAATAGCTTGATCCCACGGTCTGGGGGTGATATCAGAGATAACAAAACTCAGGTTTATGCCAGTGATTAATCTGATCCTATAAAGGTGAGGCTAATCAGCATGGTCTGACACAAGGAGGAGTTCAGGGTTTGAGTGGGTTTGAGAAGGCAGAGGAAAGTTCAGAGGATGGGCACATGGAGAAGACCCAGGTGATCCCTTTTAACTCTCATCATTCCAGCATGTATATCCCCCTCTCCTGCTGCCTTTGAATTAAAAGAAAAGGCTGATGTTTAACATAACCATTCTGCACAGCTGATTTAGTAACACAAACCCTGCTTTGGCTACATACATCCCTGGCCTCACCCCATGCCTTTCCTTAGACTGTACACGTTCAGTAGTCATCAGCCTTGGAGTCACAGCACTGCTGCATGTCAGCACAGCATGGAAGCTACAGACTGTGGGAGCACCACAGTAGAAACAGGGACAATGGGGATTCTAGAGAAGGAGTCTCCCCCTTGACATTTTGTTTTCACTTATTTTTCAATGTGTGCAACTTACATTCCATCCAATGCAGTGACAGTTCCAAATGCAAAGATGGGCCTGAGTGCTTTCAAGACCACTGGGCTGTGCTCACACCATCAGCAACCGCGGTTCTGTTGCAACCCTCCATATTCTTTATAATTCTAAAGATTTCTGTTGAAAGCATAAATTACATAGGTAAAGTATACACTGCAGATGACTTTTAATTTTATTTTATTTTTAAAAATCTCAGAGCAATTTTATAACAGCCAAGTCTTTCAGGAAATGCAGGTGTGTGACCTCTTCACAGTAAGAGACACACAGCTGTATTTCTGCATAGGACAGGGAGCTACGTTTGTGACACCAGTTTTGTTCTACACAAAGGCACGCTTGCAATAAATTTTTACAAGTTTTGTACACCATAAGCTGAATTCTGAGTTCCAAAAATATGAAGTGTGGCAACAATAACAAAATGGATTTATAGTATCACTCTGATATCTTGTCATGTGATTTTATTTCTTCAACAAAGTTTGTTTACAATCAACAACTTTGAAATACAGTCAGATATATTACCCGTTGCTTTTCCTGTCTTGTTCTTTTCTGAGATAGGTGGGGAAGATGTTTGGTCATGCTCTGGGTGCATAAGTGAAAGGATGTAGAGAATATACTGCAAGACAAGTTTCAGGTTCACACTGTTAGACCATTAGAATCATAAACTTACCATCTTTATCCAGCCATGGGGACAAAGGACTTGAAAAAGCCTTTCAGTGTAGTCTGCAAACAGGCATAGGAAAGAGGACCACTGTCCCCCCCATGCCATCCTGACTCTGCTTCCCAGCACTTGGGAGGGCAGAGCAGGGTGGACACAAGGACAGGGGGAGATGTCCCGGCTCTCAAATATCTCTGCTGAACAGAACCAGCCCTTTGTCCTCACTGCTCAGGCTCTTCCTGGAGAGCATTGTCTGCACCAAACCCATGACCTGCATGCCAAATGAGTGACATTTGCAGGCAAAACCAGACCCATGTGATCTGCAGATGCCTGGTGTTTCACAGCTCCAAGTCAGCCAGTTGCTAGGACCTGGTTTAAACCTTATTCCACCAAGGCAGCAGAAGCCTTGCAAAGAACACGTGATGGAGTTACAGTCAGTCTTTGCCTACAACCACAATAAAGATGTCCCCTATGCCTTCTTGGGCTGTGTGCCTCCTTTCCCCGTGGCTTCAAAGGCTCCACTGGGACTGGGCTGTCCGGCATCTCCAGGTATGAGTGTGGCTCAACACTGACCTCTGGCCGGGATCTCTCAGGCTGCCATGTCTGATTTGCACAGGTCTTTCTTCATAGCATCTTGTGTTTTCCACACAAAAAAATTAATTTGCACCTAGGCTGTGCTAAGAAAAAGTCAGAATTCCAGGGAAAACAAAACATTAACAGAAGCAACCAGCAACAAGCCCCTTGACCTGTTTGATGTCTTTATGGACCCAGTCCCCAGGAGGGGATTATTTTTCTGAAGTTGCTTAGTATCATAAAAGGGAGCAAGAGATTCTGGCTGTTCAACACAGCCAAGTCTCAGAAATCTTTTCAACATGTAAGTAGAGACACTGGCAGCCCTTAATGCTGGTCTGAAAGACAGTCTGGCCCCTTCACACAAGAAACAGACTCTGCTATGTGGTTTTTGTGCCACGACAATCACTGCTGAGCAGCAGGGGAGGAATTCATGGGTTTCTGCTCTAGGATTTCACATCCACGCTCAAGAAGCAATCAAACCACAGTGTGTGCCTGCAGCTCAGAGTGGAGGCTGGCTCACCCCAAAGGAGTGCAGAGGCTGGAAATGTGTAGATGCATCATCAGGGTGATGGATTGGCATGACCATGCCCTGGCTCAGGGCAGGGCTCCCCGAGACAGGAACAGCCACGCATAGGTGGCTCCCCACATGGCTCCACAGGCACACACAGCAGGAGGGACCTAAGGAGAGGATTACAATGCCCTGCAGCGAGACCAGCTACATAGCAGACAAGATGTGCAGCTGTGCCATAAACCAGCTGAGAATTTCTCCTTGTTCCCTGTCATGGCTGGAGGGTCCCCCCCAGCAGCACAGCACTTTGTTCTCTGGATGTGCAGTGACCAGAGCTAACGCTGTGTCTGATCAGGCCACGCCAGCACAGGTACTATAAACAATGCAAATCATCTTTAACACACTAATTGAATAAAAGAAGGAATTTAATTTATGAAACTATGAAGCCCAGGATCTGATTGACACAGACACACACGTTACCTTGGCGCTGTCATTTACAACATTGCCATCCACTCAGATCAGGCCAGGACCTGCAGTAACTCAATCTCCCGTGAAGTTATTCTCAGGAGAATTTGCAATTAATTCCAACAACATGGTCTTTATTAATTGAGCCAAACTTAACATTCCCTTTTGCAGTGTTTTCTGATATCCTGTTCCACTTGTCCCTCTGCCCTAGAGAGGAATAGAGAGAATAAAAATGCCACTTCACAGACACTGCAGAGAAGGATACCCCCAGCTGTCACCAAGTCAAAGCAAACTCTCCTAAAGAACCCTCACCCACGATTTGAAAAATCACTTTACAGACAGTAATGAACGGCATCTCATCAGATCCCTGCAAAGCAAAGCCATCTCCTCTCTCTCTTCAGAGATGGTCTTCATGCAGCAGTTTCCTTAGATTACAGCACAGTCACAGTTTTGTCTTTGGGAATGAGAATTTAAGAAATCAATACACAAAAGGTGATGCAAATTGAAAAGCCAGAAACCTCTCTTGCTTTTCTGATACTCCCACTTCTCCAGGTGAAGACTTGGACAGGATTCTTCAGGAACACCTGTACCAGCAATACTGGCATGGGATTCATGTATTTTACCAGGGCTTTTTTTTCAGATTGTATTTCCTGTCACAGGTTTTGCCTGGGAATCTGCAGTCTGTCCTTCAACCAAGAAGCAAGAGCAGCAGCAAGGGAAGTTCTCAGATTCACAGGGAATTGGCAATCCACAAACTTGGAATGGAATCAGCTCCCCCAAGCTGGTGGGCTCACCTCCCACAGTGCAGCCACTGCCCTGCACTGACCTGGAGGCAGCTGCTAACAGCTGCAGTGTGAACACATCGAGGTGCAACAAGCCAAAATAAGCTCCTTTTCTACTTCTGTGGCTCGGGGCTGGACTGCAACCTTAAGAGTAATGTTAGATATTCCTCCTGCCAGATTCAGACTCCCCAAGGGCAACAAGGCAGGATTTAAGATAGCAACATTGTCTTGGACCCCTTGGGGAAACAGCAAAGCAAACCTCTTCCATCTCTCCCGGACAGGCACAAAATTTAGAAACAGTCAGCTAACAATGATGCCAAATAATAACCCCCAAAAAACTGAAAGGTTTGAGGGAAAGCTGGGAGAGGAGAGACATTTCTTTGCTGTGAATAAGACTAGCATCTGCAGGCAGCTACACCAGAATAAATTGCAAATCACTCTCAGGAACTGGAAAAGTTCATTGTCTACTAGTCTACCAGCATCCCAGCCTTTTCAGATTGAAACTGTTGGAGATAAAGACAAACACATTAATTAATGAGCATAGTTATACATTGGATATATGGACTGGAAAAGTTGATCTCCAAGCATAAGCAATTGTATTTGCACCCAGCCACAGGGGAAAGACCCCATCCAACATCTGCAAAGAAAAATGTAATTCTGTACCTGCTGGTGTTCCTCCAGAGTATGTGTACTGTTCTCCTTGACATTCAAATTCCTCTTTTTTCAATCCTCTCCATCACTGTGCCAAACAATTCACCACCACCTAAAACCCACAGCTACTTCTGATACTGCGTAGAAGAGAGACATCCCAACAAGTAGCTTAGCATAACATCAGTACAGAATTTCTGTGTTCAGATAATCACTTTTTTTTTCACTCCTGTCCTGCAATTAATATTGAGCAGGTAGAGCATTGCTCTGTTCAGTAAAACAATTTACAAAGTGCCACTGCAGAGTTCCACAATTTGTATTTTCAGATGCCAGGTAATGTCAAGTATTTACTAAATTGGTCACAGATGATCACCCACAGTTTGCAGCCAGGCTGAGCACAGTAGTGCTATTTAATACTGCAAGTCAGGTTTAATAAACTCACTAAAATAGAAGAAATACTTGAACATTTAATGAAGAAAACCTGTTACTGCAGCCAGGAGCTTGAGGTGTGTGACCCTGGAGGATCTGAAAAGTACTTTAGTAGGACTCAGACCAGCTGTTAAACATCTGTGGCCCCTTCTTGGCCAGTGCAACAAACTGGCCATAGACAGCTCAAAACAATCATCCATACACAGCAGCATTCTCTTGCCTGAGATGACAGCAGCCAATTTCAAGGCATGGTGCACTACAGTGATTTTAGAAGCTCCTTTTTTGAACAAAAAAAAAGCCCTCCTGGCCTGGGGCAAGTACACACAAACACACAAGCACAGACATTCAAGTGGACTCAGTGCCAGCAACAGCTATCGCTCATGTGATTTAAAAAAAAAATAATTTCAGAAACTTTTCCCCACAGGCCATATGATCTGTTTCTCATGATTTTTCTGGTAGCATCACCACCTATTTTCAATATAGAGTGGTGGTTCAGCAGCCCAGTGGTAAATCATGGATCACGGACAGCTTACAGGCCTGGGAGGGAGTCTTTCCTGATTGCTTCTGCAAAGAGCAGCCTGCAGGGATGATGACCAGGCTCCCTCTGAACAAGGGAGAGCAGATGCTGCAAGGGAGCTACCTTGCCACAGCCAAACCCCAGGGAGCTGGAAATGCTGTCCTGCAGCTCTGTGGTGGGACCCAGTCTCATGCCTGTGCCAGGTTTAACCACCAGACATGCCAGACCCTACTCTTCTCCCACGTGCTCACCCTACCTGTTGTCTCATTGGATTTATGGCCCCTGGTCCCAGCCAGCACTTCATCTGTGCTGCAAATAACCAAATGGCTTTTATGCTACCTGAAAGGAGAAAACTGCAACAGAGAATGAGAAAGAATTTCCTCCATTTCTTTTTGAACAATGAGGAGCTATTTATAACATGGTGAGGGTTCACTGTAGTACGAAAGCAGTGCCCTTTCCCAGCTGACAGAGCCTCTCCAGCAATGACAGCCCTGCTGTAGCCTGCAGGATTTCTTTTTGCCTGAGGTAGCTTAACCCAGTTTTTCATGTGGATAATGTAAATCAGCAGCAGATGAGATTTGATCTGGCTGCTGTTCTGTGGGGCTCAACGCAAAGGCTGAAGCACCCAGGAATGTATGAGCAGCTCTGCCTTCTTAGGGCAGATTTCTGTAAAAATAGGTGGTTGCAAAGCTCCCTTCCCTCACTGAAAACAAACCATAACCTCATCTGAAGTCAGGGGAAGTTATGCTTGGAGTTCAAAAGCTACCCTTCTCTCCTGTCAGCACCTCAGGCCTGTGTGATAGAGGCAGCCAGCAGTGCACAAACTGTTCCCTAGGCAGGTGACCTAAATCTTGCTTTGCCCAAGGATGCTGCAGGGCACTGATGGGGTTTGTGTGCTGCCTTCCCTCCCCTCCCCAACAGCTAGGTGCTCCAGGGTGTCCATCGCCTCAAGGTGGAGCAGTGCAATGCTCCACAGTCCCTGGGGCTGATGAAAAGTCTTCCCTAGAGAGGGACAGCCTTCAGAGGCTCTGGTAACAGGGCCAGGGTCACACATGTCAGATCTGTATCCCCATGGATGCACGTCCAAACTGATGGCTGAAGAGCCCAACTCTGCCCTTCCAGCAGGAGCATCTCTGGCCAAATAGGGCACTAGAGTCCTGAACAAGTGGCAAGAAGAGCAGAGTTGTTGGACTCTGAGCTGCTCAAAGCAGTGGGGAGAAGATGGAGCCAGGACTTTTTAGGAAAGGGGGCATAAAGGGTCACTGTTGGGGGATATTTAGGCACCTCCACACCAGCCTTGAGTTTCACAGGAGGCTCCTTGGATGGACCCAAGGCTCCCAAGCCAAGCTGTGGCCAAAGAACTTCACTGTAACATTGCAGCAGTGGTTGGGAAAAGGAGCAGGAGTTGCTTTTGGCATGGCTGCCAAAAGTTAATTAAAACAACAAAAACAAACAGGGGAGAGGGCTGTGCATATGACAGGGTTCATCAGTCAAATCAGGTAGAGCTTGTGCTTATTACATGCGTCAGACCAAACTCCCCACAGTGATTCCTTTACCTTTCCACCTCCTCGGGGCTAATTTAAGAGCTGTTCTTCGCAGCCCATAATAATATGAGACAGAAAATCAAATTCGGTTCTGCCAAAAGGAGGAAACTGGAACAAGGGAACCAGCAGAAAACTTGTCTTTCTGCCATCTCTGGCTTTCCTAAGGAAATTCATGCCCAGGGCACCCAGTCAAAGAAAGCAGAGCTGCCAACAGGATGCACGACTCTGATCCTACCCACAAGGGCAGCCAAGTCCATCTGCTGGGAAAGGGAAGGACATTTCCCACAGATAAACAGCAGTGGGGTGGGATGCATAGGGGAACACAGAAATAACCACCTACACAGACAAGCATTTTCTCAGGGAATACCTTGGGCTAGGACTGCCTCCTTTATATGTACAAGTCCCCCCACAAATCTTCCCTGTGAGGGCCAGTAACCTCCCCTGTCCCACCTGAGAGGACCAGCACAATAATAGAATAGAGCTCTTCACACTACAACATGATCAGTAACACTGTTTGTGACTACACCTGCACCAGGGAGGAGGGAGCCAGGCTGATGTGATGGCTCCTCCATATGAGTACTTCAGGCAAAACCAGAACTGAAGCAAGCAGGCTGAAGGGGCACCTTCCACTCACATTGATTTGGGCTCACCCTTTGTGACCTCCATGAAATGACTTTTTATTAGCCAAATCTCTATTAATGAATGCTTTTCTTTTTTTGGCATGAGCTAAAAGAACAGGGCTGGTTCCAACCAATCCCACAGTGCAGGGGCTCCCAGGGGCAAAAGCCACCTGCCCTTTTTGTCATAATTTCTCTAGCAATGGAGTCCAGGGTGCCCCACCTTGAATCAGGACCCCAGAAGCTCATACAAGCCTTTCCCCAGGCACTGCTAACAAAAGTCAAAATTCAGATGCAGCACAAAGATCTTTGCATCCAGGCTAATTGCGAATCCCACGGCATGCTTTCAGAACTCTACACAACTTGTTTTCTACAGAAGTTCTCAAAGACTGTCCTTAGGGACTTATGCAATGAAAAGACACCAGAATGTCAAAGATGCCATCTTCTACCTAAGAGACTATTGAAAATGCAGATTCTATGGGCTTATGTCTGTGGTAGTTTTGGATAGGAATAAAATTCTTAAGATCATGTAGAATTTGGTCCCCAAAGGCACTAAACTGCTATTCACAATAAAATACAAAATTAATTTACTAATCCTTTCCAGACTAATTTCTTCCCCATATTTCCTTAATGTGAAAGTCTGAAATTTAAAAACCATCTGCAGCCATTTTCCATTATAATATAAAAATCAGCCAGAAACATCTTCACATTTCATGTGAGAGGTTGAGGACACCGTTCTGTAAGTAGCCAGAAAAATAATTTGAAATGAGAGCCGAAGATGGGATTCTCCACCCAGCACATTAAACACCAGCTACTCAGTCACACCTCCTGGGTGTGCTCACCTGGCAGCATCCCTTGGCATGTACCTGGTGCTGAACTCTCTTCTCTTGCCTGCTGTGCTCCAAAGGTGCTCAGTGCATCCATGTGTTTGTCCAGCCTCAGGACACTTCAGGTGGAAAACATGAGCCAGCATGGACCAAAGGATTTAATAACCCAGTAATCAATTGCCTAAGGAAAGACCAAAGGAATGGAATTAAAACCAAACAGTATTACCTTCACCTGCCCTTCAAGCTCCCATCAATCCCTGGCTTAGAGACTTCCCAGTGCATGTTTATACTTTTGGTTTCCACTGAAAGGGTTGTCACATCCATGGAGTAATTTTCAACAATATGAAGTGCTTTTGTCCCAAACCTGGTATCTGGAAACATTTTTTAAAAAGAAAGATGCACCTGTAAAGAACAGCCATGAGTTAACTCTCTATCCATATGTTCCTTACTGTCCATGATCTAACCTCTTCTTGTGCAGCCACCCTGCCTTTCTAGCTCAAAATGGGACAATTCCTGCTCCTTGAAGAGAAAAAAACTCCAGATTTAGCAGGGAAAGCACTGGCCCCTGGCATCCACTCTGTGTCACTTGACTTGTAATTGAGCTGTGTCTATCTCTATTTCCCCCTCTTAAGATACACCAGTATGATATGCAAATACTTTGATCCATTCCAGTACCTAATCCTGCTCTATAAAATGGGAACTGCAGGGATTTCCAGGTGGACAAACAACTTTGGGGATGCTCCCTGAGCAAACTGACAGGCCATCCAGAGCATCAGTTCCTACCAGCTGCCTGCAAGCACTGCTCATAGACATCAGGCAGTGTTCTCTTTGCTGATTTCATCCAGAAAAATAGACAGCTATAAACCCAACACTGATTTTGCCTTGCCATGCTGGATTTGCAGGAAGTCAAGAAGGATGTAGCATCCTTCAGGATCATTCCACTGCCTGGCTGTGTTTCTTACAAAGCCCCAAGAACAAAGTGAGTGAGAGGCATCAGTGGAAATCTTCCACAAGTAACAACCATAGGGGTGCCATCCTATTTTTCTGGAGTTAAGAGGAGGACCTTCACCCCTCTTCATCCCCCTGTCTGCCTTGAGGACAGCTCAGGGAAGAGCTGTAGCAATGTGTGATTTGAAAAACCTGCTTCTCACCCAGCTTAAGGGCTCGGTCTGTAAAGGCTAAAGTAAAGAAATGTCAGAATCAAATTCCAGAAACTCTGATTCTATGAAAAAATATTTTAACAAGTTAAACAATCAGCAGAGAAATGGCTGGCAATTGAAGCTAGACATTCAGCCTGGAAGCAATAATTCGTTCAAACAAATTTATATTGGAAGAACCAACAAAAGGAGAATTAAATCAGCTGAAGATTTCCTAATTCTCATATTCATCTGTTTCTCAAGATGTTTAAATTTCTCGAATTTTATTTTTAAAAATTAAACATCCTAAAAACTTCTAAAAACGTAGTCAGCCTTTTACATCTGAGCTCTTGCCAGAGATCACATCCAAACAGAAGTTGAGCACTTGGCACACACACCACTGCTGAAGATGTTACAGCTGATGCTGTAGAGCACAGGATAGCCTGATCTCATTTTTTTCAAACTATGAATTACTGACTTTGAAATACATTCTAAGCTGCAGCTCTGCATCTCCTCCACACCCTGTTACTTCACACCTCTTCCTGCTTCACTTTATCTTTCCTACTGAGACACCAAGAAGAGAGTGTGTGTGTCATTTTCTTTTAAATCTCCCCCCATGACAGAAACCCTGATCCTCAACAGTGACCTAAAGATGTCCCCCTCTCTCAAATACCTTGTTCAACAGGAAAAGTAAGAGCAACATCTTCATACAATTCTGAAACCAGCTGGCAGAGGACCTAACACCAGTATGGTCTGATCCATACTACACAAAGTACAAACTGCATGCAGGGTGGAGAATTTTCCTTCTCCAGACTGCCTAGGACAAAGTGCTATATTCCTTTCTAGTAAGAAACTCCTGGCTTTATGCTGAAACCAAGACCTTGATGAAAAACTTAATCTTTTTGTCTCTCTCATCTCTGTTCCTCCTCTTGATACTACAGGTACTGCTGGCTTTAGATACAGCAGTAAGGCTGTTTTGGCATAAGTTGTTGTTATTATTATTATTATTACTACTACAATAGGCATCTCAACTGGAAGGCAAACAAGAGCATCCCTCATGTCAGTCTGTCTTATAAAAACATAAGACTTGATTTTATGGTCTAGTTAGGCCAAGCTCAAAGGGCTTTCAGCTACCAAAAGTGACAACACTTTGGGTTGTTGGTTCTTTTCTTTTCTTGTTTGTTTGTTTTTACCTGCCTTCCCTATATTGTCTTAGAGAATGGGCAGAAACACTATTCCAAGTGAGGAGAGGCAGGATCGGTGTTCCTTTCCCTGTCAGCAGCAACAAATCGGCTGGCTCAGCTGAGCACAGAGCTGCCACCAGGAATCCACCCCTGTTCACTTCAAAACTATCCTGCTGGACAGGGAGAGAGGTGGCACAAAAGTTGAGAAAAGTATTTTACAGAAGTGGTGCTGATGACACTACCAGAGCATAACGGACCCTCGGTAGTAATTTTCTAACCTTGTTTTTACCAGACTTCCAAAGGTGACCTTTAATCAACACAGGTTTAACAGAAAGCTATTCGCTGCTTCCAGATCCTTTCTAATTAAAAATACCTCAAAAAATCCTTGGATTAAAAACATCTACTGGTTAGAAATAGGAACTTGAAATCAAACAGATCCCTCTTTCTGCATACAGAGCAGCAACTGGCTGCTGTGCTGCAATAAATCAAGTCAAATCAAAAGGGTATTTTGCACCCATTCAGATGTCTTGGAGGGCTATAGAGAGAACATCTGTGGACTGACTTTATTCCCAGTTTTTCAGCTTGATTACTAGTATATCTTAAAATAGCTACTGGATGTTAAGCTGTAAATAAAATGTGCAGACTAACAAAAGCTGCAACCCTGACATTCGTGCTCATTCTGTAATCATGGCTTATTATCCCAGAGTTTTTTTCAGTGGCTTCATTCACTTGAAATGATTCTGTAGAGGAACAAGCCTCTTGCTAGAGTGTTCTGTAAGAAGTTATTGATATGAAATTATTCATTGCATTTCGAGCTTAAAGGAGGACACAGGTGATGCCTGTGTGCCACTCGTGGCCATGTAAATTCATACAGCATCTACATTTAAAACAAACTTAGGGCAAAATAAGTGTTGGTACAAAAATTAAACATTTTAAAACAACTAAGGCTATGGAAACAACACCCCAGAATGGAACTGGGCAATACTCTATAGGATCCACTTAAAACAGGACAACAGTCCTTACACCTCGAGCAGGTTGCAACCTTTTATCTCTCCCAAATTTCAACTTTCTTTCCAAATACAGACAGGCATCTATTTGAAAATTCAGGATTTTAAATGTTTTTGTTAATCCACAAGGAGTAAAGCTTAAACATTCCCTTATAAAAGCACTATAAAGACATCTGGTTTTATGCACAGCAACAAGCCAGCAGAGTAAACCCATGCATAAAATGCTGGTAAAAAGCATGACCTGGATTTCCAGAAAATGAATGGGAAACTTTTTTTTCAGATCTATGTATTCAGGTTACATGGCAACAAGAGAGCTCTGGTCAGCAGCAATGCAAAATTTGCTGCATGGTTCATTCAGTCCTGCTACTTACACTAAGAAGTGAACTGAGAACAGTACACACAAGAACCATGGAAAACTCTAGGCAGAGATACAACAGACTCCTACATTTAACACTGGATTAGATTAAAAGCTTCTATTGACAGAAGCCTGTTGCAATTATCTTTAGGTATCACCTGACAGCTCCCATGTGTTAAAGGGCATTTAAGATAGAGAACACTCATTTGAATTCTCAAGTACAATTTGCCGATGGAAAACTGTTCCTTTTGTTTACTGCAGCCTGACAAGGCCTTTTTATTTTTGCCAGCCATTTATATTAAAGACCTATTTCCTTGATTTAATTTAGATTTTGAAAGTCACTGACTTCTGCTACACAGAGAAAGTTTGTACCCATGACTTCTCCTTTCCCACAGGCCTCTAGGCAAAACTCTTCCTGTCAGTACAATTAAGACTGGGAATGGTTTCCTTCTTTCCCATAGAGGCTTCTGCAGGTTCTGCTGGCTGGTCCAGCCCTTCACTGCAAAGCTGAGTTTCTTACACCAGGAGCAAAGAACCTAGCCCTGTATGCCATGGAGTAGGAAAGAATGGTGTGCCCCAAAAGCTGACCTGTTGTATCTCTGAGGCTGCAGAGAAGGTCAGAGATGAGATTTTGGAACGCTGTCCCTTCTCCAGCCCACTAAGCTTGCAGCCCAGCTCTGCCAAGGGGATGCCAGGCCATGCCCTGATGGCATTCCCAGCTCCTCTTAAGGCAGCAGGAAAATTCTCCTTTCACACTTCCCAAGCAGAATTTGGTCCCTCCCCAGCTGTCCTGGTGCAGGTTCATTTGCAAACTCCCTAAACTAGACTGGTGGAGTGTCTGCTCTCTAAAAAACCTTTATTAAAATGATGAAAAACTATTTTTTGGTTTAAGTATTTGCAATGGATCATCTTGTGCAGCACAGGCACCTGAATGCCCACTCGGCACAAGTGAGCAGGGAGACCAGCGGAGCCCCTGAGCACAATGAGCACAGGTATCCCAAGGGGCTGGGAGCTGCAGCTGCACCAGGCCCTGGCATGGGGATTTCTGGGAGCAGAGAGGCACAGCAGGAATCTCCAGCAGCTCAGACCTAGAGAGGCAGGAGGGGGAGTGCCTCGACAATATATTTGCAGGTGACTATACAGCCAGCATTAACTCTGTCCTCAGTGTAACACAACTTCTAAAATAAGACAATTTCCTCAAAATTACAGTATTAAACACAAACAAAATCTCTTTTCATCAATACAAATAAACACCCATATATATACACTTATAGAAGAGGAACTTTCTGAAGCAACCAAGTGAAATGAAGTGTTTGAAAACTGCTTCAATCTACAAGCTCCAGGTAGACTTTTACTGGCTTTACTCGGTTCCATTAACCAGCACACACTTATCTATAAAGCGTTCTTCTTTATTTAAGTTAAACAAATTTTCAAGGATGGTTTCCATCTATAAAGTGAACAAGTACAAGCTCTGTACAGCAGACTTTTCAAACCAACTGAAAAAAACCAGTTTCCAAACTATGTTTTGAAAATCTGCAAAATAAACAGTATCACCATTCTTGTTCTGAAGACTGTAAGAAAAGTTCTCAGGAGACTCCATCACAATTTGCTTCAAGGGCTCTTAATTTATCTTTCAAATGGGTGAATTATTCAGCATTAAAAACCCCTAAAATCACAGTAAGTAACTTTGGCACACTGTCATGTAAACATAACAAAAGGATACCACTTCTTGTCTGTTCTCTCAAAGAAAAGCATACGGCTCCTATATTAAAATCCCTATGCACAACATCCACGGGGAATTCCTGAAAAAATATTCCTACTTTATGAATGTTGTAGTCATTAAGCGATGGAATATGGATTTTTTAAAATTTCTTTTTACTAGCAATTCTGATTCAGAGATAAGAGGCAGGTCAGGTCAATATTCAGAGCTGCAGTTGCTGATTTCAGTTAGTACCACCCTCAACAGATCAAAACTGTGAATGGAAATACCTCCACAGTTGAAGCTGAGTGGTTGGGTTTTTTAACTTCCTTTTAAATTCTGTTTTTCAAAGCCTCAGACAACTGGTTTGCTGCTGAGCTCGTATTTCAGCATTTGTTTTCCAAAACGCGAAGGCATCTATTGCTATGTTTATGAAACATGTTCTTCAAGTTCTCAGCTAGGTCAAAAGGCCACAGGGAGACACTAAAAGCTGAAAATAGTTATCCACTGTCTGGCCTTTAAAACAGGCAAGTTTTGGAGCAAGTGGATTGTGGATAAGCAGAGAAGAAGTATTAATTATTCATAAAAAAAGTCAGATGATTATGGATGGGTAGAATTGGATTTAAGGGCCCCATCCAAAAGGTAAGCAGGTACCTGCAGGTCATAACTTCTGACACACAAGGTAACTGCACACTGACTGGCATAGGGAAGCCACCTTGCCCATGAGTACCATCTCTATACCTGGTGCATAGGTACAGCCAAGGGAACACAAAAAAATCAGGAACTACTCTACTTCCAGGATAAAGAAAGAGGGGGACTGTACCAGCATACTACAGTACAGCAGATGTTTTTCCTCTCCTTATGATCAACCGTTCTATTTTTCTGAGATTCATCTTTCCAAAACCACTTCCTGGCACTCCATGTCTGCACTAATTTTTGTCAATGCTGTCTCACTCATTAATGCTTATTTACTGTCCTTCTCATTTTAAAAGCTCATTGAAGCATTTGCTTTTAATAAAAAAGTATACAGTATACGTAAACATAAGAAAGGACAGGTCGTAGTTGGGGTTAACTTTGACAGTATTGTTTTACAAAAATGACATCAGCTGGACTGAAGCTGCAAAATGCAGAAGTTCTATGGTTAAAAAACACATAGGCTATGCAGGTATCCAGGCTGATTCCCAGAGTCAAGCCTGAATGCATTCAAAAGCTACATTTAAAGAAACAAAATGGAAGAAAATTCCCCAGTAGTAGGTCTATAAATTAAGCAAGTGCAATTCAGAGATATTACATAGCTGCTCATCCTTGCAAATTAAAATTCAGATCTTGTGCTGTTGTCAGTGGTGCTACAATTCTAACTTATTTCTACAACTCAAAAGGGGAGTTTGAGACAATTTTTTCCTCATTAGGGCCCAGAATAAAACTGCTGAACCAACACAGCTGCACAAAAGCTCCGTGCAGTTTATATAATTTTGTAACAAAGGAAGAAATATTTTAAAGACAAAGTACTACAGAAATGATCAATACAAATATTAAGTACAGGTTTAACGTTATCCAGAGCACAGGTGATGAATTCCCGAGCTGGAATAAACAATCCAAGCAATCATCTGGGCAGATGCATTGACTTTCTCTGCTATTTTCTTTCTCCTCCTGAGTTTCATGATCTCTAGTGAGGGTGAAGTGTTAGGAAGTAGATCCATTTTGCAAAGCAAAAGCATCCAGTGTTAGCACGGACATCGTACCCAGCAGCACAAAATCCGCACCCTCAGAGTTTCTCTCTCCTAGCACTCCAATTTCTGGTTATACATATGTCAATCACTTTGTTGATAATTATAGGATGATGAAAATTGATACAAATCATTGGGAGCTGACAATATATATACTTTCATATATTTATATTTAGAGTCCATCATAGAAAAGTTCATATTCAAATTACCAAGTACACACAGGAGAGAAAAAAAAAAACTTCAAAATGACACTTCTGGTTCTGGAAATGACAAACCATGACTTCTATTCCAATGGAGTTTTCAAATTACCTTCTCCTAGTAATTTTTCCCACCCTCCCTCCCACACTGTTCCCCACGTTTCTTCACATCCTTTTGTTTATAATACGTCAGTTGTTCCTAGAGTTAATTATCTGCTGTGCAAGTAGTAGCTGAAGACAGAAAGGAACAGTTGAAGTCTGCAGCACAATTCCCTCTTCCTGTGAAGTAATGCTTAGCGACATCTTTGCAGTGCTCTGAGTCCCCTGGATCCCTGGTGTCTGCTTCAGCACTCTACTTTCAGATAAAGGTGGAATACTGAGGTATATAAGTTCCGTGGAAAGTTTTAAGAAATACATCAGTAATTCAATCAAAACTTTGCCCAATGTTTTTCAGTTGAAACAGCATTTTGCTTGTAAGTCCTTCTACTGCTGCAGATTAAGTGTGAATTTCCACTGCTGTGACAAAGAAGGATTGCAGATCTCAACGGTGAGACCACCATTTTTGGCATTTCGGCTGTCTAGACAGAGGTTGCTGCCAACGTGCCTCAGTTTAGAATTGCTTTCAATTTGTTCCCATTTCTGGAAGAGAAAATACAGTTATTTACCTGGAAAAGCAGGAAATGGAAGAATTCTACAACCTGTCCTTTGACATAAGCTTCCCTGGCTTGTGCCTGGAAAACTGTACAAACTACAATAATATGAGCAGTTCAGATGATCCTAGAGTACGAGTAAGTTCTGGCAAGCCTTGCCAAAACAGCTGTTCCTTCTGCTAACATTCTGCAAGACACAGAATACACCAACACATTCCCCTCTAGTGCAGAACTTGTCAAATACATTGTCCCACCCTGTTACTTGTCTGATGAGAATCAAAATCCATCCACATACCACTACAACAGTGAGTATAGAGAAGCAAAAAGCAATTCACTATAGACAACTTTACAGAAATCCAGAAATTTGTCAGACACCTTTCAATTCTACAGAAGAGCAGCACTTTGTCCACGATGATGTCAAGGACAGAATAAATCCCAAATACAGGATTGGAAAAAAAAGGGCGGGGGGTGTGTGGGGGGGTGGTTTCTCTTGTATGTCTACCATATCATTATTCCTGTAAACCTTATCAAGAAATTCTTGCTTAGTTTCCTTCTCTGAAGAGTAGCAAGAATATTCCTTCCTTTATCAAGAAACTGTTTCAGTTACCTGTCTGCAAAAACAGATGTAGAAGCAAGAAAGCTGGCAGATGATCAGAACTGATGACTGAGCAAACAGAGATGAGTTGTGTTATGACTAGATGAAAAAGATGGTATGACTCTGCAAATGTGATTTTCCTCAGGCATGGGAAATAGATGAGGTTACAATGCTGCATTGATAGAAATGAATGTAAGGAGTCTAGTGCTGCTATAAACGGGCCACAACTGAAAAGAAGGAAAGCCAAACCACATACTTCTGAGACTCAGAATACATAATATTCAAACTTCACCCAGTGAGACCTTTCAAAAAGGCATTGTGGAACAGATAAACTCTTTCAGAAGACACACATGGCAGTTAACACTGTTACGCATCATTGGGTGAAAACTTTATGTAAAGCCCCTGTTGGGATAAAGCTTATTCTGCCTTTATGACATCATAAATCCCAGCTTCACTCACACAAACAACAGTAAAAGTAGAGCCTATAGAAGATATGATCACCAGTGCATTGTTTATTCACCACCCTTGTTTTCCCCATTGTTTGCAGAGTGCAATCATGACATACTAACCTGTCTGCTGTCATTTTCCCTACAGCCCTGAAGTTTTATTAGTGAACCAGGAGCTCTGTCCACAACAGTAAGGCACAAATCCATGTGTTTCACTGACTTGTCCTTTGTTAAGGCCCATTCCTACAAAAAGGGAGAAACAAAAAATGTACAAAATTGTGTAGGTTAACACATGCTACCTTTGCATATACAGCACAGGTTAAAATCCTACAAAGAGCTATGTACGAGCATTAGGACAGTTGATTGCTTCCCACAGGGCAGGAGATGAGAAAAAGTCCTCTTCAAACACAGTAATTCCAATTGCTTCAGTGTCCCCACAGAAGCTTGTGGCTGAGCTTGCTGTTTGCTCCCTCTGCTGGCTTTACACAGCGGCTGCAGGCAGCCACACAGGGCCTCGGGGAAGATATTCCTCCAAATGCTGATCTAGTTAGATGGCTGTTTTTATGTGTGTGTTTGTATTACACCTCTCTCCTATCTTCTACATGGAAGGATTTCCACATTTGTAAATATGTATAAATATGAATTTTAAAATATATAAATATATAAATAAAATTATATACATAAAAACCCTAAAACCTTGGGCTGGAACACCACAGGCCACTCTGTCCACACCTTGAACAAAGTACATGGAACACAGTGAGGAAACAGCAGTTCATAATACAATAAAGACCGCCAGAAAGCAATACGCAAAAGGAGTAGAGAGAATTTTCCCTCCCATGCAAGGCATGATGTACAACAAAATTTTCATTGCATGTATTTATTCAATTATGCAACTCTTAAATAGAGAGCAAAGAAAAGCTGCTCTGTATGTACTGCTGCCCAGCTTGTTAGACCTCAGCATCTTTTCACACAGAGCCTGATCTTGCACTGATGTTCAGACTCTCTCCATATGCCTCTCTCCTTTCAAGTTTGGTCTCCAGGGTCCACACTGGTCTCCATTTGTCTAACTATCCTTTGAGGAAAGAAGCCACTTGATTAAAGCCAGGCTAATGTTCCAAATCATACTAATAAACTACTTAAAATGGCATTATTAGCTTCTCTCAAGCAACTAAAGAGGATTTAGAGTTGTGTAATACAAAACCTTAGACATACAGGGCCAAGGCTGTATGTTAAGTAACATTTAAATATTATTTCGCACATTATCAGTGTTTCAGAAATAAAATAAATGTATAATTACTTTGAAACTCAGCACACTTAACAATTATGACTCAGCCAATTTAATTATTAAATCTCTTTGGGAAGAGATGCTCAGAACTCCGTCAGAACTTCCAATCCAAGAGATTATAAATAACCAGAATCATACAGGTCCCAAGCCACTTGATGGATACCATATTCTGCAAGTACCAGAATAATGACAACTATGGACAAATTTGTATCCCTTTATTTGTCTTCCAGATTCTTAAGCTGATAATTTCTCCTTTTACTCTCAGTATATTAAACTCATATGAAAGCAAAATTACTTGCCTTCTCTGTTCTCAGTTTGCAAAATGCCAACAAGATCCATTAATATATAGTTAAGTATTAATAGCCACTTTTTTTAGCCACAACTAAAGGAATTAAGCAAGTTATTTTCAGAGTTTATCAGGAATTACAAACGGCCCTGGACTCACTCTTCCCTGGTAAGATCTATAGTGAAATATGACAGTCGAAAATACTATTAGGGATGTAGTAAAACTTGCGTCTGAGAACTCTGCAGTCAGAGTTAAAGCCTGGAAGTTATTGCCTTTATAAATCTTCATCCTTCCATCAAAAGGCTGTACAAGCCCCAACCACGGCAGAAATTATGCAGGTTAACACATTTAAAAGTCAAAGTACAGCTGCTTCAAAAAAGCTCCAAGCTTTGTTGCTGGAGACATCTCCATGATGGCCTCCATGCTATGAGACACAGTGTATAGACACTTTACTCCACTGATCAGTAACTATGACTATAATGGAGATAAGATGGAACAAATTCCACTACATCAGAAGAAAAAATTGCAAGCAGTCAATATATATGCTCAGGGCACAGGCTGGAAATTGGATAGCTTTATGCAAAAATCACAATATCTGAGAAAATCTGTGTCAAATCAGTTATAAGAAGTTAGTAGATACAACTAACCTCAAACCTTCCCCTTTAACCTAAGTGCATTTGGTTTTACCTTTAACTCCTTACCATATTTGCACATTGTCAGGCACATCACAAGCTATTTAGCCTGCTGGAGGTACACAGCTATCACTGAGTCCTACCAGCCTGGGGGAGGGGAGAGCAGGGGACAAGGGAGGCAGAACTTAGGTTTTGCATTTTAAGTTGTATTGGACATAAGACAGAATACACTGTTCAAGTTACAGGAGAAAATTGCCACAGCCTGTAATATCTGAGTGCCCTTAACTCCCCAAAAAACCTCTTGATAAGAATAACGCAAACTACGGTTCTGTTCCCTATCACTCTCCTCCCACACTGTTCTTTTCAACCCAATAAGAGTTCTGCTTGGACATAAAACCTGGTTTTGACCCATCTGCCTCTTAACCTGTCTGAATGCCCTTTCAAAGGTATTTGTTCAGAGCAAGTGCATAGTGGTTTGTCAAGGACAGTGCCACAGAAAAAACAACATAGAAAGAAGAGA
>VRYO01002297.1:29912590-29925790 GCA_009812075.1 Sialia sialis
GTGGAGTAAACGACTCCTAAGTGCAGCACAGCAAAGCATTTTTATTTTACTGACCTTAAGCAATAACGCAGCCCAAATATTTTCTTAAGTAAAAATCATCCCCAAAAAATCAAACACATTTCATTGGAAAAAACCTTCCTATGCAAGTACAAAACCCCTGGGAAGGAAGCTATGGCCTCTAGTGCAAAAGCAAATATTAATAGTGACAAAGGAAGGGGATAATGTGATGCACACTGAATGAATCTCTGGGCTCAAATTCTAATCCTGAAAATGCAAAATTATATTTGAGGGAGAAGCTTTTTAGCCAATCTGTTACAACAACAGATGTGCTGGTTTGGATTCATCTTTCTCTCACCAGTACACAGTAACTGCTTGAGTTAAAAAGTTTAGATTCACCTTCTTTCTTTTGTTTAAGACTTCCTGTAGAAAACAAAATTAATGGTATACAGACCTGGTTTCCCCCAGCATTATGACATTCATAAACTCCAACAACACCGTCTGCAAAATGGCCCAAAGTGTCAAGGCAATTGGTACCCTGCTGCAAAGCCCCAAAGGCTATATCTTGATGATCAGGTACCCTAAAACAAAATCAGAAATATCTGCTTAATTCAGTTCAGGGTTTGCTTAGGAGGTTTTTCTTAGTTTCTTTTTAAACTCCTTGTTGGTAAAAATACTCAGAGTAATTTTAAGATGAGAGGTTAAGGATGAGTGATGACTATCATCTGGAAATCTCAATCATCTCTTGAGAACAGTCAATTCTCTAATCATTATTTGATCTAGCATGAGTAAACTTGCAAGCTTACCACACCCACAGTACCAGAAGACTTGTACCAGAGAAGGAGGACAAACATACAAACTCAGCACAGAAATTAAATTAAAGATGGTGTATCATTTAAAGTGACTCAAAGCTTAATGTTATCAGTTAGCTCATCAAGTCCTTTTGTCTTTTCAGGCAACATAGCTTGTGGCAGAAGTAGGACACTCTACATGCTTCTCAGACTGTACTGAAATGTTTAAAAAGGGTTAGAAATTTGAAAAAAAAAATAAAAACCAAAGGTTTTCTTACATTTATTTTCTAATGGTTGCACATAAAGTACACTCCTAGCATAGAAACACCTAGGCAAATCCATTCAGCAAAGTACAGCTGTGGGTAGAGCCCATGAGTACATGCTGAACAGTAAAACAGTATCAGAGCCTTTAAAAACTTCAGCCTATAATATGTGTATAACAATTCAACCCAGCAGAACGAGCACATGAGGGATGACAGACCAAGAGAACATTACATGTAAGCAATGCTTATGGTAGCACATTTTCCAGGAGAGATTTTTTTCCTCACAGTTTAAACAAAAACCAAGTATCCTCTGGCACTTTTAAGAGAAAATAAAGGAAAACTTACTTTGTCAGTATCATCCTGGTTTATAGGACTCATTAGTATGTATAGTTCTGCACATGTTGTTCTGGGGCTGTAATTGCTGGTGCTGCTTTTGCATCTCAAGCCTGTAAGTCACTAGCAGTTTCTGGGCACCATTGACATGAAGTGGCCCCAGGAAAAAAACCTCAAGTATTCTTACAAGATACACACATCATCTTACACCACTACACTACAATATTAGGTTGACAGACCAGTCAGACTAGTTAGTGGGCTCAGATATGACCAATGCAGTTCTTAATGGGTTGTTCAACCAAAATTTTTCTATCCTTTCAAAAAGTATTTATCTTTGAGGATTTCTCATTAGTTAAGATGCGTTTATGTTACAAAAACTGTTAGCAGTGTCATCCTTCACTTCCCCTTCTCAGCCTCTCCCAAAAGCCAGTGATTATTCAGTGACAAGAGAAAAGGAAACAAGGAGCAAAAGACTCAGCTTCAGAGTCTTAGGCATCTACCCTTGCCTGCCAAACACACCAGGCTCTCTTGTTTGCTGATTGTCATCATTTGCACAGCAACGAGATTCAGTCTCCTCACTTAACTAGGCATGTGCTTAGGCACAGAAAAACTTTTAAAGGGATGACAACAGGATACAGGATATGTGCTTTTGAGCCAGTGGCTTGTGTAGGAGACTAACTTCAGGTTCAGGTAAGTTCAGTCCTTTGGACACTGCTCTCTCAAATACTGCAGCAGTAGTTGCTGTAAGTAGAAAAAGCAGCTAACCAGGGAAAAAATTACTCTTTAGGAACAGAACTAATATAAAAAGCAAATAAACCTGCATGAGGCATTGCATTCATAGATAAAGTAGAACACTCCTTTACACCCAAGGATGGAGAAAGAAACCAATGATTTCTAAGGAGGGCAAAAAAACCCAACAACTCTGTGTGTACTCTGTTTCAGCCAAAACTCACCGTAACTCAGGATAAACATTTTCAAGATACCACTTAAAGGGTTTGCAGCTAAGTCTCTTTCTGAGCTCCATTCGGCTTTGAATACTAGAGTAGAAAAAAAAGGAAATTCATAAGTCAGGCTGTTGTCTTCATATATTTTATAGAATACACAGAAAACTCTAGAACAGTAGAACTGTAGAAATAAACCCTAAAGAGGCAACATCAGATTTAGCACTGCTTTCACCTCAGAAGGTGCTATGTCATGAGGAACAGACAAATAGGGCAAAGAAGCACTTGACACTTACTTCCCATAAGGTACATTCCTGGCTGAAGGCACTGCTGCGTAATAGAAATTTTTATACTCATCCATCCAGACTTCTGCTGCCCTGCGTGTATTTCTAGGGACAATCATATGAAACACAGGTTATATTTTCTCTAGGTGCAATTAAACCATGCAATTTTCCTTCAGATTGATTTTAACCCTTCCCAGTACTACACAGTCAGCTGCCTCAAGTGAGGCAGAATACTCCTTAAAAATGACCCAAGTAATAGAAAATCATTAGAGCAACATAACTGAAATCAATGCATTTATAATGAAGTTTATGTCTTTTCCACACTCATCACTGCTTCAGGTTTTCATCCAGAATTTAACACACATCTTTCAGTTCTTTGTGCAAACTTCATGGAATTTATTAGGTTGATATTTGCTTGGTGTTTTTATAAGAGTACAGTAATTTCCAGCCTACCCCAGTAGTGTGGCTAATCATCAGGTGCGGCTTATCTATGGACAAATCCCAGTGAAATGCCAACCTGGCAGTGAGAGCTGGCCGGGAGGGCGCCTGGGGCTGCCTTTAAAGGCTTCACTGGTCTATGAAAACTGTTTGCAACTTGAGCACCTGACACCAAACCCTGCGCTGGTGCGATTCTCTTACTAATTAGTTACTTTGTTGCACGTGGATCCTCGGCTTAAAAAAAATAAAATTAAAAATGCGGCTTATATTCAGGTGCGGCTTATATATGGAAAAATCTCGTGCTCTACACGGCTACCCAGAGGCGCAGCTTATAATCAGGTGCAGCTTATAATTGTGAAATTACTGTAATTTGACAGAAGACAAATTCAGTGAGTGTTCACCTGGATAAAGCAAGCTAATTGGAAACAAAAATCTCAACAACTAGCATTTAAAAATGTCTTACATTTTTGAAAGTAAATATGCTAACACAGGCAAGGTATTTTCACTCTTCATTCTATTCCTACCAGTGGAGCATTTGGAGTTCCAAGAAGACACAAGCTTTTACAATACATAAGGCCATGAAACAAACAAGTCTTCTGTAGCTGAGGTAAGAGGTAATGTTTTAAAATTTGAGAGATATTGATTATTGTAATAAATACAAAAAAAAACCTAACCCAAATGTTTTACTTCTAATCACTAAAATTCCTGTATTTATGTAACTGGTATCTTTAAATTTCTTTTTGGACTGCAACGGGGTCCAATGGCTTTTTCTTCCCCTGGCTTCCATGTAACTCATTTACTTTTATTGTTCATAATTTTATGCTTTGAAAATTAAGTTTTATTTCATTTGCAACTGCCATGCGCTAAAGCTTATTTTACCTTTGTCAGAAAGTTCCTCTAAACCAACTGCAGTGAACTCAGTCAATAATTTCTTTAATATGATTTTTCCAATTCAAAAACAAAACATAGTCAGGATTAAGTGAGAAGTCTTGCAGATTGCTGAGCAAAATAAGATGTGGGGAATAAAAATTTTACAAGACAGACCTGAATAATTTTTTTTTTGAGGACTGATGTTTTTCTTGCAAAGATTCCTTTAGTTTTTTGTAAGCAAAATCCTATTAGATTCAGATTACAAGCTATGTGAGTATCTTCGCCTGCAGTGTCTCAGGCCCATGTGAGTGTCGGTCATTCAGCCCCTCCTGTCTGCTCAGCAACAAGCTTGGCTGCCCACAGGCCAAACAGATTCTGGTGAAGAGAGGGTTTAATGATTCCAAAGGCGCTTTCATGGCCAGAATGCCTGCCTGTATCCCACTGCCCCATACACAGGGATGACGAACAGCTTAGGCTTAGTGTGACACAAATATGGGCACTGTGTAGATGCTGAGAACTGCCTGAACTAGCAAGGTTCCAAAGAACTCAGGGTGCCGAGGAGCACAGCATGGGGTGCACCTTATGTTGAGCCTGTTAATGAGAGAGAGCACTGAGATCAGAGGCAGCTTTGTTTGGAGCAGACTGGGACCAGCAAGGCTCACTGGCTTGTCTGGTGTGCTATGTCAAGGCAGTGACACAAATCCTGCTGGACACAAACTGCCCCTGCCCACATCACACAGCCAGGACATGGTGATGTGGTCTTCCCTCTCACAAAACAGGACTCCAGTCTCTCATCCAAAATTACCAACCTGTTTGGGCTGCCAAAAGACAGTGCACACTGACTAGCCAGCTAAAATTAGAGGAGTCCAGAGCAAGCTGCCTACAGCCAAGACAGACAATGGCACAAGTCAACAAATTCCAACTACACCACCAGCACACATTTCATGCAACAATTTTCTTGGTACCACAGTCCCACACACATCTGTTTTATAACACCTGTATTACAAGGACATCCTACCACCTAAGGTTTCTCATTCTCTCACTGGTAAAATTTATTTTAAAGCATCCCACTATATTGGTTTGACATCCAAGAAACCTATTTACAGCACAAGAAAAGCAGTATCTTGGCAACACCCCAAAGATGGAAAAGTGCCAGAGTGGTAAAACTGCACAGTATTTATTCACTTTTATTAATTATGTTCCTTCTTATGACACTGTCATTTCAAAACCTCAAACTAAGCCAGTTGCATCCTAAGCTTACATAATGTCGTTTAAAAGGTAAAGGTTTCTACCCTCCTGATGCACACTATAAATGCTGGAAGAGAAATGTGATGCACAGAGAATATTTCATTGCTAGCTTTTGTTTTCACATAAGTATTGTTATTCATTTTTCACTGCAGCATAAAATATACATCTCAAAGAATAGGAAAAAAGAAAACAGTACCTACAGTACCTACTATAACTACTGAAAGAAACAGGACAGTGACTTTATTTATGAGATATTAAATTCATTAAAGTCACCTTGGTGGCATAACCAGCATGGAAGGGAAAAACTATACCCTAAGGAGATTCCTCAGTCTAAAGTGAATCACAGGTCCAAGAATATCAGCAGCTTAGAACATTCTTATGAATTTAAGTACATCTGCACTGTGTTGCTTCATGTTAAACAGAGTTTGGGTTCCACATCCCTTCAAGGGTAAATAAACAATTTTATTTCTAGCTCTTAAGTCACTGAACCTTTAGATGAGACTTGAAGTACTTCAGCCCCCTGAGCATCAAGTCCTAATCTCTAAATCGAAATCTACAGTAATTCTTCAGCTACAAATGATACAGCCTTGACCAAAATGCCCTTAGTACATTCATGCAATATTTTCATCCATATAAAGTCAAAACCACTATGAACATGAATCAGCACTGCTGTTCTCACGTTATAGAAGAGAAACTGAGGAAACAGCTCAGTATTTCAGCTACTGCTGTGCATGGGTATCAATGGCAAAACTACCAGGCATATCAATCTAAGCCTTTAAAACTGCAAATTCCTAGGTGTATAAGAAAATGCGTTCTTAAACCTAGCACACGAAACGCAAATATAGAGAACCAAGTTGCCAACAAACTGTCACAAATACTGAAATCAGTCTTTAATCATTTGCTGATCATGTATTAATGAAAAGCAAGCAAATACACAACTTAGTGTATTCAGGCTCTTAGTGAACAATGAAACTTTTTACAAAATGAAGTTTTATGAGAGTTTTGAAAATAAAGCCTTCCTCAAAGTCAAATAAACACAATATTGATGAAATGCCAAGCTAAGCTTTTCCTTCTTTTCCAGATTCTCAGTCTGTGTCCACCAGAAGTTTCCCTCTTTCAGTTCTCAGGTTCTTCTCTCAACCTATATAGCTGACTCAAAGTCATTAGTTTCTTTCTAATTAATATTTTACCACAATAGATAATATTGCAAATATTTCTAGAGACAAGATCCCTGAAATGAAATTACTGCCACCTGCTGATCATCTGAGGAAATCCAAACCATTGCTATTTAGCACTTACCTTGCAAACACAGTACCACTCCCACCAGGAAACGTGTAAGGATGCTGTTTGCGGAATACATGACCCACTCTGCTGCAAGGGATGATTTCTAGGCTCCCACCACATTGCCAAACTCTGAATGAGATCTCTGAAATAAAGACAGGAATGAAAGACCAACATCACAAAATACAGTTATTTTGTATTATATTTACAGAGAAGGCTTTTAGTGATTGTTTCTGAGAAGATCAAGCAAGACAGTTTCTCTAATAAATTCTAGGATAAACAAAGGCACATGTCTAAGCATTTATGATTCTGCAAGCTCAGCAGAAACAAACATACTAACTATCTTGCAAGCAAAATGTGTATCTTCTCTTATCTGAAGTTACCAGCATTGCCCAAACCCATAAGCCCTGCTGCAATTTGCCAGTGAGCTGTGCTTTATCTGAACGGTAAACAATAGTAGGTACATTTAACAAATAAATTAATGATCTAGTTTGTAACAAAAATTTTCAGATGAAAGTGGAATAACTGAAGATAAGTGAAATCAAGGCAAACTAAACCAATAGATTTGAGCTGCTAACTTATTACAGCAGGTAAACAAACACTCCCAGAGTTATATCAAGTCAATGCTGACTTGAGGAGAGACCAAATAAAAACATAACTCCTGAAAAGTGAAGGTTATGGACAGTATACTTGTAAGCCAAACTAATGATCTGAGCCAGTCAGTGATGACAAGAAGGTCTAGAAATATTTAACACATTTCTCCACTTTGACATCTGATAGCAGAAGTCACCTAATTCTGACAGAGAACTTCTCCACATTAATTCAAGTCAGTGCAGTAAGAAGGGTGCTTCCAGCAGCACTGTTTCAATTTTGATGATTCCCCCTTTAGTCCAACAGCTGCTACTAGACAGTCTTAGTTTCAAGCCTCTTCACAGCCACTGAATGTCTTTCCATAGATTAAAAAAAAAAGGCAGCTCTAAATTAAAGTCAATGTCTACCTTTCATGACAAACTAAGTGGCATGCCCTCTTCCCTCAGAATCCCTCTTCCTCATAGCAGAACGACTTCAAAAGCTAAATTTGAAAAAAAAAAAACAAACATAACCCCCCACAACCACAAACTAGAGAACATGTCATCTTCATTGCATGTCCAGGGAAAATTTAAAAATTTTACAAAATAAATAGACATGCCATGATTTCAACTGTTGACAGTGCAAATTAACTGCCTTTCTTCTTGATGGCCATATTCATGAATCCTAGACAGTCAACACAGTTCAAGCTGCAGATAGACCATGCTCCAAAAACATGAATGACAACATTGTCTTTGACAGTAACTTATCCAGCTGAATTGACATGGGATGACTGGCAAAACTAATTTTTAATTTTCATACACTGTCTAGCACTTTATATTGTGAAGCATCTCTGAAGAAAAAGTGAACATTATGTAAAATCGCTCAGTGCGAAACAGCAAATGACTAGAATATAGGGAGAAGCAAACTAATTCTTATTTCCACCAACATAGCTTCTAAAGCCTGCAATGGAAAAGGAAAAAGAATATACAGCATCTAAAACTCAAAACAACCCAACAAACTCCCTTAAGATATCTCTTTTGTTATACTCCAACTGTAGGCAATGTTATTACCAAGGCAAGCTCAATGGACATAGTTTTTGAATGAAAAGGTATAAGCAGCATGGCAAAAATTCTTTGAGATCAAGTTACATCTCAGATTTGTTTTTATTAGTGTGCCATGAATACAGATGACAAGGAATGTCTTCCTCATTCCTTGATTTTAGGAAAACTAGTAAGAAAACCCTAGGTTTTCAAATTAGACCCAAACCTTCTCATGGTCCACCAGTTCTCTGGTGTACTCCAATTCTCCTAAGCTATCAAAAAATACTATAAACATACTGAGAATTCGAGTTTCTGAGTTTGAGAAGAGACTGAACTAACCATGATCTATTTTTTGTACAGCACGCTCACATTACCAGTTACATTTAGCAACAGTCTGAGAATGTACCTATCTTCATGGTAATTTGGGCAATTTAGAGAAAATACTGCAGGCTCATCTTAAGATTTGTCAAATTGATATTGACATGTGAACAAAACCTCACTTAACAGCTGTTCTGTACATGCTTGAAGGAAAAATGCTATCTTTTATAAATGAATATGATGTGCAGATTTTGCTAGTCCATTTAGCAGGTTATTTGCATGTAACACCAAGCCCCTAAAGTAGAGCTATGCTTGAGAGTAAAGCAGCCTGACAAGTGTGCACATTGAATTTTAAACTGCACATCACAGAATTCCAGTTATCTGGTGCATGTGTCATTTATTGCCAATTAAATCATATGCCATTTGATTTTTACTTGCCTTCAATTAGTCTGACAGCTAGGAAGAAACCATTAGCTGCCTTCTGCTGGCTTTTCAGGCACCCCTAAATCTCCAGCTTCTTCCCATGGAGGGGGTGGAACTGAATGCAGCAGGAGCAAAATAAACATCTCCTGGCATCCTTGAGAATGGAGCTATGGCTTGGGCTCCTTCCTGCTATCAAGGCCTCAATTATCAAAGCATAAAAGCAGTTGCTAAGTGTTCAGAAAAAACTCAGCTGCTTAAGAACAAGTTTGTAACTAATCAAATATTTAAGTGCTCAAGTGGCAACAGTGGTTTTCAGAATGAAGAAGATTGCTGCATTAAATGCATTCAATGATTTTCTAGGACATTTAAAAAATGAAAAAATATTATGTTTACATTAGTATAGCTTAGTAACATACAGCCAAAATAGTTAAACAACAGAAACATGGAATATACTGCTCAAAACACCCATAGGGCTTCTTGGAGTACTGCATAGGATGGTCAGAGACAGGACTGTAGGGCCAGCACTTCTGACTTCTCAGTGTTACAGCAGCATTAGACATTTGGTTACCATGCCTCCATACAGCACACATTTCCTTGTAGGCCAAGCATATGCTTAATGCATATGCAGATTTCAGTAACTCAAAATATTCATTTACAAGTTCAAGGTATTTCAGGATTTTGCAGCTAGCATGTGCAGTAGAGAAGCTTCTATCCTTAGAAGTGTTCCTAAAACACACTACTTGGAATGTCTGAGATGCATCTCTACCCCTAAAAACTAAACTTATGACAAACCAGAATTTTTGAGGAACTGTAGAATTCTATCCCTTTCAAATCTTGTTTTAACAGAAGTATTCTTAACTGGAGAAAACCTTTGTACAACACTAACACAACAGCCAAAAAAACTTACTAATGTCAGATTTAACCAGCAGGTCAAAGAAGAATGCCTAAAGCACAAGTTCTATCAGCTCCTTCTCCCTCTTGCCTAAATCTCACTCACTTCAACATCTGAAAATAAAGACTTACAGAAAAAATGCCTTCTCAACCATCAATATCTCGTAGTGCTGAAGAAGGGGCATAAAAATATAAAATTCACTAAGATTAGATACCAGGCAGCATACTACTGGCAACGTTCAGAAACAGATAATTCTTCAGTCATCTACGTTAATTGATTTAAGGTGTATATATTAACATTAAATTCATTCTTTGGTATTCTACTTTTCATTATTAAATTAAGCAACATCTTAAAAACATGTCTTCAACTGTCAGCATTTAAACATTATTATATTTAATTTCCTATCTACAGCCTGCAATTTTTCTACCAACCAACTTCCATTAGAAAAAAATGTCACTGCTCAATGAGCTAATACTTTTATTCCTTATATTTAGCATATGTTTAATTTGTTATAATTCTTTCATTGAAATTACCGTTTTGGATTTTGCCAATAATATGTACAAAATTTAAACACTGGTTTTACCCCTTTGCACAAAATCAGGAAAATCGTGACTCCTTGACAGTAAAGTAAATGATGAAACCTGCATTCTTTCAAGACTGATCCGAAGGTAAATAATACACATACCTAGGTTTTCTCCACCCCAAACATCCATCATCATGTCATACTTCCCTAGTTCTTCAAAATAGGATTTGTCCATCACAAATAATCCACCAGCTATCATGGGTGTCCTAAATAAACAAGAAAAATTAAATTAAATACTTACAGAACCATGAACATGGGGTAGCTATTATTTGCACATCAAAGATTAATACCTCCCTGAAAAAAACTGGCAATGTTTTTGAATGCAACTTATTTTGCATTTATCACTTCAAATGTTTCTGCACATTTCTATGGCACATTTCTGTGGCCATGGCCACCTTTCCGAGGCAGCTTCCAAATCTCCATTTGGGTCACAAGTCACTTATTTAAAGGGTGGCAATTTGTGCCATTAAGAAAACATTACAAAGGATGCTGCATTTTTAGTCCTCAAAACACACCAACTTTAAACAGAGTGACATCTGTTTTTATTTCTGAGAGTCGCATAATGCTCCATATACATGAATGAAATTTCAATATTGATGTAAGATATAGTAAAGATATTCTTTCAGACTTAGAAGACAATTTTTAACTTTGCTTAGTTGCAAACTAGAACCTATTTGAGAAGTGGTGGCACAGACATACTTTATGGGAGCAACTGGATTTCCTTGTCGTGCTCTTCTTTGCTCTGGTGTCATATAATCCCACTTGAAAACAAGGTTCCAGTCAAAGCCTTAAAGAAGAAAAGTAAGATGTTAAAATTAATGTGGCATCACTCAAGTTGTGGTAACAATGGTCACAAAACACCAGGAACTGTAAATAAAATTAAAAATTTAAACTTGTGCAAAATTCTGGGTAGAAAAACAAACAAGGAGTCCAGATGAAGGGTAAAGAAAAGAGAGTCAATCTCAACCACCAAATAACTTCTGATCTCGTCTTCATCTATTTCACAAGTAGGAAACGCAAGTGGCATCTTTATATCAAATAGAAAACATCATATGATGATCTTCCAGCCATTACAAATGCTCCCAACAATCTTTACTGAATAACTGCATTTCCACTCTTTAGCAGTGATTTCATTTACATTTGCATAGGGTTTATGCAGTACTCTTGAAGTACTCTAACAGCAAGAGCTCTCAGTCATGAAGGTCACAAATTATGTAAGTTCCATTTATCTTCTCAACATTCATTTAACTCTGTACTTTCCCATTGTGTTTTTAAGTGCATCATTGTTTTAAACCTGAGGTAAGTGCTAGAGCACCAAAATCTTATTTTCCTTGTGCATATACGTGTAATTGTGAACACACAATAACAACTGGTCTGGGCCTGTCATGAGTTAAGCGCAGAAGCACAAAGAACACTAGAACAGACAAGATCAATAGGTCACCTATACTAGCTTCCTATATTAGAAACATTAAATTACCTCTTTTAGGCAATGATACAGAGCTGATATAGGACATACTTGCTATAGGAAACACTTTCATAACAGTTTTTGTGCTGGGTTATGCTCGTAGTCATGAACATCTACCAAAAAACTGCACAAGACTCATAGCCCTCTCCCAGTACACCTAGGAAATCAGCCTTGTACACTCTGCCGGCTGCCAAACACATTTAGATCCTATGAGGTCATGTAATGAATGATTTCCAGATTTCTGGTGCACAGATGTCAACAGTTTTCATTCTCCAGTATAAAGATAAAACAATTCCTTGGACAGTTAAGTGGAGAAAATAAGCTAATGTAAACAGAAAACAACAACATCCCTACAAACTGCCTGACTGTATCCATAAAGGTGCATAGCAATGACTGATGTAGGAAGTTAAAAACGCCGCAGTTTTCATCTTAACTCTCGAGATACTTATCACACACAATACAGAAATTACCCTGAACAGTCTTTACAGCATGCATGGCAGCTCCTCTCCATGTTCGAGTATTTCATGAAGCATTGCACTGCAAAAATGAAAGACACACACACTACTCTGAAACTCCAAGCAGCAAAACTGAAAAATAGCTACAAGCCACAGTACTGCAAAGCCTCCAGCTTGAAGAGTAAAATGAGTTCCAATACTTCTATGCAGTTAAAAAGCCACATTTCATCTGACATAGTCAGCAAAATTACTTGCATCTGGGAGAAGTTGAAAAACCCACTGTTCTCCAGCAGCAGCTTTGAGAGAGTTACTGTGTACTCCAGTGAACACAAGGGGTCTCTTTTGGCACACAGCACTCTCACAAACTGAGCAAGTGTAGAAAGTCTCTACCCATTCAAAACTGGTTTTCCGTCTCCATTTTCACAGACTCTGGGAAAAAACTGCAGTCAATGAGACAGTATCAGTAGCTCTGTAAAAGGAGTATTTTTAAACACAGTGCATATCCATTATGAAACTATCCAGTGTAAACTGCATCATAGGCATACTCTAAATTATTAGATTTCAATTAACTCCAGCTTGTGTCAGTAATTAGAGTTTCCCAGGCATAAACACTTTTGGAACACTCTGTCAAAAAAAATAAGCAAACAAAAAAACCTGTAACATGAAGTGCATGGATTTAGTTTTGGCCAGACTTGGGAATTACTTCAGACGTGTCCACTTAGGGAAAAAGCGTATATCACTTGCTAGGTTGCTTGTCTTGGGTGATAAAGCCCTTTCAAGACAGACCAGGCATAAATGCTGTCCCATCTGTTTCAACTCTCCAAGCTTCAGCCACAACAGACACTGTACCTAAGGTTGAAAGCAGTTTGGTTTCCAGTGAAAGTGTCCTCTGGTGCCAAATGCTATAGTGCCTCTAACATGGCAATCTGTCTTTTGGGAACTGACAAGAAATATATTATTTACAGTAATTTCACGAATATAAGCCACACCTTTTTCATTGAAGAATCC
>VRYO01002297.1:29926790-29980844 GCA_009812075.1 Sialia sialis
CTACCCGGAAGTGCGGCTTATTCAGGTGCGGTTTATAATCGTGAAACTACTGTATATTTCAACTGACCCTCAAATAGCTTGGCACAATGGTATGTGCAAAGTTGCTATTACCCTTAAAAAAAAGACAGCTTCTCACTCCTCAATCAGAAGTATGTAGGCTTCATGCACCTTAAAAAGTGAAAAACAATCTCTGTGTACAAAGGGAAAAAATGAAAATTAAAACATAATAGATGAATTAATTTGGAAATGTAGATTCAAAGATAAAGCGTGAAGGGCAGTTGCAAGGGAAACAATCTCTCCATCCTCTCCCACTTCACTAAGAAGAATTTAGCATGAACCCAGCAGCAATCAAAGGTTTCCAAGAAAGAATTCCTTTTCTCGCAAACAACAATAAAAGCCACATAACAGTATAGGGGTTTCTGTAGTTAGTATTTAATGAATAGATTGGGTAAAGGCCTTAAGGTTTAATAATGCTAGCACACACAATAGTACAGAACTACACATTAGCACACTGTGAATATACACACCATAGGTGTTATTTCAAACCATTAATTAAAAGGATATAGAGCCTCTCACCACCAGATCACTGGTGAACTTGTAACATTCTATTTGCATAATATGCAACGTTATGCAAATATTCGTTTTATTTCAGTTCACCGCAACAACCTAGGTGACCAGTTAGAGACTAGAACCTAAAAGCGTAGATTGGAAACTGTTTTTCCTTCCTAACTCAAAAGTGTCCATTCATAAAAGATGGGACACTGTGAGAACAGCACTTGAATTTTTATATTGTGGCTCATCTTACACCTTTTAGACAGTTTGGTTTCCAGAGTTGTGGGAACAATTATTTACAAATAATAGTTTAAAAAAAGGGGGTAACTGGGTACAGAACAGCTGTTTTAAATATTAGATTCTTGTTAGCACTGAAAAGTACTAAAAATCTGTAATAAAAAGAAACTTTAAAAATCCGTAATAAGTAAGGAGTTTATCACTTAGTTGCCCTCTCCCTCTGAGAAAGAAGAAATTTTTTATTTATTCTTATTTAGGGCTTCAAAAGTCTTTTTGCTATTTGCAGTCAATACTTTACACTACCTAGACATATTGAAATTGTAGTACTTCTCAATTTAATAGGGGATTTTCTCAATGGCAAAGATATGAACACCGCAAATTTTCATGGTCGCATGATCATGGCTAACAAACATTTATTTTTTAAACACATTCCAAAGCCTTCTGCTTATTCAGAAGAGTTTAATTTTTTTAAGCAAACCAGCATCTTGAAAAAAAACTCATAGACACTGCATTGTTGATGGGCTGCTAAACTAGTGAGCAATTAAGGCCTATGTTATCTAAAAAAAAGAACCATAAGCTCCGGCTATTAGCTTTTTCTGACACATTTACACAACCCTACAAACCTTAGAGCAAGCCTTGCATACTGGTAAAAGGCAGCATAAACTTATACGAATTAGTATAATAAAGATGAACTTTTAAAGCAGAAAATAGTAAGGCCAATTAAAATCCAAGCCAAGAAGCAAGTGACCTACAGAACTTGAAACTAGATCTATGAAAGGGAAGAACAGTATGTTAATCGTCCATTCCACAACTGCAGTGATTATGAGCTTTGATTCTTGATGGTTTTTTTTAAAGTCTGTATTCCAGTACAGGTACATACCGCCTTTTAAATCAGCTGACGCCCCCACGTACTGGAAGTTGTCCATATTAATTACATCAATAATAGGAGACACAACTCTGGTCTTGTCCTAAAATAAATGTTAGAAAGTAATATTGAAATAATGAAATCAATATATAAAGATTCAGGCAGGATGTGATGTTGAACAGTTCAGCAGGGTCTCATTAGCATGTCTCCCCAGCTCTCCCCCTACTTCCACTTACGGCTCTGAAGAGCCCATGCTGTGAATAGCACTGCTTCAGAGAGCAGAAACCATAGGATATGACTGGAAATCCTCTTTCTATTCTAGGCTACTTTTATTCAGTAATCCCCCTCTTCTGACTTGGTCTTGAAGAAGGCAGCAAACTTGTGGTTCTAAACGCAGTGAAGGAAACAGCCCTTGTATTCTTACTTTTAAATCCAATGTAAAGAAAAGCATACAGGCAATTTTTTCCACAGCAAGTCTCCAGCCATGCAGTGGACCACAGTCTTATTATTTCAACCTTTAAGGGACACTTAGGCCTTTCTGCAATCAGAAAAGTCTTAGGTTAATGACAGTCCATTTCACACTAGAAGAATTATGCTTCAATAACAGATACTCAGATAGGAGAGAGAACCTAAAAAGCACCTCAAACTCATGAATGCTATTAATCTCCAGCAGCCAAGATTCCAGTGGTACAGATAACCACAGTTTTCTGTCCAGGCATGGTTTTGTATACTATTCTGAGCAATGTTAATTATTTTAGCTGATGTTTTTGCCAAAATAGTTTAAGAACAAAAATCTTTCCAACAACTCCTAGTGCATCATCCAGTAGAATCACAAGACCTCAGTGTTCTAAAATAAGACTCATCTAATGTTAGAAATGCAGTATCATGGTTAAGCCAGTTTGTCTCCATGACTTATTGCTTTAATTCAAAATAAAAGTTTTGATCTGCACAATTTAACATCATTCAGAGAACAGATAACTTCAGAACAGCATATCATCAAGTCTGTGAATGTTTGAACAGAGAGGAGATACTTTGGTAACTCCTATTACAGAGAAACTGTTCTCATGGTTTAAAAATACAACCTAAACATCTTCATTTTAGGAATTAATTTTATGTCTTGAAACAACAACATGTGTATTCTAAACAGTGGTTCAAGCATTGTGTCTGCCTTGCTAATCAGTATTATACAGAACAGATTGGAACCAAGTTAGTATGAGAATAACTTGAGCTCATAGGAAGAGACTTAAAAGCGACTTAAATGCTTTGTTTTGTCCAATAAGTACCTTTAACACCCATTTTCTTTTATTGTACCTCAACTAATCAATCTCTGATTTTTAATAAGCCCTAATTACATAAATGGCATTTACTGGGTCATTCTGCCTGGGTGAGCAAAAGGTCATGAATTTCTATATTGTCCAAAAGAAGAACTCTAGGAAATCCAAAAGAATTCAAGCTGCAGACTAAGCAAAAAGCTGAAGACACATTGCCTTTTACATTCCCTTTGCTATCACTGCAGCTATGCAACCAAGACCAAAAACCTGCTTTTATAGAGATGTAATATAACATCTAATCTGGTCTGCTACTAAGAATAAAACCATTTGGTCTAAAGTAAACTAGAAGTACAAACAAAAAGAGTCCAACCTGCCATATTCTCCCATCCATCATCTTTAGCACCTGTTTCTGGTAGTGGTAGCCTCAAGCCTATGTTTGCAATGGCAAGCAAGGCGCAGCTTGCTTTTGTGTTGTACTTGGCAGGCAATTACAATTTACCGCACCTTCACTGCACTTCCTGTATGTATGTATGTGTACACACCTTCCTACATGACTGAAATACTTTAGATGTATCCATGCCCTTATTGGCATTCTATATACAGAGATAGAATTAAATAACTCCCTTAAGGCTGATGGGACAGAAGATATTGAGCCTGTCCAGTTATTCACAGATTATTTATAAGCAAAACCCACAAAAATTAAAACATCCTTCCTTTTTTTTTCTCATTTAGTCTTTAGCTTATACATCTATGCCCTGCTGCAAAAGCATTTTTTAAGAAGACTTGTTTTTCAAATGGTTCTACTTGGCCAGGTTGAACCTGGTGGTAAAAGCTGCCCAAGTTATCAGTGTCATATTAGAGCTTCATTTAGGCTTCAGCTTATCTCCACTGAGCTACATAAGCAAGTAGCATGTTGTCTCTATACATCTGGGATGTCCTCAGGCTTTTACTGCTGGTCTGATTATTTCTATCAATATCAGCGCAACACTACACTAACGCCACTTGCTACACACCTAACATATTTAAACAGCTCCCAGTTGCTTCTCCGACAGGCAAATATCCAGGCCATGTGCATTCAGTCTGATGTATAACCCCCACACTGTTGACTTAAAATTATGGAATTTGTTCAGTAGCAAAGTAAAAAACCACTTTTTACATTCTTATGGTGACTCTTTGCAGAGCATTAGAAAGTTGTTAATGCAGAGACTGCTAAAAAAGAGCTTGTGGGTCTCCAAATTACAGAGTTCACTCATTTAAAAGACTAAAATGCAGCTCTCCCTTTAATCACACCATGGATAAATAAGTACCTTGCTCTAGGATAATTTAACATAGAAAATCTTTTGCCTTCTAATGGAAGGCACAACCAGAAAGCCATGTACTTGGTGAAGACAATGAAAAGAAATAGCCTGCGAACACTGCAAGTCTAGCACCAGTAAATCTGTAGCAAGCTATTTCATTCTGACAATTTATGAGGAAGTTATGAATACTCTAGAAAGTCAGACCTTATATATTGTTCTCATAAACCATGAGAAATTATCCTCGAGATTCTACACACATTAGTTCCTCCTTCTAAAAGTCTCAAGTCACTTAAAAGATGAAACTTCGCCACACTTGTAAGAGAAAATATTTGTTTTCCTCTTAGCATTGTGTGAGTTAAAAGTCAACTTACTCAAAGTCAAAATATGAGACAGACATGAAAAAGCAAACCACATCTCACTTCTTAGTTATTTCTTCCTGTTAAGATCTTATTTGTTTAAAAATACCTTCATAAATGTGATAGAGGATTTACTGCTTTGCTATGAAAACAGATTAGTTCAGTTCTGCATCAGAATCTTTCAATTTATTTTTTTTTCATACAATTGCTGAATTCTAAGAACAGAATGTCAAAATATTTAGAAATTTGAAATGGAAAAAGCCAGGTAGATGAGTGCCCATGAAATCACTAGTAGTTATAGATGTTTTCAGGACTGCCTATACTTATTATTCTGACATTTTTGGGGAATCAAAGAGTTAGCCTCCACTGTCTCCTCATTGAATCACATATACACACAATTAAAAAAATATTCTAGAGGGCATAAAAGGTAGACTTAGGAATCAAGCAGAAAACCACTCTCCAGGAAGGAGCAAAGAAGATACACTAGCTCCAGGTTACACCATTATCTGTACACATTCTGAACTCTTAAGTGGTCACCTTGTATTCTTCATTAAGCTTTTGCTCAGATTGCTGTAGAAAAGTCCCTAGCAGAGTCAGATCCCCTCCAGAAATGCTGAGCAAACATGGCTGCTGAAAAAAGGAAGATATTCTAACCAAGAAACCATCTTATAGAAGAAAACTAGAATGGATCACACTTCAGTTCAGGAGGAAAGCTTGATATCTCAGGTGTCAGAGGCACAGCTTTCAAAAGTGCTTACAGAACATCAGATAGAGTACTGCAGAACTGACTTGATTCAGACTTTCTTGGAAGCTGCAAATTCTTATATTGTAACCCACAACTAATCTCCCAAAACTCCAAAAGAAATAAATGCCAAGTGGGCAATTCTGGAATAGAAAGAAAGGAAGAACAAAAACACACTTTCCACTAGATACATAATAGATGCAGCCACATATCAGAAAACACAGTATTAATGAACAGGAGCCCTGACTGAAAAAAGTTTCCAGTGAGGCCAGAGCAGAAAAGAGTTCGTGTCTATTCAGCTTCTTGTCACTGAGACTATCAAAAAATGCTGCCAATTAATATCAACTAACATATGCTGTCTTCCTCGTGAGCAGAATTAATCCATTTAAAATAACAAAGAGCTGTCATATACAATATATAAACACTAACCCGGCTTTAATTATTTGAATAACCAGGAAGCTTAAAAGCTGCTTTTTCAAACCCCATACCTGTTGCAGATGACAATTAAATTGAATTCTATAGTCATTATTTATTTAACAGTAACATCAACCTCTTAAGAATAGAGAAATATATCGATATAGCAGAAGACTATTCAGTGGCACACAATTAGTGTGTACTATGGTGACAATTGGAAAGAGCAAGTTTTGAAGGATCTAGTAAGTGTGGATAAAGCAGATGCTGCAAAAAAGCAAAATATGCAACAGCTTCTCCAACCTGATACACCCCGTGCAATGCTGGATCTTCACAAAATTGCTAGCAATTTAATAACAGATTTTACATTCTGTTACAATGAAAAGGTAACACTTCGCCAAATTTCATATCCATTTCAGAAAGATAAATGAGTATGCCCTGCAAAAAGTCATACAGAAGAGAAACAGGAAAATTACTAAGTAACTCTTACCAAATGCAGGGTTTTGCTGACCAAAACTACCACTTCTCTTCTTATTTCTTGAATGAATAGATGCTTCAAACAGTTTGCACAAAAGCCTGAAAATGTTCCCACGTCCTAGATTCTATAGTGCTTTAGCTGCAACCATTTTCCACATCTTTTAGATATATATTTAATGCCTTCAAGTTTATTTTCCCAGTTAATAATTACAGAGAAATTCCCCCAACCTTTCTGGGGCTGCAACACTTTAGATGGCTACCAAAATAGGAGGAAGTGCTATGGTACTTATGCTCAAGGGCTTTGTAGCCTCTAGGTACTTTAACAGTGTTCAAGTTTGAGCTGATGAGTTATTTCTACTCCAAAACAGAACAGAATTTCAATTGCTGATTTGTTTGGGGCAACCTGCAGTAATTCTCAAACACCCAGTAAATGTAACAGGCTATGGCCAATTGTATGAGGTGCAATAAGGCAAAGGTTCTGCACTCAGGTCACAATTTCATGTGATGATTTGGGGATGTTGATTAATGGCAGCTGAACATGACCCAGTGCGTGCCCAGGTGTCCAAGAAGTGGCATCCTGGCCTGGATTGCCAACAGTGTGGTCAGCAGGATCAGGGCAGTGTTCATCGCTTTGTATTCAGCACCACTGGGGCCACACTCCAAACACCATGTGTAGTTCAGGGCTCCTCACTCCCAAGAAAGACATGGAGGTGCTGGAGTGTGTCCAGAGAAGAGTAATAGGGACCTATGAAGGGTCTGGAACACAAGCCTTTTGAGGAGGGGCTGAGGCTGTTTAGCCTGGAGGAAGGAGGCTCAGGGGCGAGCTAATGACCCTGTACAGGTACCTCACAGAAAGTTGTAGCAGATGGGATCAGCCTCTTCTTACAAGTAACAAGCACAGGAAAGAAGAAACAGCCTCTAGTTACATCACAGAGGTTTGGATTGGGTATCAGGAAAAATTTCTTCATTGAAAGAGTGGGTAAGCATTGAAACAGACTGCCCAGAAAAGTGGAGGGGTCACCATCCCTGGAGGTATTTAAGAGATGTGTAGATGTGGCACTTCAGGGACATGGTTTAAAATTGGGCTTGGCAGATGCTTGGGTAGCAGTTGGACCCAATGATCTTAAATGTAATTTCCAACCTGTATGATTTTAGGATTCTAAAAGAGTCATGGAACCAATCAGAATAAAGAAAATCAGTCATCAATTGATGGGTTTGTCATTGGCATACTGAGTATACAGGGATCACTTCCTTCTTTCTCCCTCTTTTTGCTTTTAGGGGAATGCAAAGGAAAGCATAATGTGGGTAAGGGAAGAATTGGGCATTAGCCAAGCAGAGTAGCTTAGCAAAAACATTTTGACCAAAAGCATTTTGGAACCAAACCTTTCCTGGAAGCTTAGCTTTCCAGAAAGGGAATGCAATTAAGAAAGAATAAAAAACCCTATTGTCTTGAGTGTTCCTCAACGCTTTTATAGAATCACACTTCATTCAATTTCCACTTCAACTGAGTTCTTCCAGAGCAAGTTAACAAGTATAAGCAAGCCCTGGAGAAAACAGTACAGCTTCACTCTCAATCTTCTCAATTGCTTTTCCAGGACACAGACTAAGGATCATTCTCATAGATGCTGAGAGTCTCCAGTTCCTGCTAGTTTCCATGAGAATTTTGCTTCACAAGTCTTCCTCTCTCCTATTATCACACTGAATCTTATTAAGGCATAAAGATTCAGGTAAACTGAATCACACCATGATGCTACTGGCACAGGAAAATCATACTTTGCTCTAAAGATTTTCAGCTTACTGAGGCAGTCCCCAAAGAAACAAGAAAGCATATACTTGAATTACTTGCAAAGATAATAATAAATATTCAGATTTTATCTTCCTGTGTTCACAGATTAAATGAACAAAAATATGTTTTAATCACAGAACACTCTAATCATCTCCATCACCTTAAATCAGCGAAAAAGCTTCCTTGGGAAAATGAATAAAATTAATCTAGTATAAACCAGATGGCTTTAAAATTTAAAAGCTGCTTCTTCAGGAAATTACTTTACAACTCTTTACTAACCTCAGCTACTCTTTCCAAAAGTGGTTCCAGCCAGTGTTCATTGCACTCACAGTGACTATCCAGGAAGGTCAACACTTTGGCTTGTGCTGCATCTGCCCCTCTGACACGGGAGCGCATCAGGCCTGAGAAGTAAAGATAAAAAGTTTTAAGTACTTCCTGGGGAAAACCATCAACAGTAGTGAGAAACTATTGCATTCCAAGTTAATACAGTAATTTCACACTGATAAGCCGCAGCTATTTAACTGAAGAATCGAGCCGATCCCGGAAGTGCAGATAATCACCAGGTGCGGCTTATTTATGGACAAATTCCAGTGAAATGCCAACCCAGAAGCGCGAGCCGGCTGGCGAGGGAGCTGCCACGGAGCCGCTGCTGGGTGGGCAGCGAACCGCCGCCACCTCTGTGCACCGAGCCAGCCGAGCCGCTGCTTTTAAGTGGCACAGGGAGCCGCCATCGCTGCCGAGCAGGCAGGGAGCCGCAGCAGCCAGCGCCAGGGGCGGGAGCCTGGGACTGCATTTAAAGGCTTCGCTGGTCTGTGAAAACTGTTTGCAAATTGAGCACCTGACAGGAAACCCCACGCTCTCACGATTCTGTTACTAACTCTTTACTTTGTTGCACATGGATCCTCGCTTCCAAAAAAGAAAAAGTGCGGCTTATCACCCCGTGTGGCTTATTTATGGACAAATTCCGTGGTCTTCCCAGCTACCCGGAAGTGCAGCTTATAACCAGGTGCGGCTTATGAGTGTGAAATTACTGTAATTAGTTTGATCACTCAGACAGGGCAAATATATAAGCTCCTTATCAACATCAGATGCTAGTTAAGAATTCAGTGAAGGGACTTCACACCAAAGAGTACCCAAGCTACTGCACTTAGCAGGTTTCCATGTGATTTAGCAGAAGCAGCGCAGAACCTCTCCAAAACATGCGATACGAGTACAGATGGATCTGTAAATCTTAAGAATGGACCTGAAAACAACATTGTCTCCTAGAGTTCTACTATGCAACTGAGGAAAGCACCATCATTAACTTGTCCTCCCCACCCCTTTTTGCTACCCCCATCTTAGTCCTTACCAGAGTCTGTACATTCTTCTATGAACTTCAAGAAATAACCATGCTTCATTCATTCCCATCTGAGAGCCACACCCCAACCCATTAGCATTTCATCTGCGATCACAGCAATTCTCTTGTTTTGCAGTTTGCTTGGGCTTTGTCTGTTTGGAATAGGTATCTTTAAGCAGAAACTTCTGGCAAAAGGTTCTTCTCTGTTTCTTGATTACACAAATACCCTCACTGATTTATCCTGCTCCTTTCCTTCCTTCCTTCTTACTATTTGTTCACTGGATGGCCTCACCATTCCTTGAAGTCCCTTGCTATATGTATACACATAGCAAGCTTCCTCTCATTCCTTTGCAAATTTCCTACCTACTTTTTTCTACTGCTATTCAAAAGCTAATTTATTTCTTTTTGTCACGTGAGACCAAAGCCAAGTCTAGTTTGTTTGGCTTTGTTTTCATTTTCTTTCTTCACTGTTTCCCACTAAATCTGTTCTGCTTTGTTTGGGCATTTTTCTCCCCCAACTCCCCCAACTGCAAAAGAGTCGAGCTTGTTACCTACTGTGCCCTTTACAAAATATAACTGTGCCAACAGAATACAAGATGCTTAAGAGGAAAAGCTTCCAACATTCAATAACAGCTCCATCAAGGTCCTTTTCCTATCTCTTGTTTCAAGTGTGAGCACAGTTCCAGACACACACTGTGCTACAGCTCTCCAACGTTTTACATTTTATCTGTGGCACACTGACATATAACTGTACCTCACAGTCTTAGTGCTGTTGCCTTAATTTCAGCCTTTTAATGTGTTCTGTTCAGTTTTTCCACATCAAACCATTTCTCAAGCATTATGGCTATACTTTTTTTTAACTTCTTAATTCCTCTCCCCAGAGCTTATTATTTCTAAATAACATTGTTATAGAACCTAGTGTCTTACTCTAATTGCATAGAAAATAGACAATAGCGTTTCTAATTTGAGAGTTAGTGGCAAAAAACGGAGGTGAGCACTTTGTTCGTCCATAATCACATTCAGGTTTACTATTAATAGAGCTGAAAAGGTTCCATTGAACATTATTCTGTAGACTATCACACCCTCAAACACACCTGCTCCCATAAACTCTACTACAGATGAGAAAAGCTACTAATACTTATTTCTGAAAGAAAGGCAATTGATGTCACCCCCTCCACTGACACCATCTCTTTACTTCAACTTTTGTTTTAAAAACACACTGCTGTCCTCTATTGTTCATACTTCTGAGCTATTCTTAGCATCCCACACACTGGTTAATGTCACCAATTCACTTAAATTTTCATTTGTATCTCACAAAGGTACAAAGTAAACTAATACACTTCTATCTGCAAACAGCTGTTCTTTTCTGACATAATAGATTCGTCAAATTATATTTAATTTTCAGATATACTGAAGAACATTCAAAATCATGTATTTGTATATGCATTGAAAATTAATATTTAAAATTACTAAAATAAACAAACATCAAAAATGCATACTTCATTCTGTTTTTTCCCCTTACTGCTATCTCCATCTTCAAGTAATATACTGAAAAAGGACATTGACTTACTCAGAATCTGGAAACCATGGCAAGTCATAAAAGACCTGCTTTCCTAATAAGCCTTTGTTCACAAGTATATTCCAAAGAGAATATTTAAACACTAAGAACCCAGTTATTGCAATAACTTTAATTATAGGACAACAGGTTTTGTGCATGCCATTTCCAGTTCCAAACAATCTAATGATTCCAGCTCTTCCCCACTGCAGGCTGGCAGTCTAAAAGATACCGCTTATAAAAATTAGCAAGCCTATAACTGCTAATTCAGTCAGCAATTTGAACTGTCAAATCTCAGTTATTATTTCAAACAGCTGTAGAATAACAGTTGCCTGTATCCAATATCTTAAACATCACTGTCAGCAAACTGCTGACTGAAGGGCTCAGTGATGTGAGACCACAATTTACTAAGCAACATAGAAGAAAGCAAAATCAGTATACTTGGTCCCAGCCCTCCTGGCTGCTCAAACCCTCTTAAGTCAAAACAAGTTGTTTGTCTGGCTGTCCATCAGCTACATCCATAAAACAATATCTAATAAGGGAACCAGCAAAAAGGGCTATTTTTAAGTAGCATCATTTCAAACACAGATACATTTTACAGTGAGACCATGTGTACAATGGAAGCAGGTTAACTAAGGATTCAGTGCAATAAGAGAAAGGAAAGGTTGAAGACTAAATGCAATTCCTGAAGGAAGTTCTCACTGTAAAGGCCAACAATGGGCAATTGTGCACACAACAATATAGAAACAATCACAATTGCTGGTTTTACCTGCACACACACTTTTTTGTTCCTTCTACTAATAGATTTATAAATTGAAGATCTCTCTTCCAATAAAGAATGTAAAGCAGAATGTTCCTTTAAAAGACTTTATGAAAACTAACAGATAAGGCAGAACAATTGAATTTGTATCTTACTTCCTTAAAATTAAGCCTACCTTCTCGGCGATCATTTCGAAGAACCCGTACTTTTTCAATTTTTCCCAAGAGAGCCCCATCATCAGCTTTAAAAAAAATAAAACAATAATAAGTTTCTTAATTAAAAAAAGAAAAATCAAGTGATGAGAACCAGTTTGTCATCCAACACTGTTTATCAGAAGAGAGGCCATCTTCAAAGAAAAACCAAAGCTTTGTAGGTGAAAGTGTTTGTGGCCATAATTAGTTAATCATCTCACAAGAAATAAACAAATTACTACCTTCATGTTACTTAAAGCTAGCTTAATTTTACAGTATTGAAATACTTAACTATTTTCTTTGTTTACTTTAGTTAGTTTCTACATTACATAGAGAGAAAAAACTTTCACAGGATTAAATAAACTGTTTTCTTTGTCTATAAGAAAGCTCAGTTTCTAATCAACATTAAGACAAACCTGACCTAAGCTAGAATTAGTGAAAGTATTAATGCAAATATAAGTATTAGCTTCTCCTAAAAAATATTACTCTGAGGTCTATTTCAATTGTTTAAACTTCTATCTTGATACCCTAGTACCTACAAGGCACTGACATTTAAGTTTCAGTAAGATTTTTTCCAAGAGACTGATGGCGACAGGCATTCATTTAAAACAGCATTACAAAAATATTTGTTGCAAGCACCAGGGTTTTTATTTGTACTTAAAATAACATACTAAGAGAAGGCTCTTTTTAAAGATACAGTCTTATTTCATGTTAGCTGAAGGACAAGATATACCAGAAATATTTACAGAGACTTCACATTTCCACAATGACAGATATGGAAGAGGTAAGATCTGGTTTTGGCCAAGTGTCTTATTCTCAACTGAGTCCCCTGTCAGCATCTACAGGAAATCTCACCTGAACAAGCACAGTAAGGTAGGTCCCTGTAAAAGTACTTACGATCATTACTGTAGTCATCCACTAGTATGATTTCCTTAATAAGATGTGATGGACTTTTTTTAAGGACACTGAAACAGACCAAAACAATAAAAAAATTCCAGCAGCGTTAATTTTCCATAATAATGTCATAAAAGCAGTTACTTCGTTAAACTGCAGTAGAACCTAGCCCAGGATGTTACTTTCTACAACAGCTGTTGGCCCATTCTTACAGAAAGCATGAAAACAGGCACATGTGTAATTTTGAGGGTTCCTTCCTCCCTGACTCCCTATCTCTCCCACCCCCACTATTCCAGCCTCCAGAAATGAGTGCATTAGACAATCGCCAACATGGAAATCTGGCAGATATCTTTGAGTAAAATACCACCTGGGAATGCATCTACTCTGATTTTTTTCTTGAAATAGCCAGCTTCCAAACATCATCTCGTAATCAGTCCCATGCTTTCATGCATTTTAGTTAAGGTGAGCATGACTATTTTGTGGATGTTTAACATCACTATCTCAGGATGTAAGAACTAAAGATCTCAATAATATTAAGGCTTATGTTTTCCTCTGCAAACAGTTTAGAAGAACTTGTCATCAGCTGACAGAAATGCAAGGCCTTACAGAAAAATGAGACTCTCTTATGCCTACCTGACAACAGTTCGAAGCAAAGCAGACCTTGCCTCGTTATGAAAGGTGATCACCACACTGGTGGCTGGCAAGTCTATCCGCCATTGTTTCCGTTGACACCTGAAAGAAATAACACCTTGTCATTTCAACGTCATTATTAGATCCTAGGCTTGGCAGACAGCCTTCAATGCAAAGCATTTATCCAATTAACTCAGACATGCTGAGTCAGTGGCAGATATGGGCAGGTTCAGAGAAGTCATCAGACCATCATCATTGCACTATATCAAAAATCTTTTGTGCTGTTAAGTATGAAACCAGAGCCCTTCTTTTACACTAGAAACATTCTTTACATCTAAGGATATAAGGATATTTTCAATGAAAATGTAAAGGTTCACAGGCTACCACATGTTTCTTCTTTAGAATGGCAGGTGTCCACTTCTGCCTTTATTTTTAAAGCTCCTGTAACTTCCTAGCCTTGCTTGTAGATAAAAGTACTTTTCTATTCTAATGAGAACTTTTAAGGATAATAACACTCAGAATTTGAAAAACAGAGCAGCTGTGACAATGCTGAGCCAACTAAACACAGAACCATATCCTTCCAAACCATAAAGATAATGAAATACTCCATCTATGTCAACTCATTTTTCATCATCTCTAGAAACCTGAAATTAATATAATAAGCAAAAATAAGCAAATCCCAAAATCCTTCCTTTAAGACTATAATTAAGCTATTTAATCAAATAAAATAAACCTAAAAAAGATACTATGCTCATTGTATTAGAAATTAACAGTACTAGAAAACAATGTACAGTAATTTCGCGAATATAAGCTGCACCGTTTTCATTGAAGAATCCAGCCTACCTCAGTGGTGCGGCTTATATTCAGGTGCGGCTTATCTATGGACAAATCCCAGCGAAACGCCAACCCGGAAGTGAGAGCCGGCCAAGCAGAGTGGCAAGTGGGAGCCGCCGGGAGCATGGGACTGCCCGGAACGGGGGCTGCAAGTGTGCGGCCCGGCCCCTGTGCCACTGGGAGCCGTTGGGAACGGGGAACCGCCGGGAACAGGGGCTGCGCAAGGGTGGGCCGGCCCCTGCCACTGGGAAGCCAGGCTGTGTGGGGCCGGGCCGGAGCGCCCCGCCCCCTCTGCCATGTGGAGTTAAAAAAAAAAAAAAAAAAAAAAAAGGCTTATATTCGGGTGCAGCTTATATACGGACAAATCCCGTGGTCTTCCCAGCTACCCGGAAGTGCGGCTTATATTCAGGTGCGGTTTATAATCATGAAACTACTGTATATTGAGATAATGCCAACAGCATTACAATGTGACAATTCATGATCCCAATTTCCATTTGTGCAGTGACACACCAACAGTGAGGTATTTCTTCCATATCCTTTAATTAAGAGTAGATTTTTAATAGGACTAGTTGTCTTCAGAAGGAATACGCACAACTAGCAGACACCTGTAGCAAATCCAGCAATTGTTTTCAGTACTTATTTCAGCAATTCAGTTTTTGTACTCTGTGCAGTATTAATCAGACCAGTTAAGAAAAGTTTGCCACCCACATTTCTAAAACCAGGCCTCTGCCTGCATAAATGCCCACTCCACATCTGATTGAACATCCGTAACATGCACCATAAACAATGCAATCTCCAACTTCTTGGAATCAGAGAGCAAGCAGCAATGTGCTTCTTGCCCTGGCACACCCTACAAAAACCAAAAACCCTGTGTTATTTTTGATACAGCACAACCATAGTGTGACACACATTAGTGCCTGCATGACCAAAACATGATCATGCTGCAGTGACCTCACTCGGCTCTGAACAAAAACAGAGTCTATGCCAAGCCTGCAAAAGCTGTGTCAGATTAGCAGGGCCATCTCTGGCTGTGTGGTGGGCGTACAAGATGGCTTTGTCACTAGTGCCCAGCATGAAATGAGTAAATCTCAAATGCCTCTGTGTTCCTGAAAAATAAAGAGCAGCTCCTCTAGTGTGAGCTTCTGGCAATTCATCAAGACAGCTAAAAGATGTGCAATTATTATACTCAGAAGTCTGCGGTGCCAAAGAAGATATTCTTTATCCTGCTAACTTTCAAATTACCCACAGAGCTACTGTGCATACAGTTATCACATGAAGCATTTGCATTAGAATAATTAAAAAGTCACATTAAACTTATATTGATCTCTTTGCAGAAGAGAGCACTTGAGCCAGATGATATTAGGGGAAATTACTCAAGGCAATGAAGTCTCTCAATTTTAAGGCAACTCAAGAGAAGAGGACTACTGTGCATTTCTGAAGGAGAAATAAGACTTCATTACATCAAAAAAACTGGAGACCGTTTCACCAAGTATTACTGTTCTCAGCTCTACATAAATCTCTGCTTTAACTGACTCCGTTTCAGTCTTCCTCCTATTCCACTGTGTCAACAGGGCCACAGTTAAAATTCAAACCAAAGAAACAATGTCATTATTTTTGGCACCAAGATTAAACTTTGTCTCCTCAAGCTGCAGCACTTCAATTTTACATGCAAAATAAGAAAATACATTGAGTTAAGATAGAACTTGAAATTAAAACTTCAATCGAGACCTTCAATGTTTAGCATAGGTCTGTAAAATCAGTTAAAACATGAAAAGTACATTCTTTCCCCCAGAGATTTGGACTAGTTCATTTAATTAACATTTTTTCCCCAAGACCTCTGTGATTTGTTTGAAAGCACTTTTTGATAGAAATATATATTTTAACTAGTGCAAGGATAGCATTCACTTCAACTGGTACCAAAAACACAGGAAAGTTTCTTTCTTCTCTGCTTAAGAATAAAACTTGAGTGTGAGGTCAGAAGCTTCTAATAGCTGCCAAATGACAAGTAAAACAGCTTAGTGCAGCTATTGTATTTGACACCAACTCCTAAAAATCATGACATTAATTAGAAGATGTGATCAGAAATCACTAGTCCAAAGCATACATTGGGAACAGTGGTCCTCAAAAAACATGGAGTGTTTCATCCTTCATCCCACTTGGGAAACTATTTTACACTGACAGGACAGTCCTATGAGTTTCCTATTACAACTGTGAGACCCATTTGTCACTTCCTGCCTCTCTAAAATCTACCATGAAACGAAAGGAAACCCAGAGGTTTCTCAGCATTGTAGTAAGTTGTGAGCATCAGCTGGAGTGAAAATCCACGTTCCTGCTCAGAGTTCTCTCCGCTTCCTTATATCCTTGTATCTGCCTGTTTCTCCCTTCTTCCTTTTGCTTAAAACAAAGGCAAGCAGCTAAAAGGAGTGAACCAAAAGTGTCTTCTGGTACAGCTGTCAAGCTTTGATAAAAAGCATGAGGAAATCTTTTGTCTTCCTGCTAGTAAAAGTTTTCATGATGTAAAAAAAACCCCATGTAATATAGTACAGTTACACTCACGTCTACATATCTAATGCAGAACCCTGATAAACTGCTTCTAAACAGTCTAGAGAATTTTGGCAATTAAAATTATATAGCACTATTTTTTAAGTCAGAGTGACATCAGTAAAATTAATGACAAGTTACTTAAGTAGAAAAAGTATTTCCTCAACCAGGCTCCCCTTTCCTTAAAAAAAAGATTGCAACAGCTCCACAAGAGATCTTAATCTCAACCCAGTTACCTTCAATTTGATTAGAAACTAAAATGCTTCAAAAAGTGTCATGTGCTCAGATATTCTCCGTCCTACGGCTAATGCTCTTGTTCTTTCCATTGCACAGCTCCCAAACAAATATGTCATGTAGCTTTTTCAGCTTTGCAGTGAAAGTTCTTCCCAAAATAGAGGCAAAATCAAATGCAACATGGCAGAGAGCTCATTAGGGACAGCTTGTAAGAATGATCGATTCAGTTTGTTCTTCTGTTTGGTTGTTTTTTTCTTAAAAAGATGACTATTCACAGACTGATGGACACTTAAATCTATTCCATGGCAAAGTCTAAGTAATAACCCCAGCTCAGATACAGCCTTTCCCCAGTAACATCTCTCTGGGTTCTTTTCCAGTTCTGTTTAGTGGAAACACTTAAAGTCAGCATATAATCACAAGACTAACAGTTGAAAGAAACATGGCCATTGTAACATAATTTACCTCTGGACATCTCTCTTATCTAAGCTATTCTCAAAGGACAGCCTTTGTCTGTTAGATATATGCCTCCCCTCCCTCCCCAATTCAGTATATATGAATCACATAAATGTCTAAAAGTTGTTAGTTGAGTTTGATCTCATGGAAAATAATACCTGATCTAAAAAGACAGAATACATTTCTTGTGGAAAACAAATGTGTATGCTATGAAGAAAACTCAGAAGTAATTTTAAGCTCCTCAGTACAACACCATGGGTATCGTGCTTTTCTTGGCAGCAAGTGAAACACCATATTCTTCCTGCTTTAAAATTCAATTAACAACAAATTACTTGCTTTACTCCATCTACAAATAATTTGCATAAAGAAACCTAAACCCACGCTATTATACAAGGGATTTCAAAAATGACTGTGTTTCTATACAAATTTTCATCACTAGGCCATTTCTGATTAAAGAGCGTTATGGGATAAAAACAGGAACCTTCCCCTTTGCTCTATCCTCTGCCAGTGTCTTTTTCACCTTCTTCTACTTACAGATCTGTGAATGTACATTCATACATACATGTAACTACATAGGTAAATTAGCTCCATATGGTTACCTAATTTTATGTTTTGAGACTGGCTAGCCTAGCTGTTCAACCTAATCTGGTTTTATGAAGTCCTAACAAGCAACTTTTTTTTAAGCAAGACTCCTGCAAATTATTAAATACTTCTTAAAATTAAGGTCTTGTCTAACCAGTAGTAAATAATATCTATCCGTTCTGTGAAGGGTACTGTTTCCTGAAACTGTACCTAAAGCAGCCTGAAGTATAATTCCATCCTATGTTTACCAGGGTGTGAATAAATTGATTGCTTTAGGTTTAGAGTTGACAATCACATGCAAACAGAATCACAGAGTGACTCAAATCCAACATGGCCTGGAAATCTCTGAGCCCAAATTCCCTCAAAGCAGTACCAGTTACAGCAGGCTCTGCATTGAGCTTTGAATATCCCGAAGCCTGGAGACTTCACACCCTCTCTGGGCAACCTCCTTGACTGTTACATCATCCTCAACTGTGAAAGACTCACAAATGTAGAAACCAAGAAATAAACACCAGATAAACAGGAACAAAGAGACTGTAATGCAGCACCACTTTGGATATATAATACAAACTGACAGAAGTCATGGAAACAGAAAAACTTGAGTAAGATCTATTGTTCTTTAACCCACTGTTCAATGATCGGGAGGTTTACTGTTACTGTCCTTTCTAAAGCTGGAGAACTCCTACTTCAGAAAGAGCAGTTCAAGAGCAATAAACACAGAAAGGCTAATCCAAGCCACTATGGCTCAGTTTGGCACTTACTGATCATGCCTAGTGTCAGGAATGCTTCGGTCCATTCGCAGTTTGTCACTTTCCACCTGATTGAACTTATTCCGTGCATAGGGATCCTGGCCAGATCGCACCACAGTAGCACCAACATAGGCATCCTGATCAAAGTCTTGCCACCGAACTTTTCCTACAGCAGAAAAACAGAAAAATATCCAGTTTAATACTTGTGATTTAAGGAACAACATTCAGTAATCCAAACACAATTGATGAAATAATTAACTACAGTAATTTCACGATTATAAGCCGCACCTGACTATAAGCCGCACCTCCCAGTAGCTGGGTAGAGCACGGGATTTGTCCATATGTAAGACGCACTATTTTTTTTTTTTTGGCGAGGATCCATGTGTAACAAAGTAACAAATTAGTAACAGAATCGCTGCCAGCTGGGTTTGGTGTCAGGTGCTCAAGTTGCAACAGTTTTCATAGACCAGTGAAGCCCTTAAAGGCAGCCCCAGGCGCCCTCCCCAGCCAGCTCTCACTTCTGGGTTGGCATTTCACTGGGATTTGTCCATAGATAATCCGCATCTGATGATTAGCCGCACTACTGGGGTAGGCTGGATTGTTCAATGAAAAAGGTGCAGCTTATAATCGTGAAATTACTGTAATTAAATTTCAACAGTACTGTTAACAGTATAACAGCAAAATTCACTTTGGCATATTAAATTTGTCTAGACTATCCTCCAAATTAGTGTCAAATTTTTAAAACAAAGCAAAGAATCTGCAGAAATATGAATACCATGCTCCACTGCCATAAAGATTCAGAAATTTGCCTATATTAACCAAAAATAAAGAAAATAGTGATTTGAAGGTGCATAGTTCTGTCTGTGACACCTTTGATGTTTGATTCCAGACTCTAATACTACTTTACAGTAACAATTCTGTCTGTAACATCAGGTCATAAGAGACCACTAATCAACATATGAAATGAAAAAAGCCATGACCTGCTCTTACTTCTAGTTTCAACCCTTCCAGCTTCTGATACCTCTCCCTTTCAACCTGTGAAACTTCCCACTCCCTTTAATACTCAAACAGACTACTTAATGCCACTAGGAAAGTATAAACTTTGGTCCAGAATACCTAACATTCGAAAAAGGGGAAAGAAGAAAGCTGGAGAGTGCAAAATTGGCTAATCTAACCCCAGCAGCAAAATTTGTAGACAGGTCTGTTAAGCAGAACAAATATCTGAAAAGGTCTGCCAGAAACCAAATAAAATAAGTCTGGCTCAAACTTTTGGGGATTTATTTCTCAACACAAACACAAAGTAAAGGCTTTGCCAAAAAGGTATACATAGATAATCAGTCTTATTTCCCTTCTCCAAACAGTAGCTAAGATAAGGTAGGCCAAAGGATACCACACAAAAGGCATCAATAGCCAAGACCTTATACTGTACCTGGAGAGCCTATACTGACAAAGAAAAATCATACCTCACATGTTCCTAGAGATGGAAGTTCCTAACTGCTTAAAAGAAAACTTGCCTTGGTTAGTTCTTTCTGCAAGAACTCATCCTGTTTAAAATGTTTAGCCAAACATTTGTAAGCAAAACATAAGGATTAATAGAAAAGGAGCAAAAGTTGTGATGCTATCTGATCAGTGGTTGTCTTTGTCACAGGTTAAAAATTTTTTCAGTTGTGTAAAATATTCAAATTCAATTTTCCTTTTTCTGTATGCTTTAGTATGTCAATTATAGAGATATATGAAATATCTGATGTGAAACTGTTTAGCAGCAGAAGTAGTTTATGGAAGCATTCACATGAAATTAAGACTCCTTGACACTTAATTTTCCTAACTCATCCTCAAGGCATGAGGATTTCACTCAAACAAAATAAAAATCACGTTGCTCTGTTATTTTCCAGCATGTGACAAATACTGAGCAAGCATGAGAAAAAATAAAGTACACCCTCAGCATAGTCAGAAAAATCCGCCAAATCAAAAGCTAGGAAAAAACCTTAAAAAGTATGAACCTTGGCTGAATCTTCAGCCAAAATAATAGTCCCAAAGTGACCTGTCTGTTGCCTGCCAGAATCATCCACCAAGAGAAATGGATTACTTTTGTAACAGAGGCTTTTACAGTATCTCAAACCTATTGAAGGACAATACAAACATACTATCAAAGAACCACACACACTATTGTTTTAAACTCAAAGGAGCAGTGAAGCAGGTAAGATTTAAGGATGCTGAAGCTATAAGAACAGAGAAGTACATATTGCTAAAATAATCCTAGCATTTTCAAACTACAAAGGATTATTAGAATCAGATTAACTGCAGTGTTTTATGGCTTTCAGTGATAAATGTTTTATGGCCATGTATCTTTCATAACCAATCTTACTGCAATACCTGGAGGTAGTGTCTCCACACTTTGTGCCTTGTCCTCCCCATCGCTGCCACGCACTTCTTTCCTTTTGGGATCAATATCATTTGGGTCCTCCTGAAAAAAAGTACACAATCTTTAAAATAATCTTGATTTAGTTTTGTGTCTTCAAAGCAAACTAGGTTTTTCAGATTTGAAATTTAGAGTGGTCCAAGAAAACAAGGATTTTAACAAACAATTATTATTTTCACCATCATTTTAAAAACAGAACAAAAATTGAGTCAGACTTTTGCAGTTAATTTATGCAAAAATTCTTCTTTAGGGGGGAAAAAATTTATTAGGCAAGATGGAATTATTTTTTATAATCAGTAATGTTCCAACGAGCTACATGGGCAGAAATGTTAAGAAAGACCTGAAGGCCTGAAGAAAGCCCTGCTTTAACAAGGAACAGCCTAAATAGAAAGTTATTTGAAAAGAGAAATCAGGTTGTCTAGCAATTATATCCAGAATAGCAGCCTTACTACTGGAAAAATACTTCCAAAATATTTTCATGTGTTAATTTCACTGGAGTTTATTCTGGGCTTCACAGGCAACTCTGCTGGATTTGTGACCGCACAGATAGGATGATTTAGATAGGGGTGATGGGGCAAATACTTTCACCAATGTCCTACTCCAATTTCCAGCATTTTTTCTGAACCTGTAAATGTCATTTTCATTCCAACAGGGAAAGAAAAAATCCCAACCACTAGTTTTGCATTCTTATTACCACAAAAATACAAACTATGAAGCTGGAATTACTCCATTATGAATTTGGAAGAAGTGGAGAAGAGACTAACTTTAAAACAAAAAAAACTAGCAACTGCATGGATTGTATGCCAATTTGCACACTACACTTAGCCAATTGATTTAAGCGCCATCAGCTTCTGTTGTTCTTGCACACTTGCCAAAAGAAATTCCATTTCCTCTTCTAAATCTGTGCTGGAGCCCCGTCTATAAAACCAGTTATACTGGCACTATCCTGCTAAAGACAAGACTTTTACTACAACATGCAAGAAGATACAACATTATGCCTATATAAACTCTGAGTGCACTGAAGCCAAGCAGTGCAGAACAGTTCTCATGTCTTAGAATCTGCCAGAGTCTCCAGAGCAGGGTAATGGTGTATGAAGCACATACTGGAAAACGTCCCTGTCCCAGCTCCTAAGCCCCATCTGGGAATTCTTTGATGAAACAGTTAGTAGTTGAAACAGGCCAAAATTATGCTGGGGAACATTTCAACCAGAAGTGATACCATTTCAGCTTGTCCCCAGGCATCTCAGAACTTTCCAATGTAAATTCAGCTTAAGTGTCTAAGTGCTAAGTTGGCACTAATATTCAGGAATATGTCATATAAAAGCAACAGATTTCTGAAATACTGAAATATTGCGCTTTATCTTCTTTTTCTTGCCAGAGTCAGGATTAAAAGCTCAAGAGATGGTATTTCGTGTTCAGACTCAAATGTTTATTAATTCTTATCTATATTACAGTGAATTCTACAGCGCTTTTAGCTAACAAGCTAAAAATTGCAATATATCTCTCTCTACGAGGCCTTTTAAGGGCCAATCTGTCCAAATAGGAAGGGACACCTAAATTATTCTCACTTTTAACCCAATAACCAATCACCCATGATATGCAATGCAGATTTTTATATCTAATTACATAAAATCACCCAAACCCATAAAGAAGGTGAAGAAGAAAGAAACCTCAGCCCAAAAAACTCCATCTTACTTTCTATATATTACTATACTCTAAAACCTCGACCTCTAAACTTTCCACTATGTGATATTACACACTTCTATTCAAACTACACAGGCATGATTCTAGTACTTTCAATTTTGGAAGCCTTCTCCAAGGCCTCAGGTCAAAGTGCAGTAGTTTCACAATTATAAGCCGCACCCGAATATAAGCCACACCTTTTTTTTTTTTTAAAGCGAGGATCCATGTGCGACAAAGTAACGAGTTAGTAACAGAATCGCGCCAGCGCGGGGTTTGGTGTCCGGTGCTCAAGTTGCAACAGTTTTCATAGACCAGTGAAGCCTTTAAACGCAGCCCCAGGCACCCGCCCCGTGCCGCCGGCCCCGGCACTCCTGGCCCGGTGCTGGCTGCTGCAGTCCCTGCCTTCTCAGTGGCGGCGGCGGCTTGCTCGCCCGTGCAAAGGCAGCGGTGGCAGTGCGCTTGCCAGTGTGAAGGCGGTGGCAGCAGCGCACTCCCCAGTGTGAAGGCGATGGTGCCCGGGGTCGGTGAGCCCACGTGCTGCAGTGACAGCGAAGACGGCGGTGCCTCGCTCGCGGCGGCAGAGGCGGCAAAGGCGGCTCGCTCGCTCATGCGAAGGCGGCGAAGCCGAGCTGGCCTCGCCAGCCCGGTAGCCCGCCCCCCACTCTTCAGTGGCCCCGGCTCACCACCCACCCGGCAGCAGCTCCGCAGCAGCTCTCTCCCCCGCCGCCTCTCACTTCTGGGTTGGTGTTTCCCTGGGATTTGTCCATAGATAAGCCTCACCTGATGATTAGCCACACTACTGGGATAGGCTGGATTATTCAATGAAAAAGGTGTGTCTTATAATCGTGAAATTACTGTAGTGCTTTCCTGGTGGTCAGTGCCTGTCAGTGTAGAATGTCTAAAATTCTCAGTTTCCAGGGTTCTAACACTGAAATTAAAACTAAATAGAGATTTATTTTTCCCCCCCCTGAGAAATACAGCCAAATCAGCTAAGCACTGAGCACTACTAAGGCATGTTTTTCATAGCATCATGCATTAAGGATCCCAGAAATAAGGAATTTTAACAGGTTCCCATACTACTTATTACCATGTTGGTACACGCTTTGGGCTACTGGAGGTCAAATGATACCTCTGCTTAAAGAAAGATTTAGGACAGCAGCAATAAAAATAACAAAGAAAACCCACACCAACACAAAAACACACTCTCAAAACCACACAACACATTTCAAGAAAATGTTTATGACTCACACTGATGAGAGAAATTATATATCAATGTGCACTGAATCCAACCGGCACAGTGAAACAGATGTTTCCCATGTTTTGATAAAGTTGTATTTCACTCATTATTTGGCTTTGTGCACCATTTTAAAGACGCTACAGAAACACTGCAGTCCAAGTATCAACCAAGTATGTATGAAGTATCTGCAAAATTCAAAGCTCTCTACTATTCCAGATGACTGCAATGAGTCTAAAAAACACGTAAGTTGAAAAATAAATGCAAAATATCTGCTAAACAATCAAAATAATAATGCAAGGGTTTGTCCTGTAACTAAACAAAAAAAACTATTGAGTGCTTCCTCATTGTCCCCCTCTCTTTAAGTCTCTGGGGTAAAACTTTGCCTTCCCTTTAATCCTTCCAGCTGAGGTACATGTGCAATTGAGAATTATTATCAAGTACTCCCACTTTGGATTTTTTTGCTGTTTTGTTTTTTATAAAATAAACATGAACTACTAAAGACAGTTAGATTCAGAAATCTTATGGTTAAATGCCATTTTGAATTCTTATAAATTTGACCATTTCAGGAAACTACTTGGTACAGCCTTGAGACATTTTGAGGTAAGCCAAGCTGCCAGGATGGAAGTTGGCACTACATATTGCTTGATGTTCAGTTTGCCTCCTAGGATTCCTTATAAAACAGTATTGTGATGAGAGAGTGTGGGGCATTAAGGGATATTAACCCTGAACTTTGTGCCCTAAATTAGGACCTTGTGCCTCTAAAATAAGCAACTTTGCTAAAACTGATACTCTGTTCTAGGCACTGACTTTCATCCAATTAAGAATTTGGAAAGTACCTCTGGGAAACCCCTATCTTTTCGGGAGAACTTGAGAGCACAAAAAGAGATAAAAGCAGTTATTGAAACCATACACAAACACAACCAGTATCTTTATATCTTTGACTGCAAATTGCTTCAGCATGGTAATTTGGTGCTATATAGGAATCAATCATATGGCATTACCATGTTGCCATCTCCACAGACAGTTTCAGCTTGCCTCGAGTGAAACAAAATCCCAACTTTCAATGTCATCTTAAAAACCCACTTGCTTTTGAAGAGTAATCTTCTTGGTAGAAGTCAACAATGCTGGCACTGACAAAACTCATTCATATAGAAAGCTAAGCTTAAGGGAAGATTGCAAGCTACTTAAATTGCTTAAGAAGAGGCACAGCTCGTTAATCATGAGAGCACAAGAGGGAGAATTAATAAAAACTAAAAAGAAAAGGCTACTATATTTTTCTATATTAGAGTACTACCAATACTTAAAAATATATTTTCCTGACATTTTTTTAAAAGCTGGCAATTTCAGGCTAAAACTTAAAATGTAAATGCACATGGACAACCATTTTAAAGTTATTGAAAAATAAAAAGGTTGCTGTCAACTAGCAGAGACATTAACCACATATTAGATGTACATGGAACACAATTAGAATAAAACTGTTATGGTCATTGTTCATACAGTTGTTCTCTTGGGCCAGGATATATATACAGTAATTTCACAACTATAAGCTGCACCTGATAATAAGCCGCACATCCGGTAGTGAGGGAAACCATGGGATTTGTCCATATATAACCCGCACCCTGAATATAAGCTGCATTTTTATTTTTTTTAAGCGAGTATCCACGTGCAACAAAGTAACGAGTTAGTAACAGAATCGCAGGACCGCATGGTTTGCTGTCAGGTGCTCAAATTGCGAACAGTTTTCACAGTCCAGAGGAGCCTTTTAACGCAGCCCCATGCGCCTGACTCACCCGGCGGTGGCCCTGCCGCCCACCCGACTGACCACTGCTCACCCGCGGCTCTGCCGGCCGCTGCTTGCCACGCCCCCGCGGCAAGCGGCAGCACAGAGCAGCAGCGTGGTGGGGCAAGCAGCGGCGCTCCCCCACCAGCACTGCTCTCCCGCCAGCCCGCCCCTCCTGGCAGCAGCGGTGAGCCCGCCACCAGCCCGCCCGGCTCACCCCGCCTGGCAGCAGCGGTGACCCCACTGCCAGTTGGCCCGTCCCACTCCCCGGCAACACCGCCGCCAGCCCATCTGGCTCCTCGGCGGCCCTGCTGTCAGCACGCCCGCCCCGCCTGGCAAAGCCCGCTCCCCACCTGCCCAGCCGTGGCTCCACGGCAGCTCTCAGCCCTGCCGGCTCAGACTTCTGAGTTAGCATTTCGCTGGGATTTGTCCATAAATAAGCTGCACCTGATGATTAGCCGCACTAGTGGAGAAGGCTGGATTCTTCAATGAAAAGAGTGCGGCTTATATTCGTGAAATTACTGTGTGTATATATATATACCAACAAGAAAATAAGTGGACATCAGCTAAAATGCAAGCGTTGCAGGGATTTGGTATATTTTTACAGTAATTTCACACTGATAAGCCACACCTATTTCACTGAAGAATCGAGCCGATCCTGGAAGTGCAGCTAATGACCAGGTGCAGCTTATTAATGGACAAATTCCAGCATGGGGAGGGTGCCCAGGGCTGCGTTTAAAGGCTTTGCTAGTGTGTGAAAACTGTTTGCAAATTGAGCACCTGACAGCAAACCCGGCAATCGCACGATTCTGTTACTAACTCATTACTTTGTTGCACATGGATCCTCACTTAAAACAAAAAAATAGTTGCAGCTTATTTAGGGACAAATTCTGTGGTCTTCCCGGCTACCTGGAAGTACAGCTTATAACCAGGTGCAGCTTAAGAGTGTGAAATTACTCTAATTTTACACATCATGTCACTGCCTCCCACTAATTTCTGATTCAGTACTAAAAGAAAGGCAAAGAAATAAAACTGCAACCTTTTAATTCCATTTAGTGGGAAATATTACTATGATACCACAGTCATATTTTTAATATAACAAATAAATGTACATTCAACAATTTTAAAATTAAATTCTCTAAATACCTTTGCTATTCCTAAAGCTCTGAAACTAAGGGATGTACATTTACTTAGCATTTTATTAAATCATTCCTTGCAGCAATAACCTTGTACAATTTGTTATGGTAAATTAACTGAACTGAAGGTGGGGTGGATGTTTTTTTAGGCTGATTAATCATAGAGTTGCAGCAACTTTTTCTTTCAGGATACTGTAAGCTCTCCATGCCTCAGAAAGCCCACTAATACTGACAAACCTTGCTGTTACAGCTCACTTTTTTTTTCCTGCTTAATCGCTCACTCTATTAAGACTAGCTGGAAGATAGTGAATTGGATAATGAATTGGAGATATGTTGAAGATACAACATCAAGCTCCACTTTCGAGAACTAGACTCAAAATCATTTCAGGAAATGATAAGTTACACACTTGCAGCTGCTCTGCTGCAGGGAAAGGAAATTCAAAGGTAGCTCAAATTCAAAGCAGAATTCAAGCTTTTTTAATAGTATTTCTACACATATACAACAAGACATGATCACATTCCATGAGAAATTTAAGAGTACTCCGTTTGAGTTTAGAAAGCTGTAACTATACACAGATGTACATTAGTGGATAACTTTATTACTATTATTTAAATCTTCCAGACCATTTCCCTTTAGCTTTGATATGTTTGTATGCATTGAGTATTTTATTCCTTACAAGCATTGGAAAGAATTTTCCATCAATTGTTATTTTAAACTTTCTAAGTCCCTAGGTATTGCTTCAATATAAAAAAAAATAAGCACACTTAGAACTACTACTGGTTTTCTTATTTTTGTCTCACAATACTTTCTTTTTCCCTTTTAATTATAGCTTCAAGTATCACGGATTTGACATTTAACAGCCACAGACTGGATCTCATTATAGCAAAGATTTCAACCCCACAGTGGCTTCTTATCAAGAGAACAACTTAACAACATGAAACATCCATAGATACATTAAGATATCACACAGACCTTACAAGCAGCAACTCAACACAGATCTCTGAAAAGCTCTTGAGGTTGGAAATACCTCAAGTGGAAGCTGACTGCACTCCCAATACCAGCCATTCCTCTCACAGGCAACATGATGCTGAAGAGTATTTGACACAAGAGATGGCTTGGAATTATGTGCTACCTGGACAGGGAGAGACTCAAAATAATTGAGAAACATATCTTTTTTGGACAAAACACATGTTAAGGCTTAATATCTGTTTCAGAGCTTGCTTTTTTGCGAGGACTACTGCAGACAGATTTTTCTTCTACTGGTGATTTTCTAAGAGTAAAGTGAATGCTGGCAGCACCTTCAAAGAGAATCATTGGATCCAGCTGGCCTAATACAAGGCTGTGCTGCATCCAGCAGTACAGATCAGTGAAACCAATTGATGGTTTTGGAAGGGGTGCTCTCACTGCAAGAGAATCCTCTCAGTACTTCATACACCTTTGTTCTGACCACGTACTTGGGACCAGACACACAAAATCACTTCTGTGTTGTGTGGAGCAACACTTGGCATTTGCAACAGTGTAATGCCAGCTGAAGTTTACATCCCTAACCAAGTATAAAGGGTCCTCCTAAGAAAAGGATGAGACAGCTGACTAAGACATTGACAAAGCCTAAGCCCAAGCTTCTTTGCTACTGCATCTCCCTCTGTATTAAATCTGTACCTGTTTCCCCCACCCCAATTCAGTTTACAATCTCTTAATCACTCCCCACATTAGCTAAGCAAGCTCTGAAGCACCAGCTGCTTCCCACAGAAGAGAAGCTTCAGCAGAGTCCAGTGTCCAGCTCAGCTTGCTTTCTGACCCAGCACTCACTCACAGCCTCCCAAAGGAGTCTCCAGAAACACAACTCCAATCTCTCTTGCTGCACTAAGTCAATGAATCCAGATTTCCTGTGTGCCAGGCAAGCATTTCAGCAATTTAATCTAATTACATTGTGGGGCATCCACTTCTTCCCTTCTTAGCAAAAGAGTCTTGCACAAAACAGAGATAAAGTATGCTCTGAAAATGCCTGGAATTCTGCTTCTTACAGAAAAGACAAGCATGAAATATCCCATAAACAAATGCTAACTTCCTCTGATTGCCAACCTGCTTAGCATCCTAAAGCAGACATTTCCAAGCACACCAAGAAGTGAAGCATAAATAAATAGAAGAAAACACTGAAAAACTATACACTTTGCCATATTTGATTATCACTGTTAGTGTCTAAAATTATTACAGCAATTATTATTTAACTTTCATTCTCACTCCTTTACTCAGTGTAAATAAATTGTTGTCAAAGGCACATTCCTTTCATATATTTGAGTACTCAGAACAAAAATAGAAGCTTCCAGGAGGAGGAAGACACACAGCCCTCATAAGACAATTTTATATCCTAAAAAAAAAAAAAAAAAAAAAAACCACTACCCAGGGAAAAGATTATACCTTGATGGCTCCATATATAGGAAATGTGTTTAGATATACTCTCAGTGAAAATAGTCAAAACATTTTGAAAATGGCAATTGCTATAAGCTGTACTCTCTAGACAAAATTAAATGCCTTTGTGTCCTACCATCTCTGTAAATGTTACCTTTACTTAGTGCAAAGTACATCTTTTGTACCTTACAGGCACTACCTGAAGTACTAAAGCAACTATAAAACATGATATTTTCTAAACCTAGAATGGATTAAACAAAAATAATGCTTTACCTGAAGTTTCTGGAAAACAAGCACATATATTCTCTGAGGAAGGTTTGATCCAACTTTGCAGCTGAAGACTTATTTGTACAGCAATTGGGATCAACTGGAAGTTCTGGTTCAACTTCATTTCTGGGCACAATAGACCCACTCAACTGACAAAAGCCAAGTAGAAAAGCCCAGGTAGGGCAGGTCATGCTATTCAACAAGTACGTATAGAAATCTTAAATATGAAGATTTGCACGCAAGTATATTTTAGATTATCTTCAAATTTTCATTAGTTCCCTAAAAATGATAGCATTATTTATCTCCCAAATATCCACATTGGTATAACATACACTGGATTAACTGATTAACCCACAAATTCTATATAGTTTTATTGTATTTCAGCATTTTACAAAAAATATTTCTTTAAGTACCTGTCAATAAATTTTAAAAAACCCAAACCTGCAATACTTTTACAGCTTGATGAGAATTCAGCTACCCAGCTCCAGGTGACCTCTAATAAACATGTTCCCTTTTGCCTGGAGATTTAATTCACTTCTAGTGATAAATGCCAAAACTAAGTGGGACAACCTTATCACCTACCAGAAACGCAGAGAATTACAGTAATTTCATAATTATAAGCCACACCTGATTATAAGCCGCACATCTGGGTAGCTGGGTAGAGCACGGGATTTGTCCAAATATAAGCTGCACCCGAATATAAGCCTTTTTTTTTTTTTTTTTTCAGCGAGGATCCATGTGCAACAAAGAAACGAATTAGTAACAGAATCACGCCAGCGCAGGGTTTGGTGTCAGGTGCTCAAGTTGCAAACAGTTTTCATAGACCAGCAAAGCCTTTAAAAGCAGCCCCACGTGCTCTCCCCAGCCGGCTCTCACTTCCGGGTTGGCATTTCACTGGGATTTGTCCATAGATAAGCTGCACCTGAATATAAGCCGCACTACTGGGGTAGGCTGGATTCTTCAATGAAAAAGGTGCTGCTTATAATCGTGAAATTACTGTAAACATTTCTCCCCTTACAAAACTGACAATCTAATACACCTCCAGAAAGAAGAAACAAACTCAGAAACCTCACAAACTACAACACCCCTTTCACTTCCTTCAGCTTCACAGTGAAAAAACATAGCTAAAGTGATTGTCAGATTGACAGTCAAGACAAGGCCATGACACACACCATCACACAGATAAAGTGTGGGTAAGAATAATCTTCTTGCTAGAGGCTACTTTAAGTTGTCTATGCCAAAAGAAGCCCCAACAGCCAAAGATGCCCACAGAGGCCACCACAGACAGAAGCAGAACCAGTACTGCTGTGAAGTGCCCAAGCAGCAGAAAGCAAAATGGGTATTTCTGGCTTGATTGTCACCTCTCCACAGAAGCAGGAAAAGTAAGGGGAAGGTCTCGTACACCAGACAGAACACAAAGGACAAAAACATCACAGAGCAGCCATGAAAAGTCTTTACTGTTCTAAGATCACTCAATCCTCATGATTTATGAAGCTGCATTAATGTACAAGGATAGATGGCAAGAACAGGGGAGGGAAGAAGAGTACGAGAACCATACAAGGGTACTGGGATGATAGAAGGATACAATCTCAAGCATACCAGAAGCTTTGAAAGCAAGGAATAAGCATCTCTAAGAATGGCAGCACGTCTCAAACAGGATCCAGTATTTCCTGTTAAATATATCATGTCCCAAAAAAAAACCAAAAAAAAAACAACTCACTTGTCTGCACTACCAGTCACAAACTATGAAATTAAAACATCACAAAACATTTGCAGTGATTATTTAAATTAAGGATAACATCAAAGGGTATTATCGCTCAATTTTAGTTTCCAAAAGGAAAGATTGCCGGTGACGAAAGACATTTCTTTGAAAAGTTAATTCATGGCATTTTTTACATAATGTTGAAAGCAGCCTTGTATTCCAAAAGTATTTGTCAGTGCAGACACAGTTATAAGACTCATACAGTAAGTGCAAATTCAGCAGTAGTAATATCCAAGTTGTTCTTAAGTTGTGTCAGATTGGGAAAAAAATTTAAGAATATATTAATCATAAATCATCAACAACCAAAAGGAGTGATTGATCTGATCTGTTAAGAGATATGCAAAGGAAAAAAGCCCCAAAACTTCAAAAGCAAAAAGGAACAGTTCAGAAACAAAACGTTTCTATTGGCAACTTGTTAAAAACATCTTACTGGTATATTCACCTCGGAGGAACATTTTGTCATCATGTCTGATGTGAGTTAAAGTGTTTTGAAGTACATACTTAGACAGCAGCAATAATATTAGCATGCCTATCCCATAACTTCTAATGTTTGCAAGAATATTTCTCTATTTAGTTTTGTTGTTGTTGTTTTTCAGAGGTGGGGGCTTTTTGTTTCAATTGATCAGTTTCTGGAATGTGAAAAGGAAGAAAGTGGCAACAGCTTCCAAAAGGACATGGTTTGATACACGAACAATATCTGCCCACTGTGTTTCTTTCAAAGTCCATAGCTTGAGTCCAGTAGCCTGAGAATTACTGTGCACATTTATTTTCTCACTCAAGCGCTTTCCAAGATCTGAAACCTGATCATTCAAGTAGCTTAATACAAGTATACAGGCCCCAATTCAGATCCAACGGATACAGAAGCCATGTCATTAAAAAAAAATTACAGTAATTTCACAATTATAAGCCGCACCTGATTATAAGCTGCACCTTCCGGTAGTCGGGTAGACCACGGGATTTGTCCATATACAAGCCGCACTTGAATATAAGCCGCACATTTTTATTTTTTTTTAAAGCGAGGATCCATGTGTAACAAAGTAACAAATTAGTAAGAGAGACAAATTGGTGTCAGGTGCTCAACTTGCAACAGTTTTCATAGACCAGAGAAGCCTTTAAAGGCAGCCCCAGGCATCCTCCTGGCTGGCTCTCACTTCCGGGTTGGCATTTCACTGGGATTTGTCCATAGATAAGCCGCACCTGAATATAAGCCGCACTGCTGAGGTAGGCTGGATTCTTCAATGAAAAAGGTGCAGCTTATAATCGTGAAATTACTGTGATGAGATTAGACTGAACTCCTGTTTAACAATCCCAGTTGATTCCACTTAGAGCAGAGGAAAGATCCCACAGAACAACTAGTCCAGCAAGGGAAAGAAAACAGAAAGACAACATCCTCCTAAACTGCTGCAATGCTTTGGTGCTGCTTACACTGACAAGGCAGCTGCTGAACAGGCCAGCTGCTGCTGACAGGGCTGTTCACACCTCACCAGATCTCCATTCCAAACTGCTGAAGTGTCCCCACTGGTCCCCTTACAGACACTGATGTGGCACATCAGGTGATCCAACTCACTTGGCTGACTTGACAGTGAGCTGGGGAGGAGTATGGATGTATCATTCACTGGGTGGGATTTTTTTAAACCATAAGAACAACTCCTCAGATATTTGAGGTACTGGATGCAAGGGAAGCATTCCCAGCTAGGGTAGAAGGGGAAAAAAGTGCTGAAAGGGGTGTTCCTGTTACAAGTAAAGGATTACAAGTTTAGTTACAACATTAAACAACCCATCACTCAAAATCACTACAGATTTTCCTTCTTGAAAGAAGGCAATTACTCAGCAAATGCTCAGGCATGATTTAATGCCACCTCTTGTTAATTCTACAATATCAGAAGTGTCTGATGAATTAGTCTGTATTTCAAAGTTCTACCCTTAATCCTCTTAGAATTCAAACTCATCACTTCTTGCTCTTAGCTCTCTAAAGAATGACCCTCTAAAAGAAAACAAAACAAAACAAAAAGCTTGCACACAGAAACAAAGGGGCAAGCACAAAAAGCAAAATTTTGTTTTGATATTTACTTACATGAATGAGAAAGTGTCATATTTTCTGGAAGTCCAGGGAACTGAAGTTAACTAATTGAAGTAAAAGTGAAATACTGAATAAATAAGCAGAACTCGACATCAGTGCATCCAAAAACTGAAGTATACTGAAGTATTCCAAAAACACAGGCATTTGCAAGTCTCCACCTATATATATATATATATATATATCTGAATGAAACAATAAGAAAATCACTCACCAGCAATACGAGAACCAGATGCAGCAGAAATGAAGAATGGAAGAAAAAAATCCCCTTAACTTTTACACACATCTTGAAGCGCAGAGAGCGGAAATGGAAAGTAACAAGAACAAAATCTTTTTTGCTTATTTTACAAATATTTAAGCCTGCAGATATAACTGCGATCAAAAGGATATCAGAAATGCAACTACATCTAAAACCAAAACTGCTGTGGCAGTCATGTCTGCAGTTTGTTAGCAAAGGGGAAGGGTGACATTACACCAAAACAATATAGAAATTGTTAAACCAAGAAAGCTATCTTGCATTAAGTAAAAAGAAAGTAAAAAAACCCACAATGCAGTTACCAAGTTGAATGTTTTGCTGGATGAGATCTGTGGGGCTACAATGCAATAAAGCAGCACAACATGACACATTTTCTCAGCCATAATGGAAGGTTGTCTTTACAGACAAAGTGACGATAGACTGAGACAAAGGAATTTAAGTCGCTGTGTATTGGAACTTTTCTGTAGAATGCAAGAGCATTGTGTTGGCCTTTAAGAACACAACAGGAAAAAAAGCAAGAGTGATTTTAAAATCTTGACCTTTTTTAAATGGAAAAAGGTTAAATCTTCAGATTCAGAAATCAAGGCAACTGAAAAACAAGGAAACCATTTCCTTATACCTCTTTCATGGAGGTCATCTTTGAACACAAAGAGATGGAATAAATCCCAGGAGTCCGAAAAATTACTTAGTAACTCCTCTAATTAAATAACCTTCAGAGAAAGCTTGTGCTTGACAGATGACTTCTGCCTTCAATGACTCTCTCCATATTTTCCCTCTATCCCAACACCAGGATTTATGATCAGATCTCTGCAGCTCTGGGCACATGACACACTACACTTAGTATTGCTTTTCAGCAACTGTGTTTAGCCACAGACTTTAATTTTAAAAAATATTGTCCACAGCTAGTGTAAAGTTTAAAACCAGTTCAAAAATTCTGACACAAAATTATCTATTAATGCATTAAACATTAAAGTCTCCATACTACAATATTCACACAGATGATTGCCAACAGCATCTTTGATTTTTGCCAGGCACAAAGAGCATCATTCATCTGCAACAGTCTGGACTACTAAATCAAAACTCAATCCCATAATGAAACAAATGCCCATTACAAACAAGACAAGAAGTGTGGAAGACAGACCCCTACATTAGAAGGAAGAAATACTAAACACTACTGAGATAATGGACATTGATATTACCAATTTTTTTTTGCCAAACTTCAGTACTCAGATTTCTACCTGAAGTAGGCAATGCTTTGTATCTCTGCTCAGCACAGAACAAAACTGCATAATTCCTTTGAAAGATACCATTTTGCAATAAGGCACCAACTGGAAAAGAAAAAGATTGGAGGGCTTTTTGTCTACTGCGGTTAATACTCAATTTAATGCTATTACAGGAAGCTAATGTTAGAGCACTCTGTTAGTAAAATTTCGACCACACACAGACCCAGAGCTTCAAGGCAGGAAATCAGGCATTTTGCCTTGCTGGTCCTCAGAAACAGCACATCCTTTCCTCCAATCTGGGCTGCATTAGTCTGTCTGTACTCTCAGAAAATGTCCTTCTTGATGGGATATTGTTAGTCAAGCCCTGAGCAAAAGCAGATTGTAAGGCACAGAGGGGAACAGTAATTTTAGGCAAATTTTATACCCAAAGTATAAATTGAGCCCTTTAGATACAATTTAGGTCCTGTGTGCAAAACAGTCAATATTCCCACTGTGTATCGGATATATCTATCAGACCTGGGAGCACAAAGTTACCAATACAAACCTATTAATGGAAAAAAAACTAGGGAAAACAAAGTTAGAAAAGACTAGGCAATTACTGAGGCACTCACATAATTCTGCACACTTGCAAGCAGCAAGGCGATTTCCAGCAGGCACATGGAGTTAATTTCTTTCTAAAGAGAGATGGAAAACCTCCTAGATGCTGAGGCCTGACAAGAAAAGATTGAGGGCTCAAGTCTGCTGAAGTTATGGCCTATTCATCTGCAGTCTCTCAGAGGACAGGTCACCAACTGTGCACCCTTGGTGATGATCTCACACAACCTCCACAAAGAGCCCTTATAGACACTGACGTAAGAGGGGGAGAGCCAGAATTAAAGCCTGATCCAAGCATGACGACTAAGCCAAGGGCAGCGCAGAAAACTTTTCAGCTGCTCTCAAACCCACAAAAATTAGGAAAAATCTTGACATTTAGCGACTCAAAAGACTCCAAAAGGAAAAATTACTCCAACCCAGACGCCACTTTCAGGTTGCCTAACTCGAACAATTAGAAACCTCCCAGTCAAAATTTAAACCATTCTGCAGAATTTTAAAAGCAACCATTCTCTAGAATACCTTCAAATACATGGAATATCAATCCTAAAGTCAAAAAAATGTCAAAAGATGAGGTGAAAGCCATCACCTGGTTTGGAAGACATGAATGGTATATAACAAGAGCAAATGTCACTCCTATCATCTAGTGTTTTCACAACACATACTACCCCACTACTTTTAATACTGAGCTCTCTGCCTCTTCTCACTATATATGACCTTATACTGACAGTTAAGTCATCTCAAAGTAGGCAAGAAAATAAAAGGATTTGAGGAGAGAGACTGTACTCGTGCGCATGATGTGCATGTATGCGCCTACAAAACATACACCCATGCATACACACAGAGTTAATCACAGACTTACTTTGTACTAGAAAACTGGAGGGAGGCACAGGCGAAGAGATCAAGTACACTTTTGAAAGCACAACAAAATTCTAACAATTTAAACTTCCACTAGATGACAGAACAAAAAAAAATAGAATTAATTGGTAAGAGAGGAGTTGAAATTACAATCACAGCACAAGAGCAAATAACAAAATGAAGAGATACAGTACCACAAAGAAGAAAAGACTAACAACCAAGACAAAACCAAAGAAGCAACAAGAATTCACAGAACTTAAGAAAAACAATAGTAATAGCCATCTTGAATCCAAGCCATAGCAGAGTCTAGATTTTAGCTGGTAGAATAGCCATAGGGATAGAAAAGTCCTTAAAGATAAGGGAGATCCTAAAATACATAGAGAATTAAAAAAAACCTTGTTCATCCAACTTGGAGGAATTCAAACTACATGAGCCAGAATATCCTATCTTTTCAGTAACTTGCTCTGAATAGTGTGGATAAATAAAGTGGGTACAGTCAACTGGCTTGACTTTTTACACCAGTCACATCAAAAAATTAGAGCCAACAGGTTTTAGAACTCCAGACATTGCTCTAATGTGCCTTACACATTAAAAAAATTGCCTTACCCCATTTTGCTTCTATTTGGGGAAAAAAGCACCAAAGTATTGAGCCATCACACACAAGCTGAGCTTCACAAACTGAGCTTCAGAGAAGTAGTGTGTAGCACACTTCTCACACAGACTAAATCAAGAATTATTTCTAGACTAATGAGTAAGCATGAAAATTCAAAATTCCTTATATTTTGTCTCTCATACACAGATTAATAGTTGAATTGCAGCCTAGACACACTTTTAAAATAAATTAATATGTAGTTAAGACTACAACAGGTAACAGAACTACACAAGCAGAAGCATTTATAAACTAAGGCCATGAGAAAACTAGGCTTTCTAATCTTAACCCACAAGGAGCTACAAATATTTAAATTCATGATACAGCCTTTCCTTCAGGGAAGTCATAATCTGATCTGCCCTTATCAGTTACATTGTCTAGTTTCTTTCAAACAGCTTGTCAAAGATGACACACTGAAGTCTATTTTAAATTGAGCAACAGATTAAAAAGCAGAACGAGCAGCAGAACTAATAAGAAAGAAAAGAACAGTATAGTACATCAAAAGAGTTTTCTGGGCCAGGAAGAAGGCCTAAAATAAAAGCCTGACACACACATGCGAAACCAGAAAAAAACCCCCGAACTTCCTAGAGAAAATGATGAAAATCTTCACAACCCCAAGTAACAATTCAAAGTAAGTCTTTCTTTGACACTTAATTCTCACTACTAGATCCATATGTTTCAGATAATAGCAGCTTTAAAAGGTTTATTATTAAATATACAGACCCCTTGAAAAGTCATTTATTTTTCACTTACAGGAAAACACAGATAAAGACAGATTAGATCACCTGCTCTCATAGTGTGTCTTATTCTGTTGATAGATATCGTCCACATGTTTGAGATTAAAACTGAAGAAAAGTGCTGAAGAAAATCCTGAAAGAGAAGATCCCCTAAGTTTACACAAACACATAAAGGAACATTTACAAACAATTTAGTAAGTGTCTGATACCTTTTTACCAGCCCCAAGAAACACTGCTTGATGTCTCCAGCCTTCTTCCTTTCTTTCCTTTCCACTCATGCACTCACACTCCCTCCCTCTAAAAGAATTAATCAGTCCTTAAAACCAGAGTAGAATTTCTTGATGCTCAAAACAAGCTGTGACACAAACAGAAGTAAGTTACAGCAATTGTTTCTGATATTGCTTTTGAAAGTCACTATTTCCTCAAGCTACCATCACAACCTGTTCCAACCCCGTCCTTTGGCCTTTCACAAAACATTTTTAACTGCTGGCATTATAAAAAGGAATTGCTTACCATGAGCATTAGCTGAAAAATCTATACATTATAATTCCAGGTGGTTGTATTTGGTTCTAAAACACTATTAAACACTGTTTGCCTATTTTCTGCTATTGCTTCAGGGCCACACAGAAATTATCAATTTTACAATCTCTCATACTTGTGACCCCTTTACCATCAGCTCTGAGGGCAAAACACTCAAAAAAATCCTTATCGGCTTTATAACCAGTGCTAACCACTTGTTGCAATGGGACATTTCTATAAATAATGCTGAGACTATACAGAGGTAGCATCTAAGCTTTCTTATACACAGAAAAATACCCCTGATTAAAGTCAATGGCCAAGAGTTTCCCTTCATAGGCAAACAAATGTAACTAGTTTGGAAGACCTGTAGTACAAAATTACTGTGTTTATTTTTGTATCACCTGTTTTCATTACTACCAAGAGATCTCTCTTTTCTGGTTGAGTTAGTGAAAACAACTGGCCCATTGCTAAAGATGAAAGAGGTGAATTGTCAGTCATAAGCAGGAACTTATAATTTTAGAATCATATTTAAGTGGGTGAAAAACAATAATAAATGGAATATTTGTTAAAATCCACAACCTAAAATGGGAGTCATAGGTTTCCTTTAAGGAAAAACCATTTTAATTAAATGGATTGGTAATTGGGCTATTGGTTTAAATTTACTTCAGATAAAGTAATGGGAACATTAAATGCACAGCTACAAAGAAGAACTTGGAGAATGATGTTGGTTCAGTCCTTGGTTAAAGTAAGCCTAAAGCAGAGCACACAGACAGGTTTATTGATTATTTTTGGACACAAGAAGATCTTGCATTTATGAAATCAGCCTGCTTGAGGCAAAGATAAACTTACAGAGAAACTCATACACTGAAGTTTACACTACACTTTAATGGAAGATACTGACTCGGTCTTAACCCTCAAGTTATTCCACTGACTACAAATCACTGCTGCTAGCCTCACTGAAGAGAAATACCACCATTCAAGTTTTAGATTCTCAAATATTTCATATTGCTTTTCAGAAGTATTTTAACTAAAAATAAAATTGGATTTATGGAATAATGAGATACCCTTTACACCATTCTGCTTTTTACATACAGTGGACTCTTTTTAAGCCTAGGATACACAGTTTTATCAACTATTATTCAAGACTTATCTATTGAATATAGTATTTGGAAACAGTCCACTGGTAACCACACTTTCAGCTTTGTGGATTGCAAGCAGCATCTTATTTCTTAATGTCCCTTTATACAGGGATGAACCTATGCCTGCATCTTCCCATTTTAATCTTGAACATGTTTATGTAGTACATTTTTCCTATTCTGTTTAATTTATATTTCTTATCCCAGTTTTCCATTAATACATTTTTGCTATCATGTTGCATTGATTTTTTTTTTTTAAATCCACTTCTCTATACAGAATGATTTAAGGTAAAAGAGGAAGACTGCCCCCACAGTAGTTCTTATTTCACTAGATGTGCTGTTTCTTCCTTACCTGCCTTCCCAACAAAAAAATACACAATATTTCTCAAGCAGTTTACATATTTGATTGCAATTCTTAGGAATAATTTCGTGGAGCACCCACCTCCACAACCAATAGGATCTCAACCATATCAAAAGGGGGAATATATGGAGCAAGGGAATCAATACAAAAGGTCATCAGAACAATATAAGCTATCAGTCCTCAGGTGTCATACTAAAAGGACTCTCTTCTGAATAAAATACAATGCTTCTCCTTTTTAATCAATAAATGACAGGAGTGGGGACAAAGACAAAGTAATTTGAGGAAAAATATGCAGAACATGCACAACTAAGAAAGGCAGAGTAGAGACTTTTTGGAATAAAGGTGCTTATCTGGAACTCTCAAGGGAAGGGGAAAAGAGAATATAATAAACTGCTTACTCACAAAACCCTAACACATGCATCTTGGGGAGGCAGAGGGAAGCTCTGTATTCAGGTTTAATAATGAAAAAGAAAAGCATCTTGGGAATAACTTCCTGGAAGGCAGCAGAGATCATAAGGAATGGTTGTCCAAATTAAATGAGATCTAGAGCTTTGCACCAGGAGGATCAAGAAAAAAAAAATCTGCTCTGAAGTCCAAAATTAATCTGACTCATGAATATCTACAAGCTATATAACAGTATGAATAATACATAGTCCAGATGAGAGAAAGTAAATATTAGTTCTCTTAAAAACGTTCCTTTAGAGATGAAATAAAAGATTGGTTATTTTTACTTCACTTAGTTCTCACATTTTCATCCCCTTAAAAGTGGAACTGCATCCCTAATGACAATGCGTTTTTTTGAAGTTCAGCATAACCTTAGGACCTCCCAGCTTTTTAAAAACTGTATTGAAATCTTGTACCCTTTTGACGATAAGCTGGCTTTACTGCCAGTAAAACACTAGCATTAATTTCTGTAGCTAGGGTAACAAAAATAAAGTGTATGAAGCAGGAAATTAAATACAGTGTACGTAGCATGGCTCAGGGAACGCAAACGAGAGATCTACTGGAAGAAAAATACCATCTTGCTCCTCCATGCTATCAATACACTAGACATGTCTGCTCCTCAATAAAGAACTAGATTAAAATTAGTTTTCCCTGCTCTCATACCAGACTTTCTGCAGTTTGCATTTTTAATCCACTTTCTACACCAGTTCAGCACACAGAAGGATATTCTTACACGTGCACATTGACAATATGTTTAGTTACAGCTGAAGAACTGCTCCAAAAAACCTAAAGCTTATTTCTAATGAGTTCTATATATATCAATTCTGAATACACAGAAAAATAAGCCCAGTTTTGTCACATGCACAATGCCACCAAAAAAACCCAGCCTTTTCCAACAGCAATTAACTCAGCCATCAAGAACGACAGACTCACAGGAAAAAGGCTGAGGAGCAGAGCTGGTGGACACAGATAATGTCTGTCCAGATGCTCTTCATCAGGGATCTACAGAACAGAGAACAAAGGAGAGTTCTGCTTTAACAGAGCTCAGCACTCTTAGTAGTGACTCAAAACAATAAGAGAATACTTTAAAGATAAGCTTCTCATCCTTCCGTCAAGATATCTATTAATCTCTTACTGAGTGCCAACAGAGCACCACTTTTCAGCTTTTGGTTTCATTTTCCACTGAAGACACTTTTAAGGATTTCCAATCAATCATTACATTAGAATTTGGAATCCAAGGCATGCAGCTATGTTAGCTATGACCCAGGCAAAAATTGTGAAGCTCAAGAGCATGCAAGCGCCAATATGTGAATCCAGATGTTCAAAAGGTGTTCTGCTAGACCAATTACACTCATCCTCTTCATGGAGGCAGAGCCAGCAAAGCTGAGGACACAGCACAGAAAAATAACTGGATAATGTACTGGGAGGGCATGGTCCAGCCAAGGTTGAGCCATCAAAAGGAGAATCTGGTCATGAGAACAGTCACCTTGACTGCTCAGAGACCTTAGAACTAAAGGATTTTGTGCCCTGAAAGGTTTTGCTCTTTCTTTCCAGACAGTGGAAGATCTACTAAATCTGATCTTCCAGGCTGACTGAAAACAACATGCAAGACATTTTTAAAAGTATATAAGTAAACTCAATTTTTCGTAGTAAATTCGCTTGCAATTTTGTGATCTCTGCTGACCCCAAAGAAAGCATGTATTTTCTCAACTATGTAAACTTCTACACCAAAATTTCCCTGAATATAATTTATACTGTTTAACAAAATAAAAAAACTCCAAAACAAAAACAAAAAAGAAAAAAACCCCACACTTTCCCTGAAACCTTTCACACAGGGAAGAAGAAAGAAAAGAAAGAAAGAAACAGGGAAACTGAAAGGATGACCAAACACAAACCACAATATGTATTCAACATTTACAAAAGGTACAAAACTTGGAAACCTTTGAAACATGCCATTTTTTCTATTCATTTTCCAGGTGCCTAGTGCTTAAGGGCACGTAATGATATGGAAAGGGTAGGTTTAGACGCAATACTAAGAAGACATTCTTTCCGGTGAGCAAGAAGAGGCACTGGCTTAGTTTGCCCAGAAAACCTGTGGATGCCCCATCTCTGGAATTGTTCCTGGCCAGGCTAGATTGAGCAACCTGCTATAGCAGGAGGTGCCCCTGCTCATGGCAGGGGAATTGGAACTAGATGATCTTTAAGGACCCTTCCCAATCCAAACGATTCTATGACTCTATGATTCTAACAGGTAAACTTTCAAACAGGTCTTCAATACTTGCAAGAGAAATAAGATATGAACTTCTGTAACAAAACAAGAATCTGCTAGCAACAAACCAGATTTCCATCATATGATTTCTGTGTAAAAGTAAAAACAGATTCCATCTCAGCACCTACCTTTCCTGAAGCTAACACAGGCTATGAGAAATAATTGTTAATTGTTTTACAGCACCTTACACAGCAACATGGACCAATATGACCAAAAAGGCATTACTTCTTTTCCACTAGTCTCTCATGGTACTTTGATACAATCAAATACCATAGCAGAAGCATAAAAATGTCCCCAGCCAACAAAAAAATTATAGGATGAATAGATTTTTTTGTTGCACAACCAGCAAACTTCATAGAAACACATTCCTTTCATATGGAGGAGAGCTACAAGGAAAAGAACAGAAAATTAAATAGCTATTCTGGCAGTCAATACTTCTCTTATCCTAGAAAAACATACTGCATGTCATCCATCTTGAAAAATGTATTAATAAAGAAATGAAATTCTTGAATCCTCAGGCTGCCAAATTTCATTGCAGTGCAAGAAAACCAAGTCTGGTTTTCTCTTCCTCCTACTCATGATCTTATCAAGTTCTTGCATTAGTCTTCCAATGACTCACATACAAGCAAACAAATTTTCATCTTTTAAATGTTTTTAATGTAATTACCACTGATAAGATTTATATAGAAGCAAACAAGAAAAAGGGCTTTATCAAAATCAGGTGGGGAAAATGCAAAAAATCCATACTAATCAGAAAGTTTCTGTGTGAATGTTTATCTGTGGGTTGATAGTGGTCCTGTTCTGAGTAATATTTAATTATTAAGAACAATAATAAATATTTATTAAGAGTACATTAGATATGTGTCTTGGTCTACAATTAAGGTATTTTTTACTAAGAAGTCTGCTTTCAAATGACTGAAGAATAATCTGACAAATCTGTCAGCATTCTACAATTTAATACATTAAAATATTATCTAGTAACATTTCTTTCCCAGCTTGAGAACGTGACTAAAGAAAAGGATTTTTAACATCTGTTTTTAAACCCTTGGAGGAAAATATACTGTAGACATTACTCCAATTATCTAAGAGATAAATTTAATAGAACATTACAGAACAGTCAAATATTCAGCAGCAGCTACAGCTAGCTTTTCCATGCAATTAATTATTCTGGCCCATTCACTGTCTCAACTCTGCTTAAATCAAGAATTTAAGCTTTTCTTTATGAAATGTTTCCAACATTGAAGTCTACACACACACTTTAGTATTATATTCAGTTTTCCCTGATTCTTTTTTAAATTAAGAACAGCTATTCCTCATACAATTTGTTTGTAAGAGAATTTTAAGTCTTCAGAATGAAGGCAGCAACAACCATGTGCTGCGACATGATTCATACCTTTCTTAAGCATTAACTGAAGAAAGAGCTGAATTAAATTGTTCGCCTAATCTGCCAGCACAAATAAGAACTTCAGTAAATGGAAGTCCTCCTTTCAATTCAAAAGGCTGTGTTAAGGGCAGAATTCACTTCAGTGCCTCGACAATGACCTGCAGAAGAACTGTACCCAGAGTTCATGGCTCACTGCTTGGCCCTGGGCCATCCCCTGCACCACGCACAAGTTGGCACCACTCGCCTGCTCAGAGCTGCCAGCTGAGCCGTGCGGTCTGCCAGAAAGCCATTATTCTGTGGATTCAGAAAAGTCTGGGGGAAAGAGCAACTGATCAATTATTCCTTAAAAACAACTTTAAAAACACCAAGCACACTAGACTTCATCACTCTTCTCCAGACATTTTCCACCATTAATTTACTGCAGTCACAAAGAGCATGGGGCCTTGCTTCACTGCTACACTTAGCCGGCTCAAATCAATTACGTGCAGTTTTGATGACATTTAACTGTTAAAAAACCCAAGAGCCTGGACATGCTTGTTGCACTGGCACTCACTGTGCATTCAGTCCCCCTGTGCATTCAGGCCATTCATCGCAAATACATCTTGAGCCTCATCTCTGATCAGCCCAGCCACATCAGTAATAGATAATTTGTTATAAAATACACTTCCGAACTGCAATAAATGCAGTTGATAAATATGGCTGAAAACCAGGCAATCCTTCACTTCCCTGGCGATGGCTTACACTGCATCACATGGCCTGTGGAATGTCCTGCTTTTTGGCACACAAGTGAGGATCTAACTAAATGGCATAAAAAGCAGAAGAGACTGTACAGCATGGGTTCTTAATTCAAATTAAATGTGTCACAGCTGAAGAAGAAATATTCAATTTCTCTTAATTTGTATGACTTGAGTCTAAAGCACCTAAAGACATAATTATACCCTATCTTCTTCAAATACTTAAATACAAAGCTACCTCATTAATCTTCTGGTTAGATTCATAGGCAGCCTTATTTTCATTTTAAATGGAGGAACTATCCCAGAATGAGTGTGTGATAACAAAGGCAAGCCCATTTGTCAAACATCCAAAATTATTATTTTGGAAACAAGTAGACATGTGTGATTTAATTTGATTTCACTTAGCAAGTGCTAAAAGCCAAACAATATGATATAACTAGTTCATGCTGATAACAAAAGAATTTCTCAGTTACTCCAAGGACAGCTTTTGGGAAGCCAACCTTTATTAGACCAGAAGTTCACAGAATTAAGACTGTTGAAATGTAGAGAAAGGTACCGGAAAGATAAAATTTGCATTACAATAATTCATTTACTACTTTAATAGCTGTACAGTACTCTAAGAAAAAAAAAGTCACTTTTTCATATGATTATTAGTTCTCTGCAATAACTAATGATTTAAGGACATGGAAAGGATTAGTGTCATTTTTAAGTAACTTGAGTCATAGCCATAGCATTTCATGTAAAGACAGTAATTTCAAGAAAAGAGAGAACCCAGATACCAGTCAAGATAGTAGGCAGGGCTCTAGACAAGAGAAAGAAAAAATTCTAAAGTCAGTTAAGAATCTCTCCAATATTACACGGGTGGTGACAAAAAAAGTTAACCAGTAGTCAGCTGAGACATTTCCATCTTATCTTACAAAAGCAATCTCCCCAAACCTCTACTTTCCTTCCCTCCCCACCAACAGTTTATCTGTACAAAACTGAGCCTTAATCAAAGTTCTTTGAGATTCTGTGAAGAAGTTTCAATGAAGCCTGAAAAGATTAACTGGTTTCATCTGGCTTACTTTATCATAGAAAAAAGCCACATTAAAGTAGAGGAATTTTATGAAAGTACGCAAGTAATAAAGCCTAAGAAATGTCCTACAGCCAGGCTCTTAAGGAAGAGAAGTCATTCAGGAAGGAGTCAGCCACAAAGTTAGAGCTATAACAATTCTTCCACTTTAAAACAATAAGCTGATACTGATAATTAGAAGAGGTGGGGGAAATAAAACCAACTTTGGTTCATCATTTCACAAATACCCAAAAAAAAAAAAAAAAAAGAATCAGTGAATTTTCTTCATCAATATCAAAAAAGTTAGAGGGAGGGGTAAAAAAAAATCTCTCAAGTGCATCATCTATTAAGCCTATTTGGTATAAGTTTTGTCTTAAAACTTTTACATAAAGGCATTTCAATCCCTACTCTGCAAACAGACTTGATATACATTTTTCATGTAAAAGCAGATATTTTCCATAAAACTCATTTCAGAGATGCATGTAGTTAAAGTTCTGTTATCATTAGTTGGTAAAGGGATTTTGAGCACTTAAGAGCCACCTAATTGCTAAAGCAATACTGGAGATTAGCACTGTGACACTTCTAATAACTTTCAGTTCTGCAGAGATGCTTTGGGGAAAATCTGACTTCTCTGTGGTGCCTTCAGGGTAATTCAAAATCCTTATGACTATGAGGAACAGAATAAAAAAAAAAAAACCCAGACAGTAGGTTCTTGGAAGGCAACGTCTCAGTAAAAATACTGCGCAAATTAACCATGAATACTTATAAGCATGCATATTGAAGTGAGACACAGACCTCCAGCCCAGAAATGCTGCACAGTTTCATATACTGTTCATCACCAGAAAGACATTTAAAGCATCCAGCATCCAAAAAAGTACAAAATACCTTAAATGTATCACTACCATGCTTCCACCAAGAAACTCTCAAGAGCCACTGGAGTATTACAATCCTTACCATAGGTTTCAGTACAAATCAAAAATAAGCTCCTGAAATGCAATTTTTTTCTCTTGCAGGTAAAAGTGAAGAAAGTTGCAAGTGAAAGGTCATTTCCTCTCTACCTGCATTTCAGGAAACATCTTTGCAAGAAGCTAACTAGAATTCCCAGAGAAATATCCCCCGAGTCTTCAAAAGCAACCATGCTCCTTTCCTGTTTAAACTAAGGAAGGAAGCCTTGTCTTAATTGATCAGTCATGCTCTGAACAAATGTTTTCATAAACACAAATCCAAACCACTGCATACTTCACCACTTCAGAAGATACAAACTCCAAAAGATATCCTTAGCCTGACAACTTGCAATAGAAGAGCCAGAAATGAGACACAATGCTCTTTCCAAGTGAAATCTTGCTTGACTGAAAGTCTTAAAGTCAATCAAAAAAAAAGACTGGTTGTGAGAATGCTCTGTGCAAAATTTTTCCTACATTTTGTTTTCCAATGAGAGAACAAAGGGTACAACACCAAATTATTTTAGTCTCAGATTTATCAAAGGACATCAACTATTAATTGCCACACTTTAGTAGAAAGCATAGCTGAAGTAAAGGAAAAAAACTATTAAAAAAACAGCACCTTCACATTAAGGAACAGGAAACATTTTTCTTCATTCAACTGTAAAGCAAGATATAATTTCTCCCCTCACTGAACTGACAGCCTGTGTGCATCTTTTTCTCTGATAATCTGAATTGTCAAGCTCTGTGTTGAACATCCAGGTTCCCGCCTGGAACACTACTTACACAGTAGGCACACACTCATGTTTCTTACATATTCAACTTTTGAAAGGTTCTTTTTACACCCAGATAATTTGAGGTTCATTAGAAATCCCATCTTCCATTGTTTAGCCTATTCAAATCCACTTTCAAAACCATAATTTTGCAGCTAGCAATATTTAAAATGCCCCTAACTTCTTCAGAGCATCATTCAACTGGCATCCACGCTGGTTCAAAAAAAGTATGTTTACACCAAGCTCTGATCACAAAGACCTTCATATAATTTGTGGAAAATAAAGTATGAAGGGGTAAGAACATAGGGAACCAACACAAGGAAGACTAAGTACAGGAGAAATCACATTTTGATATTTAATCCTTTTTGGCATTTACAGTAATTTCACTATTATAAGCCGCACCTTTTTCATTGAAGAATGCAGCCTACCCCAGCAGTGGGGCTAATCATCAGGTGCAGCTTATCTATGGACAATTTCAGAAGAATTGCCAAGGCAGAAGTACGAGCCACGGGGGGAACAGGCGTTCCCTGTCCCTCAGCAGCTGCGCAGAGCGAGCAGGAAAGACGGGAACAGGCGTTCCCTGCCCCACAGCTCCTGGCAAGCAGCCAGGCCCCCGCCGCTCCCGCTCCCGGCGCTGCTACATCCCGCTGGCAGCCAGCCCCTCCCAGCGCTGCCACGTCCTGCTGCCCCCTCCTGCTCCTGGCGCAGCCCTGGCGCTGCCTGGCCCCTCACCAGCACCCCCACCCTGCCGCACGGAAAAAAAATTTAATTTAAAAAGTGCGGCTTATATACGGACAAATCCCATGGTCTACCCAGCTACCTGGATGTACGCCTTATAGTCAGGTGTGGCTTATAACTGTGAAATTACTGTAATTTGAGTCAATTTTCAAGTACTCAGACAAACTAGGAAGGACACACAAAAGATGACAAACTTGAATTTTAGCCAAAGCAATCACACAAAGAAAAAAAAAATCCAATTTCTGCTGGTTTTTCATAATAATTTGCACTTTTGACCATTTTTCTCCCCCTATTATTATTATTATCAAAGAAATTCAAATTACTCTAGAAATTTTTCCTACGGACCTTATTCTTTAAAGAAATTGAGAAGGTACAGAACAAGTCTTCAGCAAAATGCATTTAAACAGGTAAGTATATCTACTTTAGAGTAATTTTCAGCTGGGGATACTGTCCAGATCAGATAGTACGTCCTCTCAACTTTTCTAAAATAGCAGCAAATCACTACTAACATCAGTACCACATCAAATGACAGCAGAGTCAAGCCATCTTTCAACTTCCTTCATGACTATCGGACATTACATTAATCCTCCCTTAAAGACACTTTTCCAGAAGTTAATATAAAGTTAATATAAAGTTAAGTTAATATAAAGCAAATTTACAGTGAAACATCCCTGTTGTAGTCCCAATATTCTTGTTCAAAACCTTCCCAAACAGTACAGAAATATGAACTTAATTATTTGAAGGATGTCATTAATACTTACATGAGAAACTAGACAAACTATGAAAATCTGGCCATAAAAACAAGTGACAGTTTTAGATTAGTGACCTTTTTGCAGCACCCCTGAAGAAAACATTTACTTTCCCTGTTCAGACGGAGTTAAAGCTTAGATGAATGCTACACCTGCTACCAGAGGCTAGAGAAACTGTAGTGCCTGGGAAGCTTTTTGTAGCCCCAGCAGGCAGAAGGAAATAAAACCCATTTCTTCCCAGTCCAGGATCAGAACCACAAAACCTTTGTTTAGTACTGCAATTACTAAGAGATTTTTCAAAAACATTAAGGACTGTGAAAGTCTCACTGGAGTTGGGAAGGAAGTGATCAGGAAACTGACTGAACACAGATGCCTGTACACTTAGTGGGCTATGCAACAATCCATGAATCAAAGGAAGAGTGAGCTACATCTATTTACCAGACTTTTTGCCTGCAGTAAAAGAACAGAGGTGAATGGATAAGTGGCTAAGGATATAAATTAAGATATGGAAGACAAGAGAGTCGGATGGAAATGGTTGGAATAATAACGCAAAGAAAATGCAATACACTGCGCCAACAGTAACCTTCCCATCAGAAATCACCAAGTTCAGAGGTCCCATCCAAAATACTTCAGCTGCGTGCTCCACCCAGACTGTCATGCCCCAAGTCTGGTTTTAACTGACAGTCAAGTTACTAAACTTATCATTCAAGAGAGACTAGTGCAAAGGGGAAAACACACATTTGACTTCACTGACAAATCACATTTTAATCGTCAAAACCATTCTGAGAAAGTGGCAGATCTGTACATGACTGGCTCTACTGATTGTTCACTGATGACAAAGAAGTGCAGTTCTGAAACTGCAGAAACAAGATACAACCTCTCATGCAAAACCAACTTGCCTAGTACATTAGATCAAAAATGTTACTGATATGATTTCAAAAGAAAGCCATTAAGGAACATCAGATATATTCATCCTTCCAGCAAGATGGTTTCCACGTCTAACACAGGGCCATTAAAAGTTGTACAAGGGTGTGGGGGTTGTAGCAAAGCTTCAGAGGGTACACTGGCAGTGCCTGTTTACTGGGCAGCACACACAGCAGTGCCAATTGCACAGTCAGAAGGCTCTTTATAATGAAACACTAAAAAAACCCCACATTTAGAACAGGCACACAGATTTTATGTAGTCATCACAGAGGCACACAGCAAGTTGCATCTCGAAATCAATTTCAAGAACAATCAATACTCCTCTAACACACCAGGCAGGTTAGATAACTAAAGTTTTTTTTCACGATTGCCTATGAGTGTGCTTTACAGCAAAACCAAAAAGCTGGAACTAAGGTCTGCTTCAGTACTAAGAATAATTTTTCTGTGGTCACTCTGCCATGAAATCACTCTAATCTCTCCATTTTCTGAGTCAACTAAAGAAATATTATCACAAGAAGTGCCAAGAATATTTTGCCTTATCTAAAATTATAAGGCTATATATTCACAGTAAGTGAAGAAGTATTTTAAATCTGCAAGGCTATACGTGATACTTTTTAAAAAATTGTTACAGAAATGCTATGGGATATTGAGTTTGTACTTATAAAAAAAGATTCTAGTATGGTAACTCACTGTACTGCACATAAAATACTGATGATTGAATCTCTATAAAACCTTCTTGGAGTTAAGGAGTAGGTGCATCTTCAGCAATTTATATCTTAATTCTTGAAAATCTACACCAAGTTGACAAATAGAACATCACAAAAACTACTGACAAGAGTGGTATCCATTTTTACCCTCTTCCCCTCTAGGGACACACTTCAGATATAAAACCAGTTATGCCAGCTGGCACACCAAAAAGTAAGTCTTATACTCTAAAATGCTGAAGACCATCAGCAGAATTTCATCTTCTTCTAGATTTATAGTTAGTGTTTCAGGACATCTTTGTCTGCAGTTTCCAAAGATAGCTGCTTTCTACAACTAATTGCAATGTTATTATTTTGCTAGACAACTAGAGATCTCATTTACAGATGCTCCACATTTGAACGTTGTATGGTGCGTTGTGAAATGTAACTGAACTTTCTATTACCTGAATTCAGTTAGTAAAGACCCAGCAGAAAACACAGCTCTTTGCTATCTCGGACTTCAGCAAAAGCAGCATAGAAGTGGCTGGCAGGTATAAGAGCCACTGTACAGGAAGATGTGCCCAGTAAGTATCACTGTTCCAAGTCAGCTGATTCTACAGCTCCCGAAGTTCAAGGAGGCCAATCACACTGAATCAGATTGTTTTCACTTCTGCTTAGACAGCCTCCAAGTGATGTCTTTGTGTCTTAAAATATAGGCTGGAAGAAGACAACTATAACTAGAACAGGAATTTGCACTTTCTAAAGCAGGTTTTTGTCAGCAAAAATCTAAAGCACTACAATTAGTCAACATTTAATTATCCCTGGCATGCAAGAAATGAAGATGCAATCAAGAATGATTAGAAAAATTGCAACTTCAAGTTGTGCAGGCTAATACTGGCACTACCTTAGAGAAATCTCAGGGTTGTAATTTCATGCAATTTAGCACTAGAGTTTAGTGCTAGGACTTTCTGAAGACACAAACAAACATGAAATTAAGTAGGCCATGCTTGTTTCTTCATGTAGATTTGTCAGAGTTATACTCCTGTATGCCCTGATGGCTGATGAAAAACATCACAGACAACACACAAGGGCTACACTGAGGGAATTTGTTAGTCACTGAGGTATTTTAAAGACATGGAGTTGTAGTGCCCAGGGCACAGTTTAGTGGCAGACTTGGCAGGGCATTAAGGGTTCAACTTGATGATCTTGAAGGTCTTTTCCAACCTAAATAATACTGTGATTCTATGAAATCAAGCATTCAGCAAGCAGATCACAGCTCATTGAAAACATTAGCAATGAGGTAAGAGATGTGGCTCACACCAGCTGCATTAACAATAGTAATTCAGCAATGCCAAAGGGAACAAACATACCAGCAAATATTTTAGAAGTAAGCTGAGGTGAAGTTTCAGAAGTGAATTAACATTTTGGCTTATTTACATTTCCTAAAAAGTGATGATAAAGAACAGGTGTTTGGTCTACCCACTGTTACTTCAGAGGCACATGATCAAAAATAACATGCTTAAATTCAGTCTATGATCTACCCTCTTTTTGCTAAGACCCATCTGCTCCTACAGCTCTACAGTGCCTACTCCCTGCGCTCTGCCAACTCTTCTCCTAAACCAGAGCAACTATTCCTACTGTGCTGTGTTGGTAGACTTTGGTATACATCCTTCTACATTTTCTTCTTCTGCCTTTCTTCAACCCTTAGTGTTTTGTTTTGGGGTTTTTATACCCTCTTTCCTGCTCCCTTTCTCAATTTCACTTTCCTACTTCTTTGCTTTATGGGTTGCAGAACAGCTGAGTCTAGAGCAAACTCTCTAGTAAGTACTCAGCAGCACTGCCCCATAAATTATCTGCTGCTAAGTACTGATACACAGTAATTGAGAACACATAAACCAATTAGTGTTAATAAAATGCTTAAAATAGGGCTCGTGCAACAGCCCAGACTCACACCTGAGCTAGACTGCTACAAGTTAGACTGACATTCACAAGTTAAACAGAAAACTGTTACCTTATCACTACGACTTTGCTACCAGATTATGCACTGTCTTACCATACTTCATAGACCAAAATAAAGGGCACTGGCTCAAAACTCTTAGAAAACCACCTAAGGCTCAGTGACACATATTGAAAGGCAACCAAACTTTAACTGTGAGTCAGAGAAGACACGGCCACTTCTCTGGCATGTTGTCTAATAATCCAGATACTACCTGAAAGGCCTCACACACACTTATTGAGCCTCTACCAAGACTAGTAACTGTTTTATATCAATGGTACTACACTGTGCACTTCTATTTCCTCAAAATGTGAGGGTGAATACATCTGTTTAAATGTTACACACACACTGCTCCAATTGCTGAATGAAACTGCAGTGATAACCTACAGTTTTCAGCATATGTGCTCATACATTTTTACTGCAGATAGTTTCAGGTTGTTAGAGGTCTTGGTCATGCTAATTATGATACAGAAGCCCCTTTTCCCAGTTATAGTTCCTGTGTTTAAGACAAGCTGGTGCATTTTACTACAAGGTAAATGTGTCTATGAACTATGCACAGGATTTGTTGACTACTCTCTTGCTTTGCTATCTTTCCACAGTTTTAAGTAGTGTAATTAGTTTCTAGTCACTTAAAGAGCTGCACAAGCAGAAAATTAAAAAACAACTGAGTTTTACAGTACTATTACATGATAAAAGGGAGAAGGTAGAAGAGTAGAGTTGAGCCTGAAAGGAAGGGAGGGGTGGGGAAAGGTGGTTTTAGTTTTTGTTCTCAGTTCTCACTATCCTAATCTATTATCAGGCAATAAATCAATTCCCTAAGTTGAGTTTGTTCTGCCGGTGTTAGCAATTGCTCAGTGATCTTCCTGTCCTTATCTTAACCCAACAACTTTATATTCTGTTTTCTCACATCCTGATGAAGATGGGGAGTGATAGAGCAGCTTGGTAGGCACCTTGTGGCCAGTTAAGTTAATCCACCACACTGAGCACAGCTGAATGAAGTGCTACAGTCACACACTTGACTTAAAAATGAATAGCCATCAAACTTTCTTGGTGCTTCCAGAATCTCCTTTCTAACCGGTGGTGTAAAGTATTTTTTAATACAACACTGTGATACAAACGCAGTCTTACCATGGCTAGAGAGTAAAATCTTTCTGACAGTATAAGCCACACGCACAAAACCATACTGTAATCCACTTTAATGAGGTGGAGAATAGCAAAGCATATCCTACTCACTTCAGAGAGCCAAGGCTGGCAATACACAGTCATTCATAAGCAGGAAGAGCAGGTCTAATCCCTATTGCAACGCAGACACACTGCTGTGTTTCCAAGGTGCTAGCTATTCCTGCTGCAGCAATTCCATGAGCTTGCACTCTGCTGCAGTTGTGAATTCACCCCACAGTCCTTTTGCAAAAAAAAAAAAAAAATCCCACAGACAGCACAGCCCAACATGCAAATAGCAATTTTTACTTACTTCCACCTACAGCAGCCTTTTTCAATGGCACTCACTAGGATG
>VRYO01002297.1:29987367-30092028 GCA_009812075.1 Sialia sialis
GACAAATCCCGTGGTCTTCCCAGCTACCCGGAAGTGCGGCTTATATTCAGGTGCAGTTTATAATCGTGAAACTACTGTATTTCTAACAGTCTTTGTAACGTGATTTTTGGCTACACAAAATGCAGATTACTATGATTTGAAAGTTTTTTTATAAGTGTGCCCATCAGAAGTAGGTACAATCAAAATGACCTGGTGCCCTAGGATCATACACCACGACTATCACATCTTTGCACAGATTTGAATACCCATACGCAACATATTTAATTTCTCTCTATAAATGCCATGCTTCAGATCTGATGAAAAAGACACCATAGTACCATGACAGATATGGTTTACATTTCTAGAAGCCTCCTTCTCTGCTAATGCAAATCTGAAGGCAGCTGACAGTCTGAGAAAACCCAATTGTCATCATTAAAACACAAACGTGACTGAAAAAGAAAAAAATCACTCATGTTGTCAAGAAGTGACTGAATGGTCAAGCAGAGGGTACAAGAGCCCAAACAACCAAACAAATCTGAAGAGAACAGCTTTCCTCTCATGTTTGATCTGAATAGAAAATAACTGCTTTTGTCTGCAAGCAAACTTGGTAAATAGGTATGCTGAACAGCTCCATCTGAAACTGCTTTGCTATTCTTTGCACAGAGACTATTTATCATTTTGTAAAACTCAAAGCTAAGAGAATTTAATAGATTAAATATATATATTGATATATATATTGCTGCCATTAGTACAAATGAGCATCAACCAGTGGGGGGGGAAAAAAAAAAACAACTCTGCAGCATGGTATTCTCCCCAGATTTGCTTCAGTTCAACTGGATTTGATTTTCACACAGAGTACAGACAATACAGGCATGGTTTTATACTAACAGCAGTAAGATTAGTGAAAACATATTTTTTCTCTTAGGGCTTGTGATGATTTTCTGAGATAGATAAAATGGAACTAAAAGGCTACACATCTTTAAAATACCTTTCCCTTTTTATGACCTGCAGCTCAACACATTTCTTCCTTCTCTTTTACAGGATGCTTTGTTGGCAACTGATGAAAATTATGTACAACAGCTACTAAGCCTTTAAAACAAAGTAGCAGCCTGTATAATTATCTCTCCCTTTGCTGTTGCAGAACACAAGTAAAATGTCAGTGTGTGCCAGATACTATTAAAATTACTAGAATCCTGCAACCCTTCTTCCTTCACAGAAACACTGGGTTTGGGCATCAAAAATAGAATCAGCCAGTTCCTAGTTTAAGTTACTCACTGAAATACTGAGATTTTTTTTTTCATATTCTACCAGTATGCATTCATTTAATTCTTAAATCTAAGATCATAAGAGTTCTAGTTAGTGGAAAGTAATCAAGGGTCCATCTAATTTTGTCTTTTTAAGCCCTTGGTTAGACAGTAGATTTCCCAAGAATACTTCTTATACTACATTCTTTTTTGCATAGCAGGAATGAATACGCCATGTCAGTACCAGTAGCTTTCCACTCTTGAACAGAAAAAGAACAAGTAATTTATTTGCACAGTACTTAATTTTCAACTGTGATATGAAAAGCAAAGCTGGTAGAGATTCAAATACAAATCCAGGAGCACAGCAAAGAAACTGGGTGAATAGAACTAATACAACTTCTGCTGTACATGTTCAGTCCTCCAGGGAGTAAAAGGGCAGGGAATGTTAAAGTCACCTCTCTTATCTGAGTGGGCATAAGAGGTAGAACTGCACTTCCAGAAAAACTGGCAGAGTTAACAGAGGAAATACTACACAATATAGCATGTGAGATAGGCTGTACTAGTCTAAAGTATTGAGGGGGTTAATCTTCAGGTTAACATGGACAAATGAAGAACACACATTTTGCATCCTGGCATTCAGAAATGAGAGGAATGTAGCCCATACCATATTTTGCTTCTATTCAGAGTTCAACTGGAACAAGTCCCATCTCACCAGTAGTTCTATCCATTCTAATATCATTGCAGTAACTGGAAAGTACTGCTGTTTATTGGCAGACCTGGGAGTTTTGTTTTCTCCCTTCCAACTCAGGATATTCTGTGATTCTGTGGAAGAAAATAATCAAGTGCTTGATCATTGTACTGGGGCAAATCATAGCATTCAGGCATGCAACAACTCTGACTTCCAAAACCAGAAGGGAAGCCAGAACTAGCACTTCTCATCATTCCGCTGTCATTTTCTTCACTGTTTATATACTGGCAAAAAGCCATTCAAATAATGGGGGGGGGGAAATTACTACATTATCATTGTCTTAAACTGATAAGCCTGAAAAAGAAGCCTAAACCATGTCACAAGAAAGCAAGCATGCTGCCATCCCAGCTGCTACAGCCTACTGCCAGTAAGAGCATGAGAACAGTCTAAATGAAAACATCGTGCAGTTGCCAGAACAGCAACTGACATACTTGCAAAAAAACTCTCCCTATAGAGACTCTTCTTCCTCCAGCTGACAAAAGAATTTGGTGCTAGAAAGCTGATATCCACAAGCCCTAGCTGATCACAAAAAGCTTTTTAATTATTCTGATTAAGATGCTTACGTGAAATCAGGTTTTCCAGACTGATCATTTAATGTTCCCCCCATCACCTTCCTCCAGGACAGGGAGGCATTACTTTAGTGTACAGAACAGAAATGCACTCACTTGAAACAGATATCAAGCTGTGTTACTGCAAAGTTCATACATCCAAGCAAGAATACTGCATGAGAAATATGCTTAGTATTGTATGAGAAACAGCAGCAAATTATCAGTATCAATAAGAAGGCCACTGTCTTTAGTCTTAAACAAAAACAAACAAAAACACTGAGAAAAGTCACACACACATTTTGTCAAAGTTTGACATCTTTATTTGTATAATAAAATAGAATCTCTACCTAAAAACCCATCTTAACTAATTATGCTTTAAAAAATACACACTATATGCCATGAAGTTCCAAAGCATTATGACACCGCAAGAAGAAAGTGACACAATCATATAGCTAAGGAGATAAACTATATAAATATATTGCAAGCAATAAGCTCAAAGTAAAATGGTATATAAGACTAAGACAAAAGTATTAATAATCAAAGCCAAGTACAGACATTTGTTTTGCAAACATAAACAAGTGCTTAGAGTCTTAAATTTAGATAATACCAGTGTTTCTGTGGAATATTTATAAGAAATCATCATCTACATCTACAGTAGGGCTCTTCTTAAGCTCTACCAGCCACATATTTTTTTAAAAGATAATGTCTTAAACTATCAAGTACCTACACCCACCAGCATCCAACACCTTGCTTATTCAGCATTAGAAACTGCCTTTCACCACACACTGGTACGCTAAAACCAACGCTTCTTAACACAGTCTTTAAAAGCTCTACAGATTTTACCAAATCATTCAAGTAAAAGTTTCCAAAATAAAAATAAAAAAATCTCAAAAAACTTCAAAGCTCAACTGAGAAAGCAATCAGTTTTTGCATCAATTTTCTTTCATATTTCTACACTGGAAACTTATCTCAGAAACTGGGGTAACATCATGAGATGACAGCCAAAATTATAATTAATTTGAACAAGTACCATGACATTTCCAAACTGTTGCCTGCCTCTGAGCTGTAAACTGCACTTGGAATAACACAATATCACAATTCTAAACCAACCTGAACATGTGTGAACTGAGGGTTTCAGCAGTGGTCAGCATCAACCACACTAAGATTAGACACCAGATGTGGTTCCCTATGTAGCCTGACTACTGTACCAGCTCCAGATCCTTACTCTAGTAAGCTCAGCAAAAAGCATGAGGTCCCATCACACTTTAATGCTGAAGACTAAAAAGCTTTCTTTTCCATATGACATAAAAACCTGGGAAATCATGATTTCTTCAAGTGCATTCAATTACTGAGACTTAATCCATAAAAGCCAATTATCTAATACAGTTTGCTGACTACAAAAAAAAAAAAAAAAAAAAAAAAAAAAAAAAAAAAAAAAAAAAAAAAAAAAAAAAAAAAAGTCTGGTTTTGAGCAAAACAGCACAGCAAAAGATAACTACATAAGATTTCTACCATATGACCACAGGTAACATTCACACTCAGGTATCTAAATCCTACTGGGAATAAGTCCTTTTCTAAGTTCATGGTGTAGAAATAACCTGTTAAGAACATTCAATCTTTTGCACAATAGAACCACGACTCTAAACAGTGCTACAACACAAACAACATTCAGAAGTGTCCTGAGCAAATGGTGGTATCCTTTCACCACTCTTTCCAATTCAGTTGAACAATGTTTACAATATCCAAGTTTATCAAGAAAAGAATACACAGACAACCTAACAAACATACTCTGAAACTGTCAAAAATACTCTGTATATGCTTAACTAAAAGAAAAAATAATGACCAAATCTGAAACAGCTGCAATCATTAGGGAAAAATGAAAACAAAAAAAAAAATTCAAAAGTCATACACCATGATAATCCATGTGCATAAGAAAAACAGGTTTTGCCCCAGTTCCTGGCTCCTAGAATTGCAGGCACATGAGATAGAACATTAAATGATTGCAGGCTGATTTTAACATCTTGATTTTCTCACTATTGTTCCCAGGATGCAAGAGGCATTAGTTATCTCACTACGTAACCAAAATGGATTTTTAAGCAAGTAGCTTTTGCTTTGTATAAAGACAGATATTTTAGGTCTAGGCTAATGTGAACATCAAAATCAATTTCTTCCTTGTTTTTACTAGAAAGTATTCAGAAAGTATTTGGAATAACGTAGAAATTGTGCCTTAACAAGAAATACTGCACTCTTATCAAGCTTTTCACTTTTCACCTGCCAAATCTGATAGTCAAGACTGCAGAGTAGTAGTTCAATTTTTTTTTGTTCTCTGATCAGTGTACACTTTGTCTTAACATATTTCTAAGTCTTGTGGTAACTCAAGGGTGATATCAACAATCTGTCACTCAATTCAGTCTTTCCCCTAAGAATCTACCAGGCTAAACAACACTTGCACTTGCACTCCAGAGAAAAAAAGTTTCCTCAAAAAAAGTGCCTTCAGACACACTTTTTGCTGTTCAAATAAGTCAAATCTCATCATCATTTTTTGAACATTAAGCATGAAAACTAAGAATATAAAGAAGTGTTGATGTTTTCTAGCCCACTGCCCACTACTTTTCATTTAAATACTTCTTTCAGACTCCAAATGCCTTTTAATTTAACTGTCAAGACCTGTAAATTCTTAAGATGTACTTTTTAACAGAGCACACATAGCTTAGCCCATGTGATCGGGACTTTGCCTTTGATAGACAGCTACCCATTGAAGATTTTTAGTTTTAAGAATAATTCTCTAGCTCTTTTAGGAGTCAAACCCCAACTTTCTTACCATGTCCTTACAGCACCTGCTACAATTACTGTTCACCCACAGCAGTTTCAGAGTACACCAAAAGAAAAGTACACACTGTGTCAGTGGGACAAAAAGGAACATTTACAGTAATTTCACAATTATAAGCCGCATCTTTTTCACTGAAGAATCCAGCCTACACCAGTAGTGCAGCTTATATTTGGGTGCGGCTTATCTATGGACAAATACCAGTGAAATGCCAACCCAGAAGTGAAAGCCAGTCGGGAGGGTTTTAAAGCTTCGCTGGTCTATGAAAACTGTTGCAACTTGAGCACCTGACACCAAACCCAGCTGGCATCGATTCTTTTACTAATTTGTTACTTTGTTATACATGGATCCTTACCAAAAAACACAAAAATAAAACCAAAAAAGTGCGGCTTATACTCAGGTGCGGCTTATATATGGACAAATGCCGTGCTCTACCCAGCTACCAGGAGGTGCGGCTTATAATTGCGAAATTACTGTACTTAAGTAACACTTTAAACAGTAGTCACTAACATAGAGTACATGCATTGTAACTATTCTTAGCCTCCCCATTTGGAGGCTAAATGATACAGGACATCTTCATTTCAGTGGCTGCTGGCAAAACAACACATTTCGTTGTGAGGAAATAAGTCAGAGGACTAAAGACCAGCCCCTATTTGCTCCACCCAGATACTGCCAAGGCTGCAGCGGATGGATTGTCTGCCACAGTAACTGGAAGGACTTCGGCATTCCACTGCAGCAGGAGCCACGCCACCACAATAACAAGAACTGTCTGGACAACATCTGCAGACCTAATTTGGTGACACACGGACACATTCCCGCAGAGAGATCCTGCAATTCCATGCACTCACACTCTTGGTAGACACACCTACCACAGCAGTGTTTTGCCATAGGGATGTTCCCCAGTATTGGAACAAGGTAAATTCTAAGTATCTAGGCTGGTCCGCCATTAGTGGGGAGCAGTTTGCTACCAAATTGATTACTTCATGAGGAGAAAACTTTCCTTTTCCTTACCAAAGTCCCAACAGAGTCAAATTGTACTTGAGTGAACAGACTTTTCCATTTCATGTAAGAGAAGCACGGAAAACCAAGCAACCTAAAAACCTTCACGACACCAAAGCATATATCCATTATACACACATACTCATTTATTGACCATCTGTAAACCAACAGGCTAGATAGAAAAAAAATTATTTTAGTAACAAGTTTCAGCTGTGCTAGTATCTCCAGTGTGGCTAAACATTTGGAACTCAGTATAAGGAGAAAACATTTTCTGCTCATCAAGTCATAGCTCTTTGAGAATTCATACACAATAGCATTAGCTGGGTGCCAATTCTTTGCATAGCCTTTCCTTGGCCAAAGTTCTTTTGTTCAAGCAGATCTGTTACTCAGTACAGGCGGTCTATTGCAGTTTGATAATGCTTGAACTCAGCAGAATCTCTAGTTATTCTCTGCTTCCCTTAATAAAGCACCCAGGTTTTATGACAATTTTACAACTTCAGAAAAGTTATTAACAACTGAACTTCCAACCTTTTCAAAAGGCTCTTTTTCCATACAAGACCACAGTTACAAGGAAGAGAAATCCAAATTATTGCTTTTGATGTGCACTACATAGCAATTTCATAGATACATGGAATACTCTAAAATTCAAACTTTCTGTTCTTTTACCATCCTGTTCTTTTCCCATTTGAATTTCATAAGCAAAACTTAAAATCCACATCTCTCTGAATAGTCCCTTTACACAAATGTGCTCCTGTCAGTCAATGGAGCTATGTGAACTAGCATATTTTAACTTTTTTTACACAAAAATACAGGTACCCTGAACAATTAACTAAACCAGTGTATAAAAAAGGGATAGCTGGAAAAATAAAACCGTTTAGACTTATGAGAAGGGAACTAGGAAAAAAAAAATAATAATAAAAGTCTTGATAGTAATTTTAGCAGGCTACACTGGAAGCCAGTCAAATTAACAAGTTACCTTGATTTTGCAGAAGAAAAGCTGCTTTTAACATTCAAGGTGACAGATCCAAGAAAAACACTCAAACAATAAAAGAAAATCTTATCTATAAGCCAATTATAAGCTTAAAATATGCTACATTCCAACAGGGGACTCAGTTTATAGAAAAGAAAACAGATGCTGATTTTTTTTCACTTTGATCATTATTGACCTAACGTGACACAATAAATAGTGCAGGCCTGCTTAATTCATGGTAATAATACATGGCAAATGAACACTTAGGAAAATGACAGGTAAACATGTGCTCTGAGTATGCCAGTAAGATACAGGTTTACCAAAAAAAGAAAAAAAAAAAAAAATCATTCTCCAAGTGATGGAGGAAAAGGAAAAAACATCACACATTAAAATATTTTCATTTCGACTTAGGAAAGGTCTACCACACAGAGGTTCCTGTGAAAGAACTTTATGGACTTAGAAGGAACATTAAATGGTTCAATTTCTAGTGTCAGCTAGATTCTCTTGTGCCGTATCTTCAAAACCCAAGCACACAATCCAAACATTTTTATGTGGACGCTTTTTCCCCATCTTCCTCCTCAAGCCATCCCTTATTTCTTTGGAAGCTTAAATGGAAAGGAAAAGCAGAAGAGGGCACCTTACTTATTCCAAAACAAACAGCATGAAAGACAGCACCCAGGTTTTAAAATTCATATAGCTTAAGATACCACCACTTTGCAGTACATTCTGGCAATATGCAATTTTAACAACCTGCTTAGCGTTTTTCTGTAACACCCACACTGATATTCCATTTCCACAATATCCTGATATATTCGGGCAATGACATTCAGCCCCATACTCCTGAAAAAATTGCAAATGCCTCACTGCTTCCTGCAGGTTCATTTTTAGAATTCAAATGATTTGCCAGCACATGGCATTGCCAACATATTAGCAATATGCATCTTCTCCTAAGTCCTAATAAAAACCACATTTAGTAACAATTTCACTGTTGGGCAGGAAGTTAAAAACTGTTTGTACACCACCTGGCTATATATTGCTTTGTACCACTACAGCTTAACTACTGTCAAGAATAGGTTATTTAAGAAAAGTGGACCAAATCAACTTAAAACAAATAATTTGCATTGACTTAATTTGAGCAGTTATTTATCACCTGAGCTTCACAGGACCACCAATATTTGAATGTTTTCTTTTCAAACTGACTTAACCAAAAATACTGTATATTAAATTATAAATTATATGTAGCTACCAAAGGCCAAGCAAACCCATTTTTTAGGCTGCTTGGTGGAATTATTTTTGAACAGCTTCTAGGCATGCAACAAGAGTCACTCTGTTGGGACACACAGTACCATTACAAAGATGTCTCTTCTATTCTGTAGTTGAGTATCATTGCAAGCAGCTTTCTAGTAAGCAATACTACTTCTCTCCTCTGACACACCATCATTTTAACCAAACAGTATCAGTTTTACACAGGTACTTAGATAACACATCGCATTGAAAAACTGAAAAGGACAGGCAAGACAAAAGAGAAAAAATAATAGGATTTCCAAGGAAAAAATGTGGAATGCTCATGTAATTTTGAAGGCTAAGAATTAAATTTGCTAAGATTTATTTACATGGGTTATACTTTTTATTCTAGGTTGGTCTAAAGAACAACTGAGGTAGCATCATTGAGATTAATCTTGCAATTATTTTTTTACTTCACATGAAGTCATTATGCCCTTTCTAAATTAGAAAAAAGTGCTATTATATCACTTTATGTTGTATTTTTGGAAATGTCTAGAACACATGGAAAAATTTATATGCAATACATCTCAAATCACAAGACTGATGGGACAAAAACAGGTAAAACACATGCACAATTAGTTAGTGGACTACCGAACTTTTAAACTGTCTGTTGAAGGACATCACTACAACTTACAACCTTGGTACACAAAGATCCCAGACAAACCACAGCAGCAACGGAATAACACAGAAGGACAGCAAATTACTGCAATACCCACATGAAAGTGAAAAATAGTGGGGCAAGGTGATTGGACTATCTCATTTGGTATTAAACTACCAAAGAAGTCATTCCTGTTTCTCCAACCCCTTCTATCTATGGCCCTGCTCTACTTCTGCATTTATGAAACAAGCAGCCAACAGTAATCTGTATCACTCATCAGTTTCTACCCTAGCAGGTTGCAGGGGACAACACATTTCTTCTAGCAAAGAACTAATTTCTCAATGTTAACAAGCAAAAAACTCCCTCACTGAAAGAAGGAGAGGAAGCGATAATAGCCCAATAAAGCTACAGACCTAAAGAGACTGCACAGAATTTGCAATAGACCACCTTTTCATTGCACCTAAAGTTAAGTTTTATGAAGTAATCCATAAAAATATGTGCCTGAATTGCCAAGACAGTAATTTTGTCAATTGACATATGTTAGATTAAGAAAATATACATGTATGACATTTACATTCTAGTGAGAGGACAGATTTATTATTGAAGTGCATGGCCATTTAATCTCTTTCCCATTTATTACAGAATCATATAAAAGAAAGATCTGTTAGCAGAAACTGTTACCTGTTAAAGAAAGAAATATCATTCTCCATCTCCTTTAGACCTTTTAGGAAGTGAATGTTACAGAAAAGGACATAGGACAATTTGACTTTTTTAACCTCTGGTATCTTCACTTGTCTCAAGATCAAGGTATCAGGTATCACATTCAGTGTCACAACACAAAAGGGACTAAAGTTACATTAAAAATGATGCAGCAAAGTAAACAGTACTTAGAAATTAAAGCAGGCAATGCCTTCCTGTGATGAAAGAAACCAAAAGAGTTGAAGTGGGTACTTTTAACCCCCTTGTTTCACGTACCTCAAGAGAAACACTTAAGCTGCACATAAGCAAATTAATGAACTTAAGTTAATATACATTTCTTTTCCTCCTCCCTTAAACCATAAAAAAAACCACTTAGGCACACTAAATTTGTAGTTTATGCAGAAAGAGAGGAAGAGTGCTATGTGTGTCATTATGTAAATGTCAATAAAAGCTTCCTTTAACAGTAACTGAAATAGTAGAGGGGTTCAAAAGAAAAAAAAAAAAGAAAGCTTTGTGTGTACTGAAAAGAGTTATTTTATAGCTTTATCCATGCAGAACAAGAACTTACAAGGCTTGCTTCTTTTTCCTTTGCTTTACCCAGTGATTGAGACATTTTTAATCAGTCACATACTCTATATGAAGCATCACCTTTTGCCTTCAGCTTTATTGCATCTCAGCTAGGTCCAGTACAGTCACCTATCTAAAGTTTGCTCCAAAATAAAGAAAAAAGCTAAACAAACAAAAGGGAAGGGAATACTAGCACTCTGTACAGAATAACCAGTTCCACAGGAAAAGCCTGCCTCCCTGTGGCCCAACTAGCCCTAAATTAGATTTCTCCAGTTCATTCCATTACACCCAGTAAATCTGGCGAGCCAAGAGAGTAACAGCCTTCTAGTTCAAGGCAGTTTTGGGTTTTAGTTTTCATAGGGTTGGCAGGGGGGAGTTGGTGAAAAAGAAAAAGGTTTCTAAATTTTGGAACTACCTGTGAAAGCAATCCATCACTCCTTGCTGAAACATTGCTTTTAGCCTTCTCTAGACAGGGTGGAAGATGACAGAGGTTCCACTTAAAAACAACTGAGATTCTTTACATGGCAACAAATACAAAAGCTTGCCAACACTCTCGCACTTAAATCTAAAAGACTACAAACCTTGGTTCAGTTGTGGTTTAACCTTGCAGGCTTCTCTGGATGCCTTAGCCTTTACCAGTAAATCCATTCTGCCCACCGATCTCCTTCTGGGGTTACCTCTGAGGATTTCACTCTTGGCAGCAGCAAAGCATACGGCATTTTCAACAAGATGCAGACCTTCTTCTGTCCAGCCTGAAGGGCTCAATTACATGGGGCTACTTTCTTAATGCCTAGAAGAGCAAGTCCTTTAGAAATCAGCTGGAGATTTTGGCTGGTGTTGGTGTGGGGTTTTGTTGCATTAAGTTTTTAAATTTCTTTTTTATTTCAGTCCAGTCCCTCTATTGTGTAAGAGCTTAGTGGTTCAAGAACTTAAAATCTGTGTGACAAATATACAAATTCACACCAGTCTTAGGAGGGAATAACATCAGGATGACTTTGGCTTTCTAACCATCTTGCAGAAGCTGCTACGTTTTTATGGAAGCCTAAGACAGAGTGCATGAACTGCTTTTGCTCTGGGTTAGGAAATTTATCCATGAATAAAAGGGAACTTCCAGTCTCCACTCCAAAGGCTTTTTAATATAAAACACATTTAGTGAACATAAAAGTAGACCACTTTTTTTTTTTTCAGTCTCACAATTGTTAGGCTTGCAACTTGCTCTCTTCTCTGTCACAGTCTCTGTACAGGAACCATTTCCCTAACCTTCAGACATGTGAATCAGACTCACTCTTTCCAATCTACAACTCAGTGATCCATATGGAAAAGGAGTCAACTGAATATGGCTCTCTCATGTTCACAAAAATTTTGATTGGAGATTCACTGGAAGGAAGGGGAAAAAAACCCAAAACATTTCTGTCGCCTTCAAGCACATCTTTAATGAAAGGCTTTGATCCTACCCTTTGCTTCTTTTCACACAGATATTAAAAAAAAGTTGTCATACACTAAATTCCAGATGTGGAATACCTCACTTCTTTCTACTACAGTTTTTATATCTTGGACCAGAATGAGAAGCTCTGCACCCTCCTATTATTATTACTATTTAGACATTTATCACTGAGACATCTTGTGCTTTGTGTGCTTTAGACTCTTTCATGCCTGCTTAGACCAATATACTGAACAGAGCTGTGGACTGCACCACAGCTGAGAAGGGCCAAAAACTTTATCAAGGCTGTACCATACACTGCAACAACCAAACAGCTTCACAGGTCTCATTAGAAAGGTTATAAATGAAGAACCAAAATAAGCAAGAGCTTAGATTAACTCTGACACTACTCTAATAGGAAAAGGAAATTAGAAAAAAAAAAAAAATCACTATTTTCTCTTGCTCAGGTGCAATCCTGGCAGAGGTGAAACACCTTCAATTCTACTGAAAAGAGAGAATTGGTGCTGTTCAATACATCACAGGCCTGGGTGCCATATCAAACAAGTCCAATATGTCAGAATAGCACATTAGGTCTGTGTATGGGGGGAAAAAAAGAATCCTTATGGAAAAACACATTCTGTTTATATAACTAGATCTGTAATTAACATGCAAATTACTTACACAAATTAGGAACTATCCTCTCCTTGGTTTTGTAATTTTATGGACTGAAAACAGCAGAGACTACAATTTATTAAAAGCTGTGTTCTCCTATAAGCAACTCTGTTTCCATGATATTGATATAGTGGCAAGTAACAAGGACTATATGAAGTCATACACATCAAGAAATTTACTACGTCAGGGTTTCTGCTCACAAGTTTAGACAGTTTGTGGTTTTTTGCTTTACACCAGCATCTGACACTAAGTTAATAAGCCTTTTATTGAGATTCAAAAGCTATTACACTACACACATCTTCCTCTACTTACATTTGCTAACCTACGCTGAAGCCTGGGATTAAATTTTATGCTTCACTGACAGAAAATAGAATCCTAAATCACCAATCCACATATAATAGTTAATTTCCCCTCTTGTTTCTTGTGGTCACAGTACCTACACTTTCTTTCTTACCATGGCCTTACTTTAAACACAGCACTAGGTTTCAGTTCAGGTCTATGAAATGTCTCATTTTCTTCAGCTTCTCCTTACTAAAGTTTTCCAATTACCCAGACCAGTAAGGTTTACTTAATTTTGTGCAGAATTACACCAAATTATGTTACTAAAGCAAGTAACAGGTTCATTGACCATAATAAAAACTGCTACTAATACCACTAATAAACAGCAACAGGCTCTATCAGATTAAATATCAGACTCTTACTCAGAAATACTAGTTTCTTTCCTATTTCATTCTCACCAAGTTTTCTAGGTGACCTTGGGCAAATCACTACCCCCACAAAGCAGTTTCCCCAGCAGTAAAAATTAATTGAACAGAATTGCAAATCTGTCTGAAAACTCCAAATGTAATACACCATAAGAGTTAAAAATATATTTCCCTGTCTGCAGATACATTTGCCTTGATAGCTTTTCTTTATCCCATTACACAGCAGCAGTTTAAGATTGCTCTTACTTTCTAAATACACTCTGGTGGTTCTTCAAGAAAGGCTTTAGGCTACTGTCTTACTTTCTATCACATGCTTGATCTATTTCTGCTACTGTATCTACTTTGAAGGACCTGGAGCTTGCACATGGCAATACATACTTTCAATTATTTTAATATATTACATCAAAAGCTGCTGTTGAACACATTCCTAAGGTACAGAGAGAATAAAAAACAAGACAGAAAGGCAACAATCAGCAAGCAGTGACTCATTCTCTAGACCCTTGCTCACACAAGTAGCCATCCAAGTATTTGCTTCCACAACCTGACACAGCAACTAGTCATCAGCATTTTTTATAGAGAATACATACATTGATGAACCAAACTGTATCAAAGAAATGTAAAAATATTCCTCTTTTTATACATCAGCTGGACCTACAAAACACTATTTTTCATTCAAGAGGAGGCAGCAATTTCTTAGCAAACAACACTGTTCAAGTGTGGTGCACTTCATTCAATTGCACTCCTGCCCTATTCTGAGCTTTTGGTAAAAAATTGCGCAATTATGAGATGATTTACACCTTCCATATTTCAAAATAAAAGGCTTAAACAACAGTTTCTAAAAGCTCTGATTTTGCTAATCTTTATTGTAGGGGAAACATCACAAAAGAAAAAGTACTTAATTTTTCTAAGCAGATGTAGTGGGCAAAGTTGCCACTTCCCACATCATGCCACAAAAGCCCGTTCTGATTGACACAAACGTGAACTGTGATGTGCTTAACTTCCAGCTGTGCTCTCGATCGATGAATTACTACAACACCTTGAAAAATCTATTTAATAACTCGACGGCCAGAATACCGAAAAATTACGCATGTATTGTCCGCAGGGAACTTCTCGAACATTAGTAACACTTGTAACATAAGCTGTTACAACAAGGAAGAGACAGACCTTCCACGCCACACACACAAAACATGACAAATCCGTCAGTTTCCTGGAATATTGCAAAATCGGTCGGAAAACGCGACCCTTCGGGCACAGCGCTAAGGAGAAAGCAAAGTGCTGTGCACCCAAAGGGAAAAAGCATTAGCAGCTCGGATCCTCGCGTGTTCCCTAGGTGGGAACACGAGCCCGAAGGACTCCGGTGCCGGCGGGGAAGGCAGGAAGGGGCAGACGCTCCGTGCCGGGAGCGGAGCGGAGCCAGACGGGGGCCCCCGGCTCGGAGCGCAGCCCCGGCCCTCTCTTCCCACGCCAGCTTCCCCCGGCCCGGGACGCGGCCGGCCGCACTTGGATAAGGAGCGACGCGACGAGGCTGAAATCGGTCTGAAGTCCACAAAGAAGCCATCTGCCTCCGGGAAGCGGGCTGGAGAAGGGCGGGCGGGAAGGAGGAAGGAGCAGCCCGGGGCAGTTTCACGCCGCCTGAAAACGAGAAGAGATCCCCCCGCCTGCCCGCCCCTGCTCGCAGCCCGAGGGCCGCGCAGCGCTGCCCCCAGCCCGGCCGCGCCGCCCCGCCGCCGGGGCAGGGAGCGGGAGCACCTTCCCGGGCTGGGCTCTCACCTTCCTCCTGCCGCCTCCGCCGCCACCGGCCAGCGCGGCGCTGCCGCCCGAGTACATGTAGTAGGCGATGCCCAGCACCCAGAGGAAGGCGAAGCAGAGAAGCAGCCGAGACCTGCGCCGCATCCTCCCTCCCGCGCCGCCGCCAGGCCACCAGGAAACGGCCGCCAGCAGCCGCCGCCGCCTCCGCTCCTGCTCGTACTGCTGCTGCCGCCGCCGCCGCCACCGCGCAGGGTCAGGGGGCAGAGGGCGAGCGCCCGCCCCCCGACCAATCCCGCGCCGCCCGGCCCCGTGGGGGGCGGGCCGGCTCCGCCGCCGTCGCCATGGTTGCAGCACGCCGGGCCGCCGCCTCCGCCGCGCCCGCGGGCCGGGGGCTGCGCGCCCCCCGCAGGGCGGGCACCGTCACGGCGCGGAGCGGCGCGGACCGGACCGGCACCGCCCGCCCCTCCCGCCGCCCGGCACCCCGAGCACGCCCCGCCGGCCGCGGGTCTCCGCGGGCGCTGCCGGAGCCGGCCCGAGGGGCAGCGGGCGGGCGGCGGGGGGAGGCCGCTCGCCGCCCTCAAGCGGCGGGCCGCCGCGGGACTGCGCAGCTGTGCGGGTTCTCTCCTCCTCGGAGTCGTCCCGCTCCTTCCCCGCTCATACTGGCCGGCTACACAGAGACTCTCGGTACCACAAAAACTCCAGAGCCGGTCCGCGCCCCCCGCCTGCCCTAGCCCGAAGTGTCCGTGCCCGCGTCCCTGCAGCCCGCGGGGTCCCTGCGCAGTGGGGCCGTGGGCAGTGCCGCAGCCGCACCTCGGACACGAGGGGTGCTCCGGGATCGCAGCGTCTGGTAGTGGCTGCGCCCTCGTTCACTGCATCCTCCGGGGACCGTAATACAGCGCTGGTGTGTGAGTCTCACCTCTTTGAAGTTGTCGTGCTCCCCTACTCATATTGGACAATCCCAGGCCCCCAGAAATTCCAGACTGACCACAACCCAAATCTGTGCCTCTAACTCTTTTCAGAACGGAAAATGTGCTTTTTGTGGTCCCTGAAGTCACTTGAGGTAAGTAGTGAAGCAGGTCTTCATTATGCCTCAAAGGTCAGAAAGCAAAGTCATGTCAGGGCATGGCCACTGCCCTCTGCATGACATTATTGAAGAGATTTTTTCACGGTGCTATGGGAAACATCGAGGACCTAACAGCTCACCCACTGAGGTCACATACCCGCTCTGCTTGCACTTCTGAAGTCACCACTACAGTCTGGAAGCATGGGCACCATTAATGCAGGCCTAAAGGGATCTCTGCCATAGAGGCAAGTCTGTTGATATGAGGTCCTTGCCTGGTAAAATGATTTTTCTTTGTACTTACCAGTTCCACCCCTGAACACCCCAGGACAGACACTACAGTATTGCTAGTTCACTGTCTTGCATGTGTGCAGCTCATGCTGTTATTATTCCATAGCAATGAGTTTCCTGTTGTTCAGCATTTGCTGCTATCTCATCCCACTGTGAGACATCAAGAAATGAGAACACAAAACTACCAAGAGACACATTCTCTAACAATTAAAGAGCACCTCTATTTCAGAGGCATAATATCCACTCAAAGGAGAACATTTCTGGTTTTGAAATGTTTTTTGTTTGGTTGTTCTTCTTTTTTTTTTTTTTTCTGTTATCTCACTGTGTTTTATCAATAGACTGTTTTACTCCCACGTGTTCTGATTGTACCCCACATTTCTCCTTGTCTCCATACCAATGTCAAGCCTTTGCCAGTCCAGCCACACCGGTGGCTACAGAGCAGTAGCAGTAGCAGACTGTTCACCAAGCTGGGCCAGGATGTGGCCAGGCAGTCTGGCATAAATTCTGTTCATAAACAGGAAAAAAATCCAGCAGCTAGAAGAAATAGCATCAAAAACTCACCTGCTCACCAGCAGAGTTGATCCACTGACAGTCTTGTCAAGGAAGGTGAATTGTGTCAGTGTTGGCACTGCCTGAGCAGAAGTTGTCTGGCATGCCGAGACTTCAGGGGATAACTGCATACCTTCCCACCTGCCAGAGCACTGCTGGAGAGATAGCATGGCTAAAAAGACAGAGGTAGGAATCACAAATAAGTATCCATTCAGGATGTGTAAAACGTTTGCTCTTCAGAACAAATGAATCTTTCAATAAACTGAGCATGAATTTAATTTTGGAGGGAGCTGGAGACAGACACCCAGTTTGGGCAAAGTACAAGTTTTGGAATCAAATAGCTAGCATCTATTTGAAGTGACGTACACTGGAGAGTATGGGCTGCCAGGAGACACACAGATGTTCTAGATGAGAGCTTTTGATTTATCCAGAATGTGTTTGATGCAAGTGAGAACAGTTCCTGCAAAATCACAGACTGTGCTTGCATCTAAAAAGACACATGCACACATGTACACACATACACACACCTCACTCCAAAGCTAAATTTCCATTGGGAGGGTTCTCAATATAAACCAGAGCACTCAGCCAAGCTTGGGAACATCCTGATGAACTTCTGCCTATTGAGCTCTACAATGAGAGGGGAAGCAGCTTCCCTGCTGCTGGGGTATTCCTTCACTGGGCAGATCTGCTGAGGTAAAGGGTGCTTTGCATGATGTACACAAAAAACATCATACACTTCTGTGTGCCAAGTGAAGCCATAATCCCATTTAACTTTACAAAATCTTCAGCTTGCTTAGTTTTGTAACATCTTTCAAAGCCTATAGGAACTTTTCTTGCCCTTTTCATAGTCTTAAATACCTTGGGATGGTCTTCAAAGGTCTCCCTGCACCTGCAGGTATTTTCACTGATTTTAGCAATGTGCTTAGATAGATTTTTCCCTTTCCAGCAAAATTATCCAGTCATGCATATACAGAAAATTCTTCCATAGCTGCACACCTCACAAGCTTATCAAAATAATCCAGTGCACATGCTCAACCACAGTTCTCAAAAGTTTATAACTCAGTCAAAATCAAAATGAATTTCTTCTCAAACAAGCAAATACATGCCTACTTCAAGGAATGCTACTTCCATGTCAGAGTTCATTTTTCAGCCTTCTGCTGATAAAGTTACAGAAATGCTCAAAAAGGTTGTAAGAGTCTATTTAGATCAAGAATTTTTATCTTTTTTCTCCACTCTCCTGGTATTCTGAACTGGCTGAACCAGTTTTGTTCAAGTCTTTCCAAATTATTCACATTTGGACAAAGTCCCAATCCGGCAGATTTCATCCTGAATCATTTATATTTCAGAGACCGCAGAAAACACAGAGGTTTAGAATGGAAAATGTTACGTTGATTTAACTCTAGGAAAAGCTGCCTGCTCTATTACAATGCATTTGCGTACAGATACCTCTTTACCTCAAAAGTCCTAACATGTTTAGTCAGCAAAGAAAAACAAAAAAATGCACTTCAATTAAAGGAAGGAATTCAAGAAAAATGTAAGATACTTAAAAGTTATTTTTCCAGTGCATTTCAAAAGATAATATTAGCATATTTTAAAAACATCATTGCTAGATTGATTCAGAGAATATAAATGCTTCTGTATCAAGCACAGCCCTTTAAACAAAAGAGAGATCAAGCATGTGAGAGTACAAATGAGAGTGAAATTTGCAGAAGGAATTATCACAACTTTGCCTTTGATCTGCAGTGCAGACGCCTAGATGTGAGAGACAAAATTCAGATCTAGTTAGCTAGGATATAAACCAGAGGGAACATCACTAAACTCATATGGGAGAGGGTACAAAACTAGCCACAACCATGACCAGACTCATTTAGACAACACAAAAGTTGCTTATCCTTTTCTGAAGTTTCATGATCTAGTCAAAGGTGAACAAATCCTTCTGCTGTGCCAATGGAAAGCAGTCCTCACCTTCAGGAATAAGTGAGTCAGTCTGTTACTCATGCTAGCAATCTTGTCCTTGCAAAAACAGGAAGGGAGATTTTCAGACCAGGTCCACAGAAAATAAGTTTAAAAGACTTTAAAAGGTAAAAATATAACTGATCAAGATGTCACAACCTCTCTGATACACGGAAGCTAAAATGTAGGTGATCCAGTTTGAATTACATTCTTTCAAACCTATGCAGTTATGTCACAAAGTAAACAATTTCTCCTTTCTCATGAGAAAGGTAACTTATTAGCCTAATGCAGGGTGTTTTATGACACAGAAAACACACATTAACATGAAATTTAAAATACATCCATAGAGGATATAGGTCTACTAATGTCTTGAAAGCTTGACTCAGCCCAAACCCAGTATGTGTTTGCAGTGCTAGAATTCTGTTTGTAGTGAAAGTTCCTGATCCCAAAAACATTTATGCAAATGTTTAACTTCATTCAGCACATATTCCCATTGGAGTCAGTCGGACTACTCAGATATTTAAAATTATATGCTTATGGCTGAGTACTTACAGGATTAAAGGTTAAGTGCAGCTAGCAGGTCTGAAAAACTGTGTGGGTGTTTTGCAATTCCTCACTGCACAGTGGTAACAATGAGAAACAGAGTACCTCCTCAGCTAAAGACATGGGAGTCAACATGTCCTTTCCCATCTGTTTAGATGCCAAGTACTATGTTTGTTTAATTTTTCAGCAGAGTTTCTGATGCTACCCAGAGTAGGCAGACGTGCTGGCAATAGCATTCAAAAGTGGCTCACTTCCAGGAAATCTTGTTACCCTCCAAGAATGTTTTTTGAACTGTTAAAACCCCAAGCAGCAATATTGTACATGCACATTTTACCTTGAAAACAGTGTGTCACCGTGCCTGACCACAGGGTTTGTCAGACTAGGTCCAAATACATTCGGGCATTGAAGAACTAAAGCTCTCTCATCCTAGACTCTGAATTTGAGAAGTTAGTATCTTCGCTTTTACAGCATAAAATAATGGCTACTTCCTCTAATAGCACTGCTTTTATGCTGTTTCCACGTTTGAGATTGATAAACACATTACATCATGCAATGCAGATATTGTAAACACTGCACTTTCTCACATGAGTTTGAAGTATCAGTTAAGCCCTCATGCTTCCAAGGCAAATTATCCATATCTGGAAGTCTTTCCTCTCTATTAAATAAAGTTTAAGGTTCAACATTCCTTGGAGTCATTCAGTTCTACAGAGAGAGGAAACTGATTATTTTCCTATGGGTGGTGAAGACAAAGAAAGAACAACTCAGCCTTTGCTCAGCCTCCCGCTAAAGATGGCAGAAGCCAGTACAAACTGCAGTCCTACTGCCAGCTATTCTTCCTGAGTCACTTTGCACACTGGGCTGAACTTCAGCAGAACAAACCTCCTGCAGCATTCTGCAGGCTGCTGATCGGATATCAAAATGTGATATGGCTCAGGCATCTCTCTCATAGGAGAGTGATGATAGATGAAAGAGAGAGCCAGTGGAGAGAGGCTTGCTGAAACAACAGCCTCACCTTTGATTGAAGTAATTTGACACCCCTTCATTGCAATTATCCAAATTCCGAAGGTCATTGCTGCCAGAAGTGGTAAAGACTGATGATCTATAGTCTGAGATGAGACAGGAAATTCCATCCTTTCTTCTCAAGCAACACTACATAGCAGTAGAGTGCAGTTGTAGTACTGTAAGTCATTTGAGGCTAGGGGTAAACACTATGTGCTAATGCATAATTCAAAAGTCTATTTTTGAGCAAAAAAGACAAATGTGAACCCATCAGATGATGGTGCTGTAATCTCAACTGGTACTTTGTCCATTCAAATTTATAATCCAAAGCAGGAAGGCTACAGCCAAGAAATTTTATAAAAGTTTGCTACGGCAAAGCATAGAAAATGCAGCTAAGTTACCCTGCAATCAGATTTGTGCAGCTAAGTTACCCTACAATCAAGAAAAATACTTTCCTGAGTCAGTGTTCTACCAGAAACAGGTTTTGCTCATGTCTTTACATAAAGGTTTTCTTAGCTAGTTGCACCATCATCAGCTCACTACAGGGAATGTCATAGAAAAAGGGAAGAAGAAAGAAAAACACATAAGGAAGACTGAAGGAGACATAGTAAGAGGGGAGGTGAGAGTCTCAGGAAGCAACAAAGGCTTTTGTCTTCCAAAGCTGCTGTACCATCTGCAGTGTCTGAATTGAAAAGATTGATAAGTGGTACAAATCGCCAGCTACCCAGGATATCAGACCCAGATGGCAGGGAGAACCTGATGCTTAGTGAGTGCTCAGTCTAGGTATTGTAAAGGTTTCTCTTCAGTGATTGTGTATCATTCAGAAGGGAGAGGAGTAAACCTTTCCTTGCTACACAATATTTTTGTTTCAGCTGGATAGTGGAAAGCACGTTCTTACTTCTTCCCCACTTCCCTTATAGCAGGAGTTAAAGAATGTGCTTGCAGTCTGAGACATGGCAAGCAGGTTGCAGTTCTCTGGAGAAACATTTTAATTACCAACAATGGCAAGTCACATCAGAAATGCCATCGTGAACAGGCTGAATTTGGCTCAGATGTCTTCATTTTTTTAAATATGATTTTCCGTCTTCATACTATTGCCTCCCACTCAGGTGTGTGTAGTGGAGCTCATGCCTCAAAAGTCATGTGCTGCCCATAGCAACCTATTCCCACTGGACACAGTGCAATGTAACAGTTAGCACTGCTGTATATCCCCAAAGACTCCTCTACACTAGGTGAAGGACACCCACTCCCCCCACACCTGCCTTAGCACCACATTCACTTTTTGCATTACAGCAGTGGCTAAACAAATAAACCCCAGTGATGTATTTTTATCAATGCTATATATTGTACTCCTGGATATTGCTCAAGAATATTTTTCATTGTGCAATTAAAAGTAGTATTTTCACACAGCACTTATCATCAATAAATACATTTGTTTGTCGTGTTTCTGTGCCAATTTGCAAAATTTTGTGTTTGGATCCCACAATCATTATAACAAATTACACAGGTCTCTATCACTCTCAAGTACATATTTCATATAAGAAGGGAAAGAGATGTTTCTTTCAGTTCACATACTCTCTAGAAGTCATATATTGATTTCTCCCAAGTTTAATCTTTCAGTAGTTTGGAACAGACAGTAAATAGGCTCACTTACCACAAGAGATTGAAATTGACCCCATTTGTAACCTTCACAACAAGTTTGGCTTTAAACCTTTATCATCATCATCCCTTAAAATCATGAAAGACACTGTTTCTGAAAACAGGACCGAAAACAACACACCTGGAGAAATTAGTTTTACACTCTTCCTCTTCCAACAGAAGCAGCCAGATCCACCCCCTCCATAATACAACTGAACCACAATGACTTTGGCCCCAGTACCTATCACACAAAATAATATGAAAGAGAAACTGGGATTTCCCTGCAGAGACCATGTCTTTTCCATCCCCTTTGATCTTTCATGAGTGTCAGGTAGAGGAGCAATTGTTTTCTCCCAAGGAGTCAAACATCAAATAAAAGAACTTTCTGTCCTTGTCCTGTGAACTGAAGGTCTATGACTGCGTCAGCTGAGGTTAAGATCCCTTTTCTTTTCACATTCTACCAGGATATTGCTCACTGTTCTCTCTAGCTATCAAATCTATATCTGAACTAAGAGACATGCACCTTGGGGAGAGATGGTCAAATAATGATTTTACTTTTACTTGTAAATTAGATTTTTCCAGCACATAAGGGTGTAAATGAGACTTTCCCTATGGAAATAACATTTTTTTTTGCCTCAGGAATTCACCGTAAGTTCAAGAAAGCAATACTTTGTTCAGTTGTAATCTCACACACACACTAGTGTAAATTGGGAGTGACTCTGTAGAAGGCCAAGTCATTACAAGAGGTTAAATTGATGTAAGTTGAAAAAAAGAATCAAGTTTCCCATATAGCTCCTTCTCTTACTGAAAAATGTACAGTGGAGATAAGAAAATATACAGTGGAGAAGAGAAAAGCACTTCTGGAGTACTGCACTTCAGCATATATGTCTCACCAAATTCTCCTAAAAAGTATCACCACTGGAAACATAGTGCATGAAAATGCTCATGGGGCACTGTTCCAAAGGCTTGTGTGCAGGGATGGGGGGATGGCAGGGGTGACAAGGTAAAGAAAGCATAGAAAGAGGAAGAGGGAAAGAGAGAGAGGGAGAGGGAGAGGGACAAGAAGGGGGGAAAGAGGTGAGAATTTCCCTCCACTCGGTGATGTGTGGGAATATACTGCTTGGGTCAGGCAGCAATAGGGACCTGAAGCTTTTGCTCTGTAGCCTCTCACACATCACTTGTTAAGGAGAGAAACCTCACACATTTTGGGAAATGCTTCCTGCTGTGATTCTGGAAATAGAAAACTCTGTGATGCTGAACAATAAAGCACTGTTTCTGGTATTGTATCTTTCCAAGCAGCACTTCTACTGTATAATTTTTTTTTTTTTTGTACTTCTGAGTCATCCTTTCCAGATGGATGTCCCAGGACACTCTTACAGGAACAAATATCCTTGTGTGTACTTCCCCGTATAAAACATTTACCAGCTATTCTCTGTGTGTCCTTGTTACAGAGGAGCTCACTAAATACTTGCCTAGGGACACAGATGTACCTGCAGAGGTACAGTGTGACAGTGGCGAGACAAATGTGCATACACTGTACTGACCTTGGCAGAAATCCTAGCAGTCCACCAGCAGGATTCTATCTTTAACCCATACAGCCCCTGCCAAGCCTGCCACCTAAACCATTACTTGTCTGAGCCATCTGCTCTTTCAGGATCCTGCACGTCACGTGTGAGGGGGCAGCTGAGAGGTGGAGTTCTTGCTCAGGAGAGGGCAAGGAGGATGGTGGCTTGATGCTACAGACACCAGCACACCTGAAGGCAAGGATCCCATCAGGAAAAGGGCCATGGCACTACATCTTAGCCAGGCACACACCTACTCACCGCAGAGAAACACAGTATTAAGAAATATCTCCCTGTCATTCCACACTTCCCCAGGAATCTGTTCAGACACTGGCACAGAATTTCAGCCAGAACAAATGCAATATCCTCAGTGCTTGCATTTTCCCTGCTTTCCTATAGGACCCTGCTAGAGGCCAAATGCAATGGGAAGCCTCAGCTGCTGCAGGACCACTATTAACTTGTGTCATTCTCTTTCCTGCTTCAGTTTTTCAGTTTCACAGATTTTGTCTTCCTGGAAGGCAGGCTTCTTTTAAATTCAATAAAGAGCAGTGCATTTTCTTGCTTTAATTAATCACATATTTTCTGCCAATAATAGTTAACCTGGCAGCTGGAGGTACCCTGGGTTAGATCATGGTGCTGTGTATTGGCTTTCCACAATGTTTCCTTGCTATCAATGCTGCTTTCTTGGCTAGGTTATCTCCAGGAATACCATGTGCTTGACTAACAATAACAGACAGGAAAAATGAAGCAGTTCATAAGATTATTATTTTAGTTAGATTTTCTGTTCTAAAAGCCAAAAAAACATCAGCAGGCCCAATACACTCAGAAGACCTGCTTTGTTGTTGATTTTTTTTTCTTCCCTAGTCACAAAAACATTGAGTTGTTATACAGTTATATCAAAGAATTTGATAGGACACCAAAGAAGTTCAGAATCCCACTGGTGCTTCAACAGCTCAATTTGATCAGCCATGAGCTCATGTCATTGCTCATAGAGAGAGAGAGAGAGAGAGGAAAGACAGAAATTTTGTATTTGAAGGACCTGAGCAGATTTGGATCTCAAGTGCTTGTCAGGGTCCCTCTGCATATGTCATTCTATTGGCTCTTGAAAAATTGTACTGTGTCACTGCACAGGAAAAAAGACCTGAAAGAAAGGGCCTCCAAGAGCCAGGAGAACACTGACAGTGTTCTCATACTCCATGCCCAGAGAGAAGGAAGCAGGGTCCTGGTGGAATCTTGAGGCAGTAGCTAATACATGCTGAGAGGAGTTAGTGTGCTTCTGACATTCTAAGGAATGCAGAACCAAAGGGCATGTACCTGCAAATATGAGAGACGTCTGAATTTACCAGGTGGAGAGGTTTCACTTTCCAAGAAGAATAAAGTTTTTAGAGAGGAACCTCTCCAGTGAAGGAAACCCTGCTAGAACTGTGCTTTTATCCTGCCTGTTCCATGGCAAGTGACATTATTTAGAGCTGAGAAAAGTTTGAATATATAAGTCAGCTGAGCCAAGAAGGCTTTTCAGTGTGTAATCAGTTACTCCCTTTCCCATGTAAGTCTCTCTGCCAAGGTTTTCCTCTGCTTCCTTGAGAAAAGCCCAGAAGCATTCAGACTGGTCTTGCCACAAGCAGGGTCTTGATGTATGTGCTGGGAGAGATGGCAGCCCCAGGCAACTGGGAACAGCACACACAGAGCTCCCAGGCTCCATCAGAGAGAACTGGCAGCTCAGTCCCTCCCAGTGCTGTTCAATAGCTGTCTGTGAAATGGTCTGTCTCAGTCCACTCACAGTGGGTCAGAGTCCACAGCACAGCTTAGGATCAACATTTGCACTAGTACCTGTTACAAGTGGTGGGACCTCAGCTGTGGGCCCACACTGCTCTTAGCCCTACTGGGCTGAGATACAAACCAGTAAGGGAGTCTCAGCAAAGCCAGCACTGATCCTGTTCCTGCTCTGTGGAAAAGAAAGCCAACATTGGAACAGAGGCTGTTGGCCCAGCACCATTCAGAATCATGAAATTTGTAGAACCAATCAAAAAAGTGAACAGATATAAATGGAATTTACTGTACTTTCTGTTCATTGTTCCATTTAGATCTCCAAGAATGAAAACAGCACTACAGAAGAAAAAAAAACCAAAACCCTTCAAGTGAAGGCAGGATGAATACCTTCTGGAAGCAAGAAGATATATTTTGTCAATTGATTACACAGATGGGAAAATCATACAAGCAGTGGCAAGGTTGACAGCAATTTGGGAGAACTGGCAGCATCCCAAAGGCTAAGGAAAGTATCCTCTTCATCCAATGCTTCTTGACATTTTCTCAGAGACCAAGTTCACAAACTGTGCGTTTCTGAGTTCAGGCAAAACCTTCCAAGCTTGTCAAGAGTATAGATGCTGCAGTTGCCAACCCAGAGGTGTGAGACTTCTGTAGGTGCTGCCATTTCTTTTCTTGCTTTTTTTTTCCTGGAGATGGCTCTTGTAACATCTTGACTCTTGAGCAAGATGAATTCTGTCACTGTGCCAAGTCTTAGCACTAGGCAATGGAGGGCAAAGACAAGGCTTCAGACGTGTCCCACTTATATGTCAAAATACTGCAACATTGACAAGTACTTTAGTGCTGTACATTCCCTGAATACTAAACTTCTTCCTGGTACTATCTTGTACTGTACAATATGTCTCTTTTTATGCTTTCGTTTACCAGACTCTTTTTTCATTTGCAGTTAGGCTGCTAGAGGAAAAAAGCCCCTCTCAAAAATTAGGATTGCATTTTCCCAATCTTTACTGAAGTGTGTAGTACATGCAAAGTAGTCAGAAAAACTGGGATTAGAAATCCTAGAGCTAAGATATATTCCCACCTTTTTCATTCTGAAGTGTTCTTTATCAGAGTTTAGGTCACTGTTTCTCTTTGCAAGGTTTAAAAATACTGTTTTATTAACCTAGCTCAGTATCTTCTTGCTGTCCTCAGATGATGGAATGGAGAGAGCATTTATAAAATTTGCTGATGACACCAAGGTGGGAGTGGATGGAAGTAATTCAGAAGATGGGATCAGAATAAAATTATCTCAATATGTTGGAGAAATAGTCCAAAAGTATCGAGACAGAATTTAGTAACAATGCATATGAAGCACTACATGGAGAAATGAAGGGTCAAGGGCACAAATACAAAATGAGAAATCACAAAAGAGTTGGAAGGGCTGGGGTAAAAAGGGATTTGACAACTAGAATATGACTCAAAGGAAATAGGAGCAAAGCTGTTAAATTTCCTGAAAGACAAATCTCATATGAGATGCATTATTACAGGAGTGTCAAATGCAACAGGGAATTATTCAGCTCTTCAATGCATTGGTGAGGAGCCAGCTAGTGCATTGGATCTAGCTGTGGGTAACTGTTTTTTAAAAAGCAATAAAAACATAAGACATTTAGAGAATATGGCCTACCAGAAACATCTTGTATAGTTAGGCTGGTCATTCTAGAAGCTTCACAGGGAGATTTGATTGTGGTTTTCCAGTATATGAAAGACTGTCCAAGAAAGGACAACAATTACTTATTTCCTTTGCTCACTTTTCAGGAAAGAGTCCAGTGGATCTGACAGAATGGCAGTTAAGTGATGAAGGAAAACCCAGAGCTGGCTAATAATTCTTAGGAACACTTGGGACTCTGCTCATAGAAAAGTTTAGGAAGAGATCTGACAGTGCTGCTGGTATATTTTATCCCATTTGGAGCAGGGAAGTTTTCTCAGTGGTGTCATACAGCTTGTCAATATTCTTAAACCTATTTTATCAAAAGATCAATCCAGTTCCCTTTTGTTTGCAGCAGCACAGAGTTGAAGCTGAGCTGCAGGTGCCTTTCAGGCACTTCAACACTTTGGCAGTTACAAATTCAGGATCAGACACCTTTCCTTTGTCATGCTTTTCTTGGACAAGCAGGGATCATTGTCATCATCCAACTCAGCTCCCTGCTTTCACATGTGGATTTTCCAGTAGTGGGAGTCCTGTGAAATTTCCATTTCCTTTTCTCTCGCTGGTGAACTGTGCATGTTCACAGCTATATGGCACAAGTAAGCTCCAGTAGTCACACATACTCCCTCTCCAGTCACTCCTGGATCTTGTTCTGATGTTGGACTCTATCCATAATATTTTCTAGATCACCCTGAATCTTTGTCTTCTCTGTAGTTGAAGGCAGAGAAGGTTTTTTCAGGCTTCAGCTGTCCGTGAAGACCCTTGCAATTCAATCTCTAGCAGGATGAACCCTGCTAAAGGCAAAGCTTGAGCTGTGAGAAGCTGGAAATGATCCTGAGCCATGGGCTGCTGCGCAGCTGCTGTGTAAACTGCTGCAAGTACTGCATCCCTGCCCACCAGGGCCCAAAAAATGAGGAATCCACAGCACTGTTCCAGTTCACCCCCTGCAGGTTAAAGTACAGGGATTGCCTGTGCTGCAAGAAGATGAAGGTGCCACCATTGCCTCAACTGTTCCTGTCCCGGTGCTGAGCAGCAGTGTGGGCAATGTTTGTCTTGGTCTCTGCTGCCTTTCATTCTGCTGACAGTGCTGTGGTGTCAACAAGTGTGAGACAACCTCAAATTACAAGGTACAGTTTATCTGCAGGAGGATGGAGCACCACACAAGCTGATTTGCCTTGTTTCACTGTGGCTGTTATTGTTCACAGCCCAAACCGCCCCCCACAAAAATGCAATCAACACAATGACAGCCTCAGGCAATTGCACCTTTTTACACTTTCCAAGAAGAGAACTACTTGCATAAAAGCTTCTACATTTTGCTTTACTACCTCTCCACACAGATTCGGTTGTCTGTTGAAGCAGGGGGAGGATATTTTCCAACCATAATGAAAACACTGCGTGGTGATGCAAGGAAGATCTCCAGTCTGATGACGTGTCTTTATTTTCAGAACACTATTTTTTTTCAAAAAAAGATTTTAAGCCAGAATAAAAGAAAGCTCCTAGTGGAACTCTAATTTGCTCTGCTTTGGCTTCTGGTACATCACTATGCACCAAAAAAGGTCACTGCATGGATGCACTTAGGTGACTCCTAAGAAAATCTCAAGAAAACTTCTGAGGAGGTACATTCACACTTGCACCCAAATGCAGGGGCTTGTGGGCCCACAATTCAGGCACCACCAAACCTACCTAGTGCTCCTGCCTCTCAGCGGCCATGCTCTGCAGAAACTGGAAAATTTATATTTGTTGCCATAATGTTCTGGCATCAGCCTTTCCACGGTAACATTGATTTTTCTTTTTTTCTCTTGCACATTCTCAGCCATCCAATTCTTCATCTACCTCACTGTCTTGCCAGATTCTTATCCCTTCTCTCTCACAGACAGGCCCTTTGCTCTGCAGAGCAACCCTCTGACTTCACAGGTTTAATCGCATTGAGCAGCAGATGTTATGTGTAAGGACAATAAAGTCTATTTCTGCTTGCTTCTTACTTCCTTTCACAGCCTGTGTTTTCCTATCACTAACTTAAACATGTTATTTTTAACATTTTTACATGTTTCAGCATCTTTTCTTCTCTCCTTATTTTCACAGATCTTAATGTTTCTATTTCCTTTCTTCCTGTTCCACAATTCCCTCTCCCAGCTTCCCCTAAGAAAAATGAACACATGGTAAAATACTCTGTTTTTCTCATTGTTTCTCCTTTCCTTCTCTTCCAGTTGTTTCTCTAATTCTATCCCATCTACCACTTACTTTCCTTAGGACACCCGAGGACATGTTTCCTCAATTATTTATAGATTTATTTACTTACATATTTATTGCTTTTGGCTATTGTCTTTACAGAAGCCCTCACATTTTTCACATTTCGCATCAGCTCCCAGTTTTGACTCATATTCCCTGGAGGTGGGGTAAGTTTCTGTTCTCTCTCCCTCCAGCTACGAGTACACTACAAGCCAGAGTACAATTACAGCTGAAGAAACACCTAGTTTTACAATAGCTCAGTAAGAAAAAGAGTGGGACTTTAGCTACACAGAGTTTAGCATGGGCTGCAAAGTCTGTCCAGGATCTTAAATAAATGGAGCCTTAACTGTGGCTCTGTTCATTGCTGTGACAAAAATACAAGGCCCAAGAGAGGTGTAAGCCCATTCTTGCATAGCAAAGCAGCTTTAAGAATTGCAGTAGGGAGCTCACAACCAAGTTGTACATTACCCCAGCCTGTGCTGCTGAATGCTTTGAAAAATGCAGAAACTCTGCTGGGCTTCAAAAGGAGATGTTCCCAGGGCTTTTCCAGGAGACATAGTCCAGTCTAGAAATAGCAGTGGAGAGAACTGTGCCCTCTTTCCTTATGTATCTTTCCTCACAACTCATGGTGCCACAGGACATCTCTGCCCAGAGTTTGCCAAACGCCCAGGAATACAGCCTTTCATCTGCTCCCTGCAGAACTCTCAAGGAAATTTCCTCCCCCAGATTAGGGGGACTTTCTGTAGCCCCTCAGTGAGCAGCATTTAGGAGTTCAAGCAGGGAGGAAGGTAACGGAGGTTACTTTCTGGCTGTGCAGCAGCTCACATCACCAAGTGCTCTGGCTGTGTGCTATTCATGTCCAGGAGAATTTTGCTTTTGTGTTCAAAGGAATAAGAGAAGCCTTGTGGTGTTTGCTTCCAGTAAGATACAGTAGGATACTTTTTCTGCATGCAAGAAGTGGTATAAAAGAAAAAAGTGAAACACAATAAAAGGAAAAGCAGACTGCTGTGTTTTAGGAATGAGGTACTGGAATTCCCACTGCAGCTGATTTAACTCCCAGTTTCTTAGCAGGGCTGGTTCCCCAACAGTACAGTTAGCAAATGAAATTAGCTTGGTACCTAATGCACCAGTGAAAGCCTTTGATGGTAAGCCCCAAGGATAAGGGAGTGAGAGCCAGACTCACCAGAGCACACAACGTGCCAGTTTAACTTGGCTGGGAGTCAGGCTCTGTGTGCTTCTCTTACACAGTGTACAAAACCGAGCTTGTTGGCAATGCTCGATAAATAAATAGCGATAACAAAATCTGCAGCATAACCAGAAGGATACCCGGAAATTACTTGTGTGTGGAACTCCCTTGGACATGGCACGTTGCCTTCAGCACAGGGAAATACACTTCCACTGCAAGCTCAGAGTACAGTAATTGTGACTTTTCAGCAGTTATTCCAGTGTGATAAAAGTAATAATCTGTGGTTGTGGTAGGTCAAATAGGATATAAATTACCAGTCATATTATATTTAGGCCCATAAACCAAAAGGATGGTGCTCTGGGAACAATGACTGAAGTGTTAACCATATCTGATTTTTTTCTTAATGTACAGTCCAACGTTTGCATCTTGATGACCTGCTGGACTTGTCTATGGTACATCACTTGTTTTAGAAATAAAGAGAGCAAAATAAAAAGCCTGGAAGAGTGCAGAAGGCACAAAAGTGTGTGTTGATGGAACAACATCTATCTCAGAAATTGTCCTTCATCTCATGTTGTTCAAAAGTAAACCACTGCAGTGAAAAAAGGGATTTTTAATTTTGCAAAGGTTTTCTTTGGGTCTGTATTATTCCTTTGAGAGTGAGTGCAGGGTACAAAACAGTAAACTGCAGCAATAAAATGCTGTGCAATGGCTAACAGGTAAATAATTCAGCACTGTGGACAAGTACATGAACACCAGCTGTTTCCAGCTGGCATTAAATGCATCCCAAACTGCAATTCAGTGTTTTGGATTGGAAGCTACTTGTTGTCAATTGGCATCTCAGTTATTCCCATTCTGGGACTTTGGAACATTCAAGAGCCTCTGCCTGGCTTAGAACTACCAGAAACATTACTGTATGGAGTAAGGAGCTTACCATCCCTCCAGAGCAGCTTTGGATCCCCAGCTGTGACCAGAGCAGCACCAATCACAACACATTCCCACAAATCCACCCGGGGAAAATGAGCTCTGCCCTTGGCCAGCAGGACCTCTGAGCCCCTGGTATGCACCTTCAAGGGTGACATTGATGACTTGCAATTGTAATGGACTCGAGCTTGACCCTGCCATAGATAAAGAATTGGCTGAATTACCACAGAATTCAGTTGGAAGCAGGATGAAACCACAGGATCACGTGGTCTCTGCTGTGACAATAAGAAAATATTGTGTGATTGTTATTAATACTATAGCTAGACAAGAATCATGCTATCATATAAGCACCAAGGGAAAAATCTCTAAATCAAATCAATTTAAATCATATTTAAGGCATATCACCAAGAGCAAGAAGAAAATCTATAAGGAAGGAATTGAAAAATGAAGAGAAGGTTTAGAAATTATAAGATGCTGGTGTTCTGAGCACAAGTAGCACAGTTATGTTCTTTAGAAGATACAATTAGGAAATACTGAAACCATGTGATTAGCATCCAATAAATATTTACTCAAAACAATGGAACAGTACTTCATAAACAACATGAGATTTGCAGAAGATGGTATTTTTTATGAATGAGTTACTGAAGTTTATTCTGGATATAGCAGAGAGCAAGAAGAAAGCACAAAAGCCATCTGCTGAGATGGAAAATCAGTCATTATCCAGTCTTGTCTTCCATCACTACGTAGAGAGAATTACTTCTCCCCTGTTGATGTTCTTCAGGTGATTTCTCACCTGTTCATGCTGCTCACATAAAAGCCACTGGCTACAATATATTGATAGGTCTGGACCAGATGACGTGTGTCTCAGAAATTGAGCTTCCCATCAGCCGTTAAAAACAACCTCTCAGCCAACGTCTGGCAGAGGAAACAAACCTAGGATCTTCGGTATGAAATTTTTTTCTTTCCAAAAACCCAGGCACCAGCAGAGGTGTCTCATATAACCCACTCCTCAGAGATTAATCCTTCTATTTCTGGGGTTTGCCATGACTGGAAAACAGGGCATACCTGACGTGTGTCATGGACATCCTTCCAGTCCAGGAGGACTGTGTGGGTGAAACACAGTGCTGAAAGAAATTTGGAATTAGAGTTTGTGATAGTTGGATTTTCAGTGTGGTGTGCATTTTGAGGAGGAAGAAAATGAAAAACAGCTCCAGGTTTAGATAAAATGGACTGGAAAAAAATAGAGGTTTTTTGAAATGAGTAACAGCCTATCCACAACTAATTTCCATGAAATATTTTGTTTTATTTGAGATAGTTTGTTTCCGTCTCAAATTATGTTGCATAACTACTATTACTACTAATAATAATAATATTCCCAGGATTTTCCTAAACACGACAAAATCGTGAATACTGGTCCTCAAAGAGCTGCACCTCTTCATACATGCAGCTACTCTTACCCTCTGTGCTTCACATAGAGGCTTATAACACATTCTTGCTGGGGGACTACAGAGATGGTTGTCAAATGCTTGCCTGTTCTGTCCTGTATGAGCAGTTACTGACTTTTCAGGGGATGGCGTTCAAACAGCTCTCTCAAATAAACATTTAATTCAAAAGTATTTAAAATATGACTCAGGTCCCCTGCTGTGATGTTCTAGATGTAGTTTCCAACAGCAAGACTGTCATTGTTTTTACCAGCCTTCTTACAGTCTGCAGTAAAGATTCTTCTGTCTGAATTGGATGGGTTTGAACCCTATTATTTGCAGCACAACAGCAGTGTCATCCTATCACAAGAAAAAAATACAAGATTCTCAGTTTTGCAATAGTACCGAAATACATCTACATTTTAGGCAAATTTGCACAGTACTTTCAGAACTGAATTTCAGGTCTTGGTATGCTTCCAGATCACTGTGTCTCTTCTGGCATTCATCAAAGTACTGCACTGTACTGACAGTCTGCCATATCATAGTGGCAAAATACTCTAATACAGAGGTTTAAGTACTATTTACAAATTGAAACCTGCGAGAAGAAGCAAAAAAAAAGTTAACTTTCTGTGTTAAACAAGTTCTGATTTTGCTTACAATTTACTGCAACTGGAGACAATGTGGGCAGAAGAATGTGGGTTTGTTCATGGTGCTGCCTTCAGCTGCAGGAATGTGCTCTGGGCGTGTGAAGTGATGGAGTTGAGCATGAGCCAACACCAGCACCCGCAGGCTTCTGGCTCTCACTCCCCTACTGAAGCCATCAAATGCCTCTGCTGACATGGACACAGAGGTTTCCTCAGGAAAATCTTCACGGGATCTCAGAGGAGTAGGTTACTGCCTTATGTCTGCCTCCAGTCAACCCTTGCTCCAGATGTCCTTAAACTTGGTTATCTCTCCAGCCACCTTAGGCATGGAAGATAGTCATGTTCCAGGCTTGTTGATATGGGGAGATCCAGAAGAATTAAATTGATTTATCTTTGGGAGGGGATTAGGTGATGACACATAATCAGCAGCAGATTAAAAACTCTCATTCAGAAATAGAGAGCCCCTAACTCAATTTATCTTAATTCGCTCTGGAAGGGAGCTAGGGCTGTGACTGAAGCATAGGGAAGGCAGGCTTGGACACAGCTGCTGCTGTGCTCCCACAGCTCTCCCTCAGCCATTTGGCAGGGGCTGCCAGCCCACCCAAAATGTTGGGGAAGGAGAGGTGGGATAAAGCGAGCCTCCATCCCTTCCTCACCCCCACATGGCTCACAGCCCTGGCACCAGGCACCAGGTCCTGAGTAGGATGACTTGGGATCTCAGCAGTCCCCACACCACTGCTATTGGGCCCTGGCCTGGCTGATGAGTTCCCAGATCCATCTTTGGAAATCCCCCTTTCTCCATCCTCCTGAGATATTTCAAGAACTGGGGTTCTGGCAGGGTCACATAAGAGCCCAACTGACTGATTAATCTGATGAATTTATACAAATACAGAATGAAATACAAAGATCTGGCTTTTGAAAATTTGCCAACAAAAAAAGGTACCAAAACAGGGCAACAAACCCTGCTCATTGTTAATTGTAGGCATTTCCCAGATGATGAACATGGGTTATTAAAACTCAGGCTGTTGTGTGTTATTTACTTCTTACTACGTACGGAAAAAAAAAGACAAGCGTGAGGGAGTCAGTCCTCTTTATCAGGTCCTGCTGTAGCACACACATGGCTTTCTCCCAGGTGGAGGCAGCCAAGGATGTAGGAAGGGAAGAGCTCTCTTGGGACATAGCCTGGTAGCCAGGAGAGCATGCATCAACACCCTTTGCTAAAGCAGTTTCTCTTTCCCATTTGAAATCCCAGCATCTGTGATAAGTAACCCCTTTAGCCCAGCGGATGCTGATGAAGTGTCATGCAGAAGGTGGCTCACAGTCTGCTACGTGCTCTCTCACAAATTGCAGTTTGCTTTCATTTAAGGTCACAGTTTGGGCTTGCTTTATCCCAACCAAAAATCAGCTGCTTCGCTTTCAGATACCCGCCCAAGCTCCTAGCATAAGAGCAGGTCCCTTCCCTGACTTGCCTTTCCCAGATGCTCATAGCGATGCATTACACTGAATAATGGCAACTTTAAAAGAAATTGGAATCTCTTCAGACTTCAATTGACCTTAAATACAGGTTTCTAAAATCCCTTCCTCAGCAAAAGTGGATGTCTGGGAGAATGGGTAATGGAATATGGAGCACTGCTGCCTCATCCTGTGCTTGGCAATTACCAGAAATTGTTGCTGTTTGACAGCAACTTCCCTGTGATTGTACACCTCTAGCAGTGATGATTTTGAGTCCATAATTTCTACTAGCATGCCATTAGTTAACTCTCTGTCATGGCAGCTCACCCAAACAAATCAGCAACTGAACACAGATCATTGTAAGCTTTTACAGTCTGGGAACTCAGTTTGTTACTAGGCCAGTTTTTTTCATACAGATCCCAATTAGATTCACACAGGGAAATACGACCACCATAACCATTTGCAGATTATTCCTGTGACATGAATTCTCACATCTGCTAGCAGTAAAATTCCTCTCCGAAAGATGGAGCATGAACAGGTGACCAGGGACCATCTGACAGCATTGTTTGGGGTGGCCTAACAGTTTTTGTGACAGGTAGCTGTCTCTCATGTAAGTGAATGCAACCTTTGTGTAGCTGTAAATCACCTACTGCACACAAATACTCGCATAAACTAACATCCCCCCCAATACCCCATACACACACCCCACAGGCACTCTTTTGTGGCTGAATTCAAGAGCCCGAATATGCAACCTGTTTGTTTGTTTGTTTGTTTTAGTGAATCTGAAAAGAATAAGTATATGGCAAAAGTGCAGTAAGGTAAATAATCATATTCAGCCTATTCAACAATGCTGCATGCTCTTTCTAAATATATATAGAACACTTAGACAGAAAAATGCACACGTATATGTGTAGAGACAGACAGGAAGATATAATTTTTTCCCATGTGTATATACACATATTTACACATATATAGAATATTTCAAAACTAGAAAGGAGATTTAGTCACACAGCTCCTTGATGCTAACTCATACTGTATGTCTCTCGGCATACACACATGTGCACACTCTGCTGGGACTGTAAAAGCCATCTGCACCTGCACTGCATAGCAATTTCAGTCACATTTCCCAAGGATAAAAAATTATTTAAGAATCCATTCCCCTTCCACCTGCTTGCTCTCCTTGCAATCTCAAACCTTTCTGGCAGCTCCAAGCTTACCTGGAAATGGCTAGTTTCTTACAGAATCAACAAAAATATGCATCAAGACACAGGAGAAAGCCTCTATCTGTATTGTGACTGAGGCAAAGGATGTGGTACGAACTTACCCTCACTTTAGCCCAGAGAATCTGCAAGAGACAGCAAATTTAAAATCTAGAAACCTGAGAAAAATTAAATGGGAACTTTCATTCAAGAACCAGACCCAAAACAATGTGAAACCTGATTTCATTGGTTCCAGTGCTCATGGCATTCCTTTGTTTTTGTTGATCTGAAGAAGGGTGTTCCTCCATCCATTTCTATATTGGATCTTTGGCTAACACACTCATTCTGTATAATTCTGCTTTGACCTCTGTTTGTTAAGGTGCTGAATGACCCATTTGCAGATATATTGTTTCAGATTTTGGGTGAGTGATTTATACTTCTGTCAGAAGGAATTAGACCAGGACTTAACTGATGATGGTGGGGTGTGGGGGGGTGTGGGTGGGAAAAAGTTCAAATACCAGCAGCTGGAGAGAATTTAAACATTACAAAAATTTTCAATCTCTAGTTTTCATGTTCTAGATCCTCAACTTTACTCCCTTCCCAAAAACATAGATCTGGGTGGAAATTATGCACAACTTCACAAAATTTGCCCACCAAGAATGCAAAGGGAGGTTTACAGCCCACACTAATTAGTGGGAGAGTCTCAGCTGAATCAGAGATTTGTGTGTCCTGGAGGATGTTCCAGGCGATGATGGGGAGAAGGTGGTTTCATGTTTCCCAAATTTTTTTTGGGACCAAAACCCCGGCCAAGCTGGGACAGTGTGAATTGGCTTCTGCACAGCACTTTCCATATCCCATACTCCTGGAGACACAGGGGCAGGAGCCCAAGGATTTGAATCCAGCCAGAGGGTTTGATTGTGGATGTCTAAATTTGCTTAGACTTAGTCACCTGGACCTCCAAAGACCACTCCTGGTGAAGGAAATCATGCACTTCCACACTGTGTAAACATACCCATCCCGAGAGTTTTGCACGTGATGGCAAGATAGAGCTCATTGGGATTCAAGTCATTTCATTCCCATTAATCATGTTAATAATTGAAAACATATGTTCAGCTTGAAAGCACAGCAAGAGAGGCAACCTTGCCTGGACGTGCATTGTTATCCAATTCTAATAATACTCATTAACATATCTTTGCCAACGTCAAAGAGAAAACCCTCCCACCAAAATCAGTATTTGCTATCACTTCATGTGTTCCAACCAGACAAAACCCTTCCACAGCCACTTGTTTCACCTTAGAAAGTCTTTTTCAGTTAAGTCTGTCTCTTCTCCCAGAGTGTAAACACAGTGCTGGTGCCAAGCTCTTCTAAACTGTTTGTGAACTGCTTGCACAGAAAAGCATTCAGGCAAGACTACCGACTGCAGGGCTGGTTTGGCCATGGTCTGTGCCTCCCTCTCCAGCAGCTCTGGCACAGGGACAGGTGCTAGCCACAGCCCTGCCACCACACTTCAGCCTCATATTGGCCTGGGGCTCCTCAGGAAGACCTTCAGATTCCCAGTACCAAAAATAGCCCAAGAAAGCTTAAATATTCACAGGCATTGATATTGCCCTCTCACTGCTCCCATTAAAGTGAAGACAATGTTCCCATTATAAACTTGCTTTTGCAGAGCTTGCATGATGGAATCATTAAAATTAATTCCAGGTGAAAATCTGCAATGCAAATTCTAACCAGAGTGGTGAATTTCAGAGGAAACCTCACTGCCTGTAGGCAGACAATATTCTTAACTCAGCATCTCAGCCTTTCCCAGCTCCTGAAACTAAATGGGAGACCTTTTGCTATCAACAAGGCAAAGCTGGGCTTTTCTTGGGCCTGGACACACTATCAAGTTACCACTGCAGCTCCAGAAACCACACTAAATTCATTGTGTGTTTGAGCCCTGGGGGAAGGATGAAGAAAAGAGACTAAGTTTGGATACAGGTGGAATAAAGGATGGATGTTTTTTTTCTTTTCAGATGCACTTATTCTCCCAATGTGCATATAAATCACTTCTGCTGCTATTAGTAACAGCAAAAAAATAAACCTCTTTCGAAATGAGTTTTGCAATCCTGTAACAGAAAGGCAGGAGAGAAGGAAAAATAGAAAAAAATCTAACAGAAAGCCTTGTTTAAATATTAATAATATGGTTTACACAGACTTCAAAATCCTGACAAACACTCTGGTTTAGATTGCACACTTAGTTCTCATCATCCCTTTTCTCCTCCTACACCCTTTCTCCACTGATCCATAAATTCAGCACAAGCAAATTCCTCCTACCTGGATAGAAATGCTCAGATGCTACCTACATTTGTGCCATTCCTTACTCAAAGGAACACAGTGCCTTGCAGGGAAGCTGGACAAGGAAAAAGAGGGTGATGAGGGTCACAAATGTGACATCCAACTAGTGTCACTGCTGGAAAGAGTAACCAGGGCAAGATGGATCCCATGGCTGACCTGCTAGGGCTGTTCATATGCAGAGGTGTTTCTGAGGCTCCAGCAGAGCAGAGAGGATCTCCGGACCTCTTTTTCCTGCCTCCTGTCATATGACTTCCCCCAGCAGGTACTGCCAAAAGCAGTGTCTGTTTCTGAGCGGTACAGGAGCAGGAACACGGAGAATGAGTTTGGATACTCCCCTACTGTTATTTCATCTGACTTGGGGAATGGGATCTTGCAGGCACCATTGCGATGTCATCTCATTTTTGCCACTCCCAGAGCTGAATTGAGGCAATGGGAGAAGGACATTTCTGGGGTGCTCTTTGGGTCTGAAGGAGTTAATCACTGTTGAGACTTTCAAATTCTATGCCTTCCAAGGGGTGCCCCACAGCTTTTGAAAGTGGGAACTGAGTGCATTACAGACAGTCTTCCACAGGGCGTGAGAGCCAGCAGATAAACTCCAGGAGTACGGGTGCTTACAGACCTCATCCTGTACCTCTCAGGAGGCTGGAAAAGATTTCACCCAGGGCCTCCCTGGGGGAGGATGGCCAGAGGGGCTCCCTGCATTCTCACTGAGGTAACCTAACCCTGCACTGATCCGACCACTCTGGTATTTTTCATTAGCAAATTTTGGAAAATTCTTTGGAAAATAGAGGCCAAGGCCTCAAGCAGTGTAAATCAGTGTAAACCCCCCCGAAATGTATCACCAGGGATCTATCACGTGAAGTGCTTGGGATTACTATTGTATAAACAAAGTGTAAAGCCTTGAGTCAGGCCCAAGAAGCTGGAATCCCAGACAACTCCATCATCCTTTCCCCAGCATTCCTACATCCCAGTATGATCAGATCTTTGTGTGCTTTGCTCAAGCTGCCTGGGCTGCTCAGCTCCCAGCAGAGCTTTAGTGGCACGCCTGGCACAGAGGCTTTGCTCAGCTTTGAAAGTCACAGGGAGGCTGTGCATTGACACAAGATATTCCAGCTCAAAATGAATTGACAAAACACGCCCTGTGTATGTACCCACCTCACTCCCTTACTGCAATAATATTTATTTGCCAGCAGCTACTGCTTGCAATGGTCTCCCTCCCCACAGTGCACACCCTAGCTGGATTTTAGAGGGCATGGGGTGGGAAGGGACCATCTTGGGACTGCTGAGCCCAAACTCCAGCATTGGAGGCAATGTGGGTTGAGACATGGGGCAGAGGAATGGTCTACTCCACCCTACAATACTTCTCCGTGTCCCATTGTAAGTTGAAGTCTTGTAGTAAAAGACCAAAAGTTATTCCTGCAGGAGGCTATTCCTGCAGAAAGTTATTGCCACAGAAGGCTCTGGGAGCAGGTCTGACACACCATCCCAAGTGGGAGCAAACTGTGCCTCTCTCTGCAGAGGAAGGGGAAACTTAGTCACTGTAGCTGACCTGGGAGAGAAAGCCCTTTTAGCCCCAAAACTGGCAGGAGGTTTATCTGATCATGTGAGCACAGCATACGAGCCAGGCACTTCTGCTATCAGCTTGGAGAAAAGCCACACTAATGATCTCATGCAGTGGGGTGAGGGGTGGTATTTTGCCAGAAGAAGCAGAATTAGACCCAAATTGTTGTTTCCTCTCTGCTTTCCAAAACCCCTCTCCCTGATTAAAACCAAACTTATAGTATCCTTTTCTTCCACACTCAAAAATGTTGGCTGCATCGTTTCTTTTCCATGTCTGGCAAAGGACAGAACTGCAAAGGCCAAAATCTTGAGTAAAAATTTGGGTTTTTTTAATGAGGAACTCTCTCACTACTGTGGTTTATTCCAAAGCTACAAACAGAGTAAAACAGTTGAGAGAGAGGTGATGACTGGGACAGACACACCGATCTGGGACATTTTTTCCTCTAACCCTGGCCATGCTGCAATGCTATCCACCTCCTGAAGACTCTCCCTCAGCTCTGGGCCAGCCAAGCATGTGAGTTTCCTCATGAAAGTCACAGGACAACACATGCCAAAAGCAAAGCACGTGTGTAGCTGCATTGCTGAAGCACAAGCCAAAGACCCCTCTTCAGCAGAATCTTGAGTGTAAATCAATGGGAGAACTCACATGCTTAAAATAAAGGCATATGTTAAAACACCTTGCTGGATCAAGGATTTAACCTCTATTTTTCACAGCAGAGCAAGTTTTGAAAAGGCTTTGAATATGTTTACTTTTTTTTTTTCCCCCTGGCATTATTTGGAGCATCAAGACTAACTTAAATCACTATGTGTAAAGGACAACTCTAATGGGAATGCCACAAGCCTAAGGGGATAAAGGGAATGAATGGCTAATTGCATTTACTAACTCCATGGCTTTCTCCATTCTTTTTCTCTTGACAGGAGGAGCTTAAAATCTTTTTAAATCTAATTTCTCCAACATCCTTGCATGGATAACACAGAAAAACAATCAAGATTCAAATCATGGCACAATCACATGTACAAGCATTTGCCCCAGTTTTCATCTTCTCTTCCCAAAAGTGAGCCTGATCTTGTTTCCCCTGAAGATCATAGTAAGATCCCCCATTGACCTCAATGGAAGCAGGAATACTAGCACATAGTAATTCAATTATTCCAGCCCTCAGGATCCTTTGTTTCCTGGCTGGATTTCTGCCTGCCTACTCTTGCAATCCTGTGCAAACTGTCTGCTCCTAGACCTGGAGCTGGTGGCACTTCATAGATTACAGAAAGAAGCTGCTTCCAGGTGACCACTACCAGAGACGCAGAGAAACTACAGGTTACAATGTCACAGAACTCTCTCTTTGGATCCCTTCCAGTTAAAGGCATTTTTGAGGAATTCCATGTTAATGTGACATCAGGTTGGCATGTTTATCACTGCAAAGCAGCCTGAATTTGTTCAGACGCACAAAGAGTCTTGCACTGGGTACAGATCTCGGGGATCTGAATTCACTACCACCACTCTCAGCAGAACCCATCCCACTTTACTGTCTGGGTCTCACAGCTTTTCCATGGCTGCTTCAGCATTTCACGGTGATCAGGGTAGGGCCACCAGGCTCAGTTAGAGACAGCTCTTTCTGTCAGCTGAGCAAGCCACAGTCAGGTGGGACATGGGGTAGAGAAAGCCTCAACAGAGCCAAGCCTAACTACTCACTGCAGTGAAGGTACAGGTGGTGTCTTTCCATGTGTCTGTTTTATTCCACCCAATAAGTCACTCTACAGCACGTCTTGAGGTAAGACCAGTCCTGCTTTCCCCTAACACAGGGTGACACACATGGCACAAGTCAGATCTCCTGTATGAGAGCTGAGAAGCCTTTTTGGATTAAATCATTTCTCTTTGCAGATACCCTCGGGGTTTGCTGCATTTCCTTTTGTCCCTTTTTCATTTGCTTGATTTCTTCTCTTTATGCTGCATCTCACATTTTTTTCAGGGTTCCAGTGAGGAGCAACAATTTAGGACGATGAATTATGGATTAAAAGAAAGGCCGGACTATTTTGGAATCACTATTCAGTGCATTCTGCAAGGACAAAGGAATTCCAGAATGACTTTTTCAATTATCTGTGTTGGAGAAGAGGGAGAAGGAAGAGAGGGAAGAGAAAGCAAGTCAGGAAGGATGAGATGGCAGAAAGGGAAGGAAGGAAACTGAGGAATGGCAGAACAAAATAAATACTATTTCTTCTGTTTGGAACACTGAGAAATCACTCCACTGTCTGATGAATTTTGTCTACCGTGCTTTCCAGGGTAAATTCTGAAACTCATGAGCAATTTTAGTTGTGCCTGCAAAAGTAGTCCCTTGAATTTTTTGAGAACTACTCACAGGAGCATAAGCCACCCAGCAGTTGGAAGGGTTGCAGAAGGCTGTCCTTCACTACCATAGCTGAGTTCCCTAAGCACAGAACTGTGAAATAACCCATGGGGGGCTCCACTGGAAATTTACTTAAAGCCACAAACAAATATTTTCTCAAGTACTCTGAGCAATATCTTTATAAATGCTCCCTCCCTTAGCTGGAAGATTAGGGGAAGAACAGTTGCAATTCAGCTTACTTAACTTCCACTTTTAAAAACAATGAATGACAAGGCAATTGCCAACTCCTTACACTGAAATTTATTGAGCTCAAAGATGTCCTTCCAGGTCTTGGAGGGAGGAAAGTGCTTTATAGGCATATGTGGGTGACATTGCAACAGCTGGATTTTAAAGCAAAATCTTACTCTCCCTGTTATCTTAAATTCAGTTTGGTTTGTTAATAAACCCTCAGCAATGTACTCATTTCATGCTCCACTCCCCCTGTTTCTGTGACCCTGGCAATACAAGTGTCAGGAAGACACAGTTGTGACCAGCCAACTCCCCACTGCCTGCCCCTACAGCTTTCCTCTAATCTCAGTTGAATGGTTTCATTACATGACATGTTAGTGCGCCAAAAGAGCTGGAAAGGAGTGCTGCTCTAGGTGGACACAATGTAAAATCATTAGGCTGCTTAAAAAGCTTCCCAAAAGCTTTCTGTCAGCAGTTAGATGGCAATTACAGAATTAACTGGAACAGGCCAGGTCTCCTCCTTGCTTACCCAAAGCCTGCCAACAAGGGGATACCATTTCAATGGAAAAAAGGTATCACCTGTCAGAAGAACAATATGAACATGAATAGCACATGGGAACCGTTTAACAACTATCACAGCACTCACCAAACACTATGCAAATTAGAGCACTGCTTGGACCAAGCTGCTGATGACACTTGTGTTGCCCTTTCTCTGCAAACCACGTGGCTGAATAAAACTGTGAGGGACCAAGACTTCAGTCTCTTGTGCTGGTGGGGCAAGGGCATCAATGACTGAGGCAAGTGGGATGGCAAGGGGTGGTGTGGGGCACTCCACCTGCCTGCCCTCCTCGCGGGCAGGGACTGTGCTGCTGGCAGAGGATGCTGCTGGCAGGAGGTGAGTCTCCATGGCCTGCCCCTGTGGTCCATGCAGGGCAGAGAGGCCCTACAAAGAACTGCTTGGATGTTTTCAGGGAGGACCTTGCTTCAAGTTACTCATTTCAGTCTCTATCCCTGAATCTCCCTGCATTCCAGCCACTGCCAGCCCACTCCCACCCACCCTGACAGCGAAACTAATGGAGCTGCTGTGGTCATGAGCATGCTAATCCTAGCCAGATGTGTCTCAGAGTGACTAAAAGCCAGACACAGCTTGTGATTTCATACTGGGCCACACACTTGTGGGCTACTGCTGCCACTTCACCTTCATTTCACAGAGTAACCATAATCCTTCCTTGAGCCAAAGCATGTATGAACCAGTATAATGGATAACCTCCTTTCCTAGCTTTCCATTCTTTCCTTGTCCTTTCCAGGCCTGGTCCTTGTGTAGCATCTTTCTTTCCTTCTTTCCCATATCACCTCCCAAAGCTCCTTGTGGCTCCCACTGGCTCTGCCTTTCCCTGTACCTGTGCCCCATTCCTCCTCAATGCTTTCCCTTGCTGATTTTCCAGAAGCAGTCTGGGATGCTGCTTCCCACTCCAGTTTGATGCCATCTGTCTGGTCTCCTCCAGCCTTTGGAGCAGCTTTCTCACTACCTGTTTGTCTCCTTAGGGTAAGAGCATGAAAATCTCAAGGTCCACCAGTTGCTCTTCCTCCAAATGTCTCACTGTTGTGGGTCTTTTCCACTCATATTTTTCTGCATTGCTTTTACGTGCAACTCGGTGGATCACCTGGAGAGGTCCTGAGGCATCCACATCTGGAATACCAAACTCAGCTCATGTATAGATCAAATGCAGACCACCAGGACTCTTTACCTGGTCCACAGCCTGCCCCTGGTACCTTTTCACCTGGGAGTGACCAAGCTGGAATTGTCCCAGCAGCTGTCAGGGCAGCTACAGCAGACAGTGCATTTCTGTCTCCCTGCCCTGAAGGCATTTCTCAGAAAGAGGGTGCTTGAGATCAGATAGCAGGATTGCCTTGGTCATGGCCACCTCCTGGGAGCTCGCCAGGAACGACAAGAACACCGTGGGCAGCATCCACAACCATATGGTTGGAAGGACCCTGTGAGCCATCAAGCCTCATTATATGCTAAACCTGCAGCCGTCCTGACAGATGTTTGTATAATCTGCTCTCTGTCCCCAGGCAGCAGCCAATGACCTGTGCTGTCCAATGCACTGATGAGGGGCTGGGATTTACAGCGCTGGACTGTGTGATGCATGGGCAGGAAATCCAGTCAGGTACAAGAGAAATGGGTCTGGCATCCAGCCTGCCCTGACACCAGAATGACATAATGACCCACCAAGCTGGAAAGTTTGGGCTCGCTGCTCTCTATTTTTCTAGGCAAGAGCTTGTTAAGTGTTTTTACACTCTTTGCTGATTCAAAGAGCTATGTGAGTTAGGGAAATTGGTTAAAAATATCCAGCTCTGGTTAGTTCCATGAGGGAAAAATCCATCATTCTACATTTTTACATCTATTTCTTTCACACTTACTCCTTCCAAAGGCAGAACAGAAATAAATAAATAAATAAAAAGACTAGTGGTGGAGGGGCAAAAAAAAAACCCCAATGAAACAAAAAAAAATATTAAATAATGTCATTTATTTATTTATTTATTTATTTTTTACCAAAGTACACTATTTGTCTCTGTGTGACATTCACAATAACTACATATGTTGCTTTGTGCTGGTAACAGACTCACTCATCAGCCAGCTCATCTGGGCAGACACACCAAGCCTCCCAAGAGGCGCCTTTTCAGCAGGTGAGAGACATGACAGTGCAGAGACCATGGGCAGGGTCTAGAAAGAGGGGTAGAAAGTCCACAAGGAAAACTGGATAATGTGTGCAGATACTCCTTCTGCCAGCATGTATCTGTCTTGTAAATATGGAAATGAACTCTTCAACACTCCAATTTTTATTCTCACGTACAGTAAAAAGAAAAGGAAAATCAATTGGCAATCCATAGAGCTGCTAAAAGGGCAGCTGTGAAGGAGGACAGGGTTTGAGCAACTCAGCACCTAAAATAATGAGCATCTTAGAAAAATAAAACCAGCAAGAATGCAGACAGAACAGCTGTCCAGCCTGCAGCTGAGTCCTGTCTGAGGGAAAACAACGAATGTTGAGTTCACTTTTCAGTCCTCTCCATCACTGCTCTGGGTGTTAACAAAGTGTCCTGGAAGGGAAAGCAGTGCCAGGAAAAATTCTCACCCTATTGTCCAGCTCAGTAGCTGCTGGCTGTCACCTGGCCCAGGCTCCTAGAGCTCCTGACTTCACCAGGAGCTCAGTGCCGCCCAGAGGGGATTCCCAAAGCCATCTGGGGACCAGGGATCCTCCAGCTCCTAAGACATGGGCAAGTGGAGCAGTGCCTGGGGACCCTGGATTACTCCAGGTCACCAGCTGCAGCTGTGGCACATCATCCAAGGGCACCTCAATTGTCTCTAAACATCCACATGGGACTCACTGGACCAAGCCCAGTGGTTTCCAAGCCCCCTGAAGCAGCATGGGCAGGTTAAGTTGTATGCCTATGTAAATCAATGCAGAACTGGAGATCGAGATGTTTAGTTTTCACTGTCATTTAGATTTTCTAAATTCACATGTAAAGTACCCTACACACTTTAGGATACACAGACAATCATTTTAAAGCCAATTAATCTCCTCTTCCTGCATCAGGCACCACCTTCTAGTCACCACACAAAATTTCATACTCTGTGTATAAAAAATGTATGGCAACAGACTTGCCTGCCACATGCCTGCAGAGATAATTAAATGTTGATGCCAGAAAATATGAAGCTGGAGGTTGGCAAAATTTCTCTATGCCTTTTCATCCTTGGCTTTTGAGTTCAGGCAAAAAGGAAAATGGGAGTTTGGCAATGACAAGTGATTTAAGGGAGTCTGTGAGAACTGTTTTTTCTGTGAGCAGAAAGGGAAGATTTCATTAATCTTTTTATCTGCCAAGGCACTGCACTAACTTATGCATAGCCATGAATTTTGCTCGGCATGTGATATTATACTACATGATTGCTGGTGGGTTTTTTTGTAAAATATGTTTTAGCTTATTGAGTTACTGTACCAAATCATTCACTTCTCTGTTTTCTTCCTCCTTCTTTTAATAAACATCACCTGCCATATATTATGTAAAGGCTCTCCCCATCTCACACACCACAAAGCCGAGGTGTAAATCCAGACATGAAGAAACAGAGGAATGAACCAAAGTGAATATAAACATAAACGGAACTGTGTCACAAGCCATGAGCAGAAAACGCAGGATGAGTTTTAAAAAGCCTGATGGTGAGAAAAAGGCCTGTTTCAGGTGTGCACTTTGGGGCAGAGGTGGGTGATGTGCAGAGGGAGAAGATCACGGCTGAACCAATCCTTTTGCTGGACACCAGCCCCATGGTTTTTGGCCAACATCTTTGTTCACCACCTGCTCTGTCAGTCTCTTTGGAGAAAACAGTGAAGCAGTATTGCTGGACACAGCACAGGAACCAGGGGCTGCTGTCTACACACACAGGGATGTGTTGGCATGATCTTGATATTTATTTGTTTTCCTCTCCCTCCTGGTCCTGAAGTTCTTGATCTCTCAGTGGATTTCATCAGCCTCTCCTGCCAAGTGCATTATTGGCTTTTCAATTGTTTTCCTCATGTTTCCCCTTCCATGAGCTTTTGGCAACCTCAGCATCATTTTTGCACTCCCCCTGCTTCCTTTTTCAATTGCTGCCACTGCTCTTGGTTTCTAAAAGACCTCCCTGCAGCTCCCTTCTTCCTGCATTGGGCAGCTGAGGAGGTGTGAGCAGCTTATAATCCCTCCTTTTCCTCTTTCCTGAACAGTCACAGGTCTTAGTCAGGGATGCTGCTTTCTCTGCTCATCTGCTTATTCTATGTGCCTATGAATAGCCTTTTCTCTTTACACACAGGAATTGAGGACATGGAAATGATATATTTTTACTGCTCAGATATCATTAGGGACACGATTTGGCAAGGGATTTACAAGCAAGTCTTAATGACTGTTCTAAATCAGACTGCAAATTCCACCATCCTCCTTACCCTTTTTCTTGACTATTCTACCACTCTCAATGCAGGTAACTGCTGTATTTCTTTCCTATCCCTTCAGCTGGGAAGTCTTCTCTGTCCTTCCTTCATGTTTCAGGGCTCTGAGGCTCTCCACTTAGTTCCGCAGTCTTTTCTTTCTGAACCATGTCTTTTACATAATATGATGCAATTTCCCAGCGAGAATCTTACCCTGTTCCTCATCACCTTGCATCTCTGTTGGTGTAATATCCATTTCTCTGGCTAAAGCAATCCTGATCCTTCTGTTGGAGACCCAACATCCCTTGCCTACAATCCTGGTGTGTCACTGTTGCTGAGATGACTATTGTTCCTTTATCTCACTCTGCTGTCTGGGTGGGTTTTTATCTTGAAAAAATAAATCATTCAGGGCAAGGACTTCCTTTTTGTTTTGTCCTTGCACAGCATGCAGCACAGTGGGGCTTCCATCCATACTGTGAGTCTCAAAGCTCTATTGCAAACCTAAGTGATAAAAAGATAAATAAACCAAAAGTGGCAGTAGGTGTAGGCAGCCTGGTTTAGTTTGCCTCTTCTGCTCTCACACAGGTGGTCAAAACTGAATGACAGTGCTGTTGCCAGTGAGAAGATTTACAAGCCATAGTAACTGGCAGCAGGGACAGCAAAATACTGGATACTGGTGCACACAGCCACCAGGTGTGGAGCATCTACACTTACCCACACAGTAAATTCACACAGATTCAAAAACCCACCGGGTACCTCTCCAGTTATTACATTCAACAGGCTGCAGACAGCTGGGTTTATATCATCTCAAATGTCTTTCTAAGGTTGTAGTCAGTGAGAAAGACTACCCTTTCTTTGGCCACAGACTATAATTTGCCGTGCTAGATCTCTTCTCCTGTGAGCAACCTTCCTGTGTATTTGCTAGAAATGATGAAGAAACAGAAATAGTGTTTTACAAAGCAGAGCAAGGTCATGTTCATTTGACTGAGTTTGAAGTGGAGCTCTTCTCCTTTTTCCTCAAATACTTTTCGTTTCCCTGGGTTTTGCCTCAACCACTTTTTTTTAACCAAACGTCTTTTCCCATTAAATTACACATTTTTAGGATTTTGATTGAGATACCAGATGATGAAGGAAAAGAATTGCACTATGCTCAGTCTACTCTCCCTGCTCCAGCCCAGTGGCTCAGGGGGAAGACAACAGTCCTTCTTGCTCATCCAGCAGCCTTCAACTTGAGTGTTTGGTTTTAGGAGCAAGAGAGTTGACTGGAATCAGATGCCAGGAGATGTTGCCCCATGAAACTGTCCAGGACGCAACATATGGTGACATATGGTAGAAAAAAATGTAGGGGAAAAAGGAAGGGGGAAAGGCAGGAGGAAGAGGAAAGGTGTCTTTTGACGTCAGTAAATATTTAAAGTAAATATAAGATTGATTTTGCAATCTATCTACATATAAATCCCTTGCCGGATGTGGCTTGTTTGGTTTTCATCTGCCAAATCCAACAAGTTTTATCAGGGTGGAATTCGACAATACTTCCAGAATTCCAGTAAAGAAATGATGGTCTAACTGTGGGTACCAAAAAAAAATAACAGCATAGCAATCTTCAGAGTTTATAGGAAGAAACATGAGTAACATTAGAACAGTACGAGAAAAAGGGGAAAGGGGGGGAAATGCAACCAAGAAGAAAGTGTGTAAATATTTATAGAAAGGAAATGTCATCATTAAAGAAAGGAAATGTCATCAGCGTAGTGGAGGAATGAAAACTGCAGAAAAATAATGGATCAATAAATAGAGCTGTTGGGGGAGCAAAAAAAAAGGCAACTTAATGTTTTCCTAGTCTCTGAATTAGTCAACAACAAACCCATGGAGGACGTGCGGATACTGAGTCCAAACCAGAGAGAACTGAGATTAATGAAAGACTGCAAAAGAGCTTCTCATGTAGGATACAGACACAAAGTACCAGGCAAGTATGAGTTAATCCACAGTTAATATTGGAGATGAGGGATCGAAGAGTTGGGCTGTACAATTTGAGAGAATTATTTCTTAATCACAAGTCAGGAGAGTTTTTTGAAAGGCAAATCATGTCAGATAGATGAGGGTTTTCTCCACAAAGTACTTTACCTTTGGAAAGATGAGGTAAAAAATGGAAGCATATTTTCAGTAAACTTCAGATCACATGGGTGTGACAGTCAGGGGTGACCTTGGAAAGCCTGACTTGAAGGAGATCTCTGGCTCATGCAGAGGTCAGTGTTATCAGTCCTGGTTTTCTCATGGGTAATGAAGAATGAATGAGGAAGCACCAGAAGATTCAGATGGGTGAATTTAAAAGTAAAAATGTGATAAAATTTTTGGTGGACTACAGGATTAAATTTCAGAGCAAGTTCCAGATCATTTCTAAGAAAAAGATGTTCATAAGCAAGTGGATGCTGGGGTGAAACACAATTTTTTTTTTGCAAGAATTGATAAACTGAAGGGGTGTATCTGTCAAGAAACTACTACTACTACTACTACTACTACAAAAAGCTACTTTTGGAACCATGGTATTACTGATTTTGACATAAGAATGATGTGCAAAATATTTGGAAATGATACTAAAACAGAATTGTTAAGAGACATTCAATACTGTATGTCTTAATTAGTACAGTAACATGAGCAACAATAAAAGGCTCTGAGTTTCAAATTAACAGCCATCACACCAGTCTTGCTTTTGCTGCCACAAATTGGAAGCATTTCTAATGAAATAATAAACCCCCCCGCTGATATAAAACATACACATATGTGTGTATGGCGCTTGACTTTGCATGATTATGTAATTAGGGAACATAGTATCCCCTCAAGGATATAAAAAGGAAAACTGTAACCTTAATTATGCCATTTTTTTATTCCTTTTTGCAAACTGAATAATTATCTTCCAGTTAGTTTTGTTTTAAGGGAAAGTAATGACAGGAGCTAATGAGTTGCAGACAAGTGAATACATAGAGAATGGGCCTTTAAGAAGAGCAAGAAGGGACAAGACAAACTGCAATCCTCTCAGTGATGTTGTGTGTTTTAGCAAGAATTTCTAATTGAGGTCATTTCACTCACCAGAATTAGAACAGCAGCCAAGGGGAAGGCAGAATATGTATCTAAATAATTTAAGGAGGATTATTTTACAGAGAGAGCAATCAGGAGGTGACAGAGATATGCAGCAGAAATGGAGAGGTCAGACAATGCCGATGTGAGCAAAATCTTGCCATCCACATAGACTTTAACTGATGTATGCTTGAGGTTAGCCAAGAACCCAGAGTACTGCAGGGAGCAAAGAATTTGTCAACCATCACATTTTTCTTGCAGGCTGGCTGTGCAGGGCTGTTTGTATTATATCGATCTCTGGGAATGCTTTTTGCCCTTTGGCATACATCTTCCACATTTACAGGCCATAAAAGCCAGACAGAGTCATAAGCCATGTAAATGTCGTTGTGTAAATGGTATTGTTTCTAAAAGCAGAAAAGATTATTCAAATTCACACTTCCCAACCAGTTTTGTGATTGAGAAATGCCTTCTCTGTCATGAAGCCCCCACATCAGAAAGAGAACATGACAGAAGCATTTCAAATGGCAGAAAACTGTAGTTAAGGAGACTTCACCTTCCACACATAGTCCAAACACTCTGCCCAGAGGGCTAGTAAGGATACATTTCTTCTTACCTGTGTGAAGTCACTGACAAACAATTATTGTGTAATCATGAAAGGCTTACCTGAAAAAAAAAACCCATAATAATTTGGACTAAGTCATCTCGTGACTGGTGAAAGAAGGTTTGTGATTGACACAGTCATAAAACCATATGAGAAGCTAATATCCATCAAAACTGAGGAAAAGGATTTGTGAGATTTTATAATGAAATTTTGTACGTGTTTATACTTGGCCTTCATTTAGACCCCTCCAGCCACCCTCAACATGTTACACATCATGTTATCCTCATTTCAGAGCACTTAAATGTAGGCTAGCAAAGAGTTCACATGGACTGCCTGCCAACTCAACAAGACAGTTTGGAACCATGAACTAGTGGGGAGTACCCTTCCCTTGGTTTCCCTGCTGTGGTGTCTAGACAATGCTGCCTCCTGTTAGCTCCTTATGCACACACACACAACACACACAGGTGCAAACACTGAAAAGAAGGGTCCCCTCTCTCAAAGAAGGGCTCATTGAGCCTGAACAGCTTCGCATTTAGACTTCAGCCTTCTTGGCTTCCACCCAGTGCCTGCTTCCAAAGAGCTGGGAGCCCAAATCAATATTGTCTATAGGTTCTCAGCTTGGCAATTGCACACACAACAAACAGGCACTTTGTGTGCTTCTGCAGAGAGAAACAATCCTGCAGCACTGAAGAACATTTCTTCTGCTTTTCATTCTTTGACTCAATTGAATCCTGGCTTTGTCCCTTATTGCTGCTAGAGAAATAACTGAGACAGAAGTGTTGTCTAGCAGTCCAAGCAGGAAAAACAAGCTAAGTACAAAATTACCATCCTAACCTAACTTGCTTAGTCAAATCTGAATCCATCTCCCATCAAATTCAAAGAGTCTTTGTAGATGGTGAGGAATTAGGCTGGGCAATAAAGATCTCTGCTTACTATCAGTTTGCAAGCTAGCTGCATTCAATATTGTTATCTGAAATAAATTATTAAAATCAGCAATGATAATGCTCTGGCTGAGCCTAAAAAGAAGGGAGTATGAAGTAGTGAAGGAGGCAACTCATTTATACATAGCAATCCAAAGAGCTCAGATCTTGTCAGTAGGAAGAAAGAACTCAATGATACACATAAAAGCTGGACAGTGGGACCCTGATAAAAAGGATGATGATGATCAGCCTAAGCACACAGCTGAACATCCTATACAACAATATGGTTATGCAGGTGACATAAAAAAATGCCAAGGAGGTGGAGGAATCCTTTGTATAAATCCAATGAAACTCTCAGAGAAATACTGTGCCTATTTCAGAGACTTGTGGAAACGTGTTCGTGTGCAGAAGGGGTCAACGGGCCAGTTTGGTCTCCTGAGGTGTCCACAGGCTAATTCTGTAAGGTCTGCAAAAGAGCACAAAAAGACTAGGCATATGGAAATTTTTAGAAGTCCATTTACTGAATAAAGTGGAAATTGCTTTTCTGGAATGACCTCCTGTATAAAAGAGCTTCATATGCTTCTATGGCAACAAAGAGTCTGCGAGAAATCTTAGGAAGCAGTTAGATGGCTAGGAGCTCCTGGTCTTAAAAAGAGAGGATCTTAGATCAAAATGGAGCTTTGGAGCTGCAGTCCAAACTGTTGGAACTCGTAGGGTAAGGAGCCCTTCCGGATCAGATTTCTGGTTTTGATGTAAGCTGTGGTCAAGTCTCTTCCAGGGCTGCTATTACTCAAAGCAGCATCCACCTTTCTGGAAGTGCAGCCTACTCACGTTCCCCCTAAAAGAGCCACTTCACTTTCGGCTGTGCTAAAGCACACAGTATTTTCAGACTCCCATTGTAAGAAGTAATTTGGTTCAGTGGTGTGTCTCCATTATCCTCTGTCCCCAGCCTTCAATAATATTTGTAGATTTGCATTTAAGACATTCATACAGCCAAGAGTTAGACAACACAGATCAAGAAAGCCAAGAGCTCCCTACTGAATATAGCCTTCAACAGCATGTTTTAGACCTAGTATGTCGCCTTATTTTTAATATTACTTGTTATTTGGAATAATTGCCAATTTAAAAATATATTACAATACCAAATACCTTGCACAAATAAGAATAAATTATTCCAAACAACTCTGTCACCAAACAAATAGATGTGGTACCCTGATGGTATTGAACAATTTGTTTCCCTTAAGCCTAAACCGATTGCTGTCAAGTGTAGGTTTTTTGGTTTTGTTTTTGGTTTTTTTTCCTTGGCTTTGTTAACAAGATTGCACTACTTTGCTCCAGCTTACTGTCTATGTCAGGCTGATATGTCTATAATTACCAATATCTGAATCTTCTTTTTCTCCAGGCAAGCCTTTCTAGCATTCCCATGATTTACCAACTTTAATAGCCCACACATCTCCTCTTCCAGCTCTTTAAAGTTCTTGCTGCATCCAGACCTACTGGTTAAAAACAGCCGGCTTATTAGCTCTGCAGAATGCCAAGTTACTGTTGGAAGGGAACAGATTTCATCTTCACCCTCTCTGAATTATCCACGCAGGCTTTTCCAAAAACTGCTTGGAACAACAAAATATATTGAAACTATTTGACATTTCTACATTAAAAACATGTTTTCATAGACTAGAATCATTGTTAGGATTTTTCTGTGTTACCAGACATCCTCAAACCTTTCTTTTATTGCCAATGCCCCTCTTGCCTTACATTTGTGCTTGGTGTCCGGTCACTTCATTAAGACTTTTTCTGGTTTTCCATGCTTCTAATTTATATTCTTTACTAAGTCCTTTCCTTCCCTGTGTGTGTGTGCATTTGTATTCAGCTACATTTGCCTATTCCAAGCTGGTCTAGTTCTTCCTACAACATTTTTTTCCTTGGGCAGCTGGCTTTGGGGCATGCAGTAAACAACTGTATAAAACTCCCAATCACACTTCCCATTTTAAGACCACGAGAACAGCTGGAAAGAATGCAACCAAAGGCCCTCCAAAGCGACCCTCCAGCAGCGGGCAGCTTGCCTGGAGTGCAAACAACTGAGCAGCACCAGCACAGGTAGCACCTTACTGTGCCTTCCCTCCAGCCCTTCCAGGCCCTGCATGTCCTCCCAATCTGGCATTGACAAGTCTAGTCTATTTAATCACTCTGTCAATGAAAGTATTTGCACTATATCTGTGATCATTCTTTTTGTCCCTCTCTGAACTTTTCTACTTCTTCTCTGAACATTTCTACCTCTTCTTTGCTCGTTTTGAGCTGCAGGGAGACAAAACTAGAGTGATGTCTTGCATTTCAAGTTCTCTCTATAGGGTTACTTGGCTTGGTTTGGACATCAGGAAACTGAGTTTTTAAACTACTAAGTTTTCTATTTTACTGACTTGGATTTTAGCTTCTGTGAATGTAATAGAGACACTCCAGCCACCAGTTCCACACTCCAGAACAAAGCAAGTTGCAGCTCTGTGCCCAAGGTACCCTTCTTTCTGAGTTAATGACTGATTCAGATGCTATGTGATGCTGAATGCAGTTCCCAGACAGGGAATTGCCAACTGTGGATTTAGGCAATTCTAAGGAAAGTTTGTGCCTGCCTAATAAAAACTAAAACCAGAAAAGGTTCAGGTGGAAGCTGCAAGAATAATCCAAGAAGAGATAACCAGGCTTTATAGTAAAAGACTAACAAAGCTTAGTGCTTTTAGCTTATTCAAGAAGAGACAAAAGGTGACTTAATCCTGACTTACAAACCATTATGAAAGGGACTTCTGGTGGCAGATGGATCTGTAATCTGGTGATGTAAAGGCATAATAAGATTCCGTGGCTGAAAGCTAAAAGACTAGAAACAAGAAAAAAATGTTAGCAACCAGGGTAATTATCCAAACAGCTTAAAGGGATGTACTGGATTCTGTAACGCATGATGTTTTTAAACCATAATTAGCTGTCTTTTTAAAAGATGTGCTGTTGCTCAAGCAAAAATTCTCCATGCAGAAATAATCAGAACAGAGTTTTTAGCCTGCATTAAGCTACAGGTCAACCTAGATGGTCTTAATTACCCTCTTGGCCTTATGATCTATGAATCTAGAAAACTGGAGATAATGGAATGTGTTTAACTATCTTGTGCTTTGAACAAGAAAAACTGGAAAATAATTGATTCTACACACTTAGGCCAATTTTTTGCTCATAACATATCTGAGACAGACCATTGTCTCTTAAATCTATTTCTCAAATGTGACAGACAGCTGTCTTGCCCAATATTTGACTTAGAGCTTTGTAAAATATGCTCCCTAATTGGTTAGCTAACAGAAAATGGGCCAGTTCACCTCTGTGATTGATTAGCATGAAGGCAAAGCAGACATGTATATTTAAACATTACAAATTCAGTTTGGGTGCCCATGTATAGAGATTTTTAATTCCTTTCCTTTTAATCAATCTCCACCATGTCTCCTCAGTAGTAGGTAGAGTAGGTAGGTAGAGTAGGTAGAAAAAATGTCTAAGCACCACTTAAAGCAGATTCAATTATTTTAAATGTTCGGGTCTAATCAAACCACACTTACAATACTGTGTTGCTTATCAGTCATACAGGTCTAGGCCTAAAGATGCATTTTGTTTTGAAAGTTAACCAAGTTCCTGGCCCCTTGCTTATACAGTAGGTACACAGTGAGCTAGGGGCTAATGTAATCAAAACAGCAAACACTGAAAATATCAGGTACTGAAAAAAAGACTTCACTCACTCAATGCAGGTTGATATTCTGGGCAGGAAATGTAGCATGCAGGGGGAGAAAATAGGAGCAGGAGAAACTCACTTGGGTTTCAGTTAAATACTGCAAAAACCAAGACCAGAGTTTTAACATAGGATAACCCCAATGAGAAACATGCTTTAGAGAAAAACATCTCTTTCAAAGCAGATCCTCTTTTGCTAATGAAACCCATTTAAATTATTTTAGGCTGTGAGAAGACATCCCTGGTGGTGCTGAGGTGCATCTGAGAGAGGTCCAATGAGTGCTTCTCCAGGGCTGGGGAACTGTCAAGTCATGCCTGTGATGCTGGACCTCAAAGGGCACTGCAAAAGCAAAGGAGTGGCTATTCTTTTAGGAATATGTAATAAACAAAGCAACTATGGAAGAGGCTTTTACTAGCAAGGTCTGGCAACCTGTGCTTGTTGCCCACTTGCCTCCCCATCCAGCATACACCCTGGCCATCTCCACCTCACCCACGTCTGTCTGCAGAGCTCATCCTGCAGCCAGGACCCCACTGCATCAGCTCCCAGGCAGTGGGATCAGGATGTGGCAGCAGGGGGATACTCCATCCTCAGCAAACTCTAGCAACCTGGACCATCAAAATGAGAACCAGAAACCTGGTCCCCCTGCAGGTGTTAAGTTCTTGCTGTCTCAGGCACGTGCACATCTCTGCCAGGAGGTGCAATCATGACAGACACAGCCAAGGTGGTCGTGGCCATGAAGGCACAGGTACTCAGACTGCCAGCAAGCTTTGACAGCTCACAGTGAAGTCTGTGCTTCTGCAGCATCAGATTTTGCAGCCCACCCTGGAGTACCAGCAGTCTGGGTAGTACAACACTGTACTTCAGCTCTGTTTCCAGCAGCAGTGTGAGATATTCCTCGCAGGAGCCGAATGCCTGCAGATGATTACAGCAGCGCAGTCAAGGGCGATTAACAGCTGTTTAGCCTGCAGTGAGCTTGTGAAATGAGCACCGTTTATATTACACAGAGACTTCAGGGAGCAGTGGGAAAAGCTGTGGCAGGCAGGAGGGAGTAACTGCCCGTGTCAGGGGCCATTTCATTTTTCACCTGTTAGATGGCTTTCCTATTACATCTCCAGCCTGATGTGGAAATTACACTTGTTCTGTGCCTCCGGTTCAATGCCAAATTGGAGGAAATGTATGACTGCCCTAATTCCATGCACTTTCTGATGGGAGCTGTAACATCAGTTACCAAACCGCTCGCTTCTGCCAGCTCCTGCGGGGAGTGGTACCCCCTGATGCTTGGTAAAAGTGTGATCGTTTGGACCAGACTAATCTCTGCTCTGTTGGTATCAAGAGCTGTAACAGCATCTGTGCTCGCTGTGGTACACAAACAAGAAATAATGCAATCATTTCCCTTTTTGCGACCCATGAAAACAAACTTCTGAGTCATAAAACCTTTGAGTCAAGTGAGAAATACACATGCAGGGCAATGTTCAGCCAGCTGAGCACACCTCCTGCTGTCCTGCCTCGCAGTCAGGCAGGCTGCCTTCTCATGTCTCCAGTCACAGTGGCACACAGGCCACATATCTCAGCTACTTCCTGGTGTTTGAGACACACAACATCCAAGTGTCTGACCCATTGCTGTTGGAGCCTGAGTCTGCCCTTGCAGAAGGAGGCTGCTTTTACACCTGCTGAAAGCCACTGATGCCAGCAAAATCCTTCCAGCCATCTCCAGTGACAGCATGAGGACAGACACAGACCCTGACAAAAGGTCTGGTCATCCTTCCCCAGCAAGAAGAGCATGTACTGGCACGTTTATAGCCCATGCAATCTTGCAGCACTGGCAGTAAATGCACAGGCTGTCAGGTCGTACTTTAACTTATTGTGGTCTGAGCAGCCAGGACAGAAACAACTGCCTCCACAGCGTGCTCCCAGCAAGCAAAGCTGCCCTTCTGCTTCCTTCTGGGTTTGATGTTTGAGTTAAGTGGCAGCTGGGTTGAACCCAGTTCTGGATGATGAGCCACAAATAAACTATTTCTTTGAGAAAAATAATGTCCAGAGCTTATTCTGCCTTCACCAGTAGTGGAACAGTGCTAAATTTCTCAAAATTGGTTCAATCCTAGACATGACAATTGTATGTAATGCTGCTCTAAGGAAACAGTCTCATTTTTTTCCCATTTGTGATCCAACTCCACAGCAGGCTGTGGATGTCGAAGGACTTTTGTGACAGGGAAACTGGACTGGGTGCCTTCATCCAAAGAACTGGACAAGGGTGGCCATGGCAGGCAGAAATTTAGCTCTATGTCTAGTCCAGGTCAACTTCAGCAACTCCTCCTTTCCAGTTCTCCCTTCACATTCCTGAAGTTAACATGGATGGTCTAACAGGCCAGAAATGGGCCCTGGAAAAAAGCCACCTCTCCCTCTCTTGCTCTCCCTCCCTTCCTCTTTCTTTTCCTTCGCTGGTGCTGACACAGACCTTCAAAGCCAGCTCTGAGCCTTTTCTATAACACAAGGCAAGCGAGAAAATCCATGAAAGTTCATGGCTTCATTTTAGGGATTTTGAAGGGTTGTCGCACATCAGTGGGCTGAAAGAGATGCTCAGGTATAGCTCACTTGGGATCTGTTTATCTACAAAAACAAGCACACTATTTCCATCAGCTGCTGTGTGAAGGCTGAGGAAATGGGAGATACGAATGCAATACCTGTTCTTTGATTACTGTGGTTTGTACATCAAGGTTTTATTAGCTTTTACTGCCCTACTGACTGCTGCCTGCAACTGCCACACACTTGCCTCCTCTCTGACAGCCCCTCTGCTCACTCTGCTTTCCTTCCTGCTGTCATTGTGTGAACCTCTTTACTGCCAGCTCCAGTGAGATGATAACGTTTGGCATCTGTTGCTGGAAATTTCAGGTTTATTAGATCCATTAAAATTATCTTTAACTCTGTAATGTGCACAGGGCTGGGTAACCATGGGGAAGCAGAAGGGGCAGCCCCATGGTCCCTTGCATGCACTGGGTCAGTACTGGGGTACAATTACCATGGGGTGAGCAGAAGGAGGGGCTGGGAGGTGATTTACAGGCTGGCTGTGTGCACACATCTCTCCACCTACCTGTCCATGTGTACTTGCCATGTCTACAGATACGTGTTCCAGATATGCATATTCACCTCAGAGACTTTCATGCCTTATTCAAGGCCCATACCTCCTTTTAAGTGCTATTATTCCATGTATTACCCTTATCTTGGTCATTGTCCCAAAGCCTTTGAGGGACAAGGTCAGGATTAGGTCATCTCTGTGATATTTTCTTCTCCCCTTCTTCTAACCCCAAGCAGCTCTTAGTCTGTGAGCTCTGGGTACCCCATGAGGTTTCATGCCCTCTTCTGCTAGTCTTACACTGAGCTTTTTTCCCCTGTGTGCCTGCATTTAGACTTCTGCCTTCTACTGAGCTGTGGAGTGTTCTTGGCTCTCTTCCACAGGGGTCTGCCTCACCTCAATGGATGTACAGGACTTCACCTCCAAAATTAGTTAAATGTTACAAAAAATACCTCAACTTCAGCCTGTTAAAGATCTTGGTTCTTTCTTTCCACAGGCTCGTACAAACAAGTGTGCATAGAGCAGGTCTCTAACATGGGACATAAACATTTTTTCTTCTTCTGTCCCCCTCCAGCAATTGAAACCTGGAAGAACTGGGATGTTTCTCTCCAGCATGCCCAGATATGTGCTACTGAAATGAAAAGCTTCATAAAGCTTTTAACACCAGGAAAAACATGTGTTCCAAAATGTCCTGAGAATGTGAAAATGAGAGATAATCACGGAAAGTGCTTTAAACTTTACACAGTGGTCAATGTTGGCAATTTGCATAATAACCCTGGGAAATAAGCTATTATGCTTCATGACAGCAGCAATAATTACATGCTCCTGGTCATTATGAGAGCTGGTCATTATGAGAGCTAACCACTGATTAATTAGCCTGTTTATATTAAAAAAACAACGTTGGCTTCAGTAACTAATAAATTGCCTGTGTACAGCTGTTACCAAAAAATCTCTGGTTAAAAAATTGATTAAGCAGTTTATAAATTGTTTTCATTACATTTCAGTAATTAGACTCCCCCAAGTTATTTCCCTCTTTTTATGGAATAGGGAAGAAATAAACAGACAGTGAGTATGTAGAGGTGATATGAGGCAACAAAAGCATGATTGGAAATCTATAGGAAAACAAATATCTATTGCAATACTCTTGTCCTCCTAGAGGCTTGTAGGAATCTCGAGAAAATTAGATTTTAATTTTATTTTATTTACTTTGCCTGGTGGAGACTTGGTGCCTACTTCACTCCACATGGTGAATTCATAATAGGAACAGAAATGCTCAAATTGGTAAATCTTTCTGTGCTCACTCCTCTTATTATGCACGATATTTGCTAGATAAGCAATGCTGCAGGGCGCAGTTTACAGCTTAATCCTAAAGTCTCACAGCTTCATAGTGCCAGGTCCTCTCTGGAAAGCTGCTGTTTGTCTTTTTCTGCCTGTCCCCTAAGGGGGCCATACCCTGTGCCCTCGCTGTGTTAGCAGGAGGCAGGGGCAGGGGACAATGGTGCCAGCGAAAAGGGACGAGCACCCCCAGTGACAGCAACAGGGCCACTTTCCCTGAACCAGGCTCTTAGCATTGCCAGTGTGACAGATCCAACAAAGCCTGGCAGGAAAGAGAGAGAGAAGCTCTTTTGTTCCTGGAAATTCAGTTTGAGGGGGTTTGCTGTAAAGGGCCTCCTTAATACATTGCCGCTCTCTGCATTACCAGTCATTACTGTACAGCCTGCTCTTAAAGAGGGCTCTTGAGCTTCCATTGCATGGGGCTTCTGCATTGTCTCCCCTACCCATAAGGTCACTTTGCTAATGACTTCATTGATCCATACCTTTGTGTGGTTCGATATGCTATTTTCTGCCATGCTGTTTCAATGGTGTGCAGCTTAGCTTCGGGACAGAGCCATCCAGGCATGACACTAAGTTTTGCTGAAATACAGTTGTTTGACAGCTTCCTGGATAAGATTCAGCCTTTAATGTATTTGCAGGCTTCAGTTCAGGTCCAGAAAGGTAGTAAAGTAAGAAAGCCAGAAAATCAGAAAAACAGGAATAATCACATTCTGTTATTGTCCAATGTCCAAAGCATTGTACTACACCTAAAATCCAGACATATAATATATGCATATACACATACCTCCCTTGCCCAGCATGAAAACAAAACCACCTAATCCATAAATTCACATCAAAAGTTTCCTCCCTTACAAAACATTCAATTATATTCAATTTATATTAATAATCCACCTGTGCTAATAATACTTCTTAGAGTCATTTTTCCTTCCTCTTAAGAAAATGCGATTGCTTTTTAATTGAGAAACAGTCTCATTGGGGAATGGCAAACCCAGACTTATACCCCCTGGAGATTTCAAAGCATGTACAACAATCACTAGCGGTATGAGCAGTGTAAATGTGGATCTACTTAATCCCTCTTAATCCCTGGGTTTTTGAGCACATTGGTGTAACAGCACTTGCACCTCCCAGCTGAGGTGCCCTTGAGTAGACACCTATGAGCACAACAGAAAAAAAGTATGGATGAGTTCAGAGGGAGAAAGGATGGACACTCCAGAAGAAGAGATGAAGGATGCCTGTGCACAGGTGTGTGCTCTCCTACAAGGGGAAAATCTCCACTTGTCCTTTTCAGCCACTCGTTGGGAAACACTGACGAGTGGTTCCTGCTCTTTATTTTGTTTGATTAGTCCTGGTGAGAAGCTCCTCATTTTCCTGATTCCATGTCTGAGAAGACAACATTTTTTTTCTGTTGGACACAGACCTTGCCTCCTGGCCTGAGCTACCAGTGGGCTGGAGTGTGATGGACTGGTGATGAATTTAGTGCAATGTCCCATCAGTAACCTTGCTGTGGCTGTTTGCAGCTCATGTTAGTTGGCATCTACCTCTGGGGCTTTCAGCACAACCTCCCCATCGTGCCCAGAACATCTTCTCCTCCCATGGCAGCAGTCTGACTGCCAAGCCCTGATTTGAAGGAAAAAACTTTCAATGGAAGTGTTCCCTTCCAGCGGAAGAGAAGAGATAGGAAAGGTGGGAAGAGGGCTTCTGGTGCCATTGAGATCTGTGACAGCATCAACAGACTCACAGAGCTGCTGCCATGAGGGGCCAGACAAGACCCTCAGAGGACATCTCTGATCCCCCACCAACACTTTTCCCCTCCCTCAGGCTCCTAGTGGTCCTTCTGGACACAGCACCAAGGCTAATCCATGTCTCACTTCTCCTTCATTATTAGGATGCCTGGCAAATGATTATTCTTATGAATCCCATTTTCCAGATCTTTTTCTGACACCCCTGCCTCCAGGTAGCCCATTAGACCTCACACAGAAGCTGTCTAGACAAATTCAGAAAAACTTGGAAAGCACTTGGATGGTGCCACAAGAGGTTAGGCAGGAAAGTTAATCAGGAAATTGCTGTCCATTTCCTCCGCAGCACAGTTTGAATCGCGGATTGTAAATAAGGCATGAGATGTGCTCTGAATAATGAAGAGAAATTATGAAAAATATGAAATGGCTGATCATGAGATCACAATTTATTTTGGATGGTGAATGTAGGAGAGGTTCCCAGGCAAAAATTAGTATGCAAGTATGTAGGTACAAGATGAAAGATGGTATCATAATACATATGAAAATGGGAATCAAATGAATATTGCCCAGACAATCATAAGTCTAACCATTCTTATATTCCAAGAGCTTAATTTTGCTGTTTCAAAATCCTCTTACATTCAGAGGATCAAGGTCTTATTTTGTTAATCTCTTGTATGGAAACGTTCCCAAAAGGGAAAAGAAATTCAGTGACCAATAAAATAGATAAAATAGCATTCCATGCTTTTGTCATTTCGTTGATGTTTGACTTGTCTGTATATTGAAGTGTGGGGTTTCAGCCATTTCTTTACTCAAGAGCTTTGCTGAGCAAGAAAAAAAAATCCCAGGAAAAGCCTAGTCACATAAAAATGTTCTTTACTTTTGGTATATTCAGCACTTTTCCTGAGTAAAGTTCACTGAACACGCGTGTGAAGAAAGTAATTTTTTTGTTTAATTGGATTGAGCTTGGAGAGAGAGGGAAACAAATAAATCTTTAAGTGGGGGCAGGGAAGGATGGACAAAATTCTTCAAGGTAAAATGAGAAATGGTAACACTCTCACAGAAATTTCCTATGGTAGAGTATTATTTTTGATCCTGGGTTATTGTTCCAGACTCCTCACTTAAAGGCAGAAGGTTGCCTATCTCATTCATACAGATCATAGGATTTTATCCAGGTGGTCCTGCTTAGGACCGTATCTGAAAGTGCTGAAATTATCAGAGGCAGACTCTGCTTCAGCTGAGTGGTGGGATGAGGAGGATGCTGGGGTAGGCTACAAGATTTCTATACCATCCCACCAGCTTGGTTCCATTCTGCATCATCACTAAAGGTTTCTTACTTAATTTGTTCATCAGCAGTGAATTCAGCACAGCCAGAATCCTTGCTAGGGTTGGAAGTTCTGGAAGCTAACTGAAAACTTAGAGTGCCCCATTTGGAGCATCCCATGGAATGAAGCTGGGCAAACTTCAATCCCTTGCTGCTTCCTTAGAATTAGAGACCCCATCCCAGCTGAAGGCAGCCTAAATACCAGTGTCTTTACATGCCTTCAGGATGGGTTTGACCGCGGTGGCTTAGATACAGGATGAAACAGCAGTGGTTCAGGCTGCCATAAGCACTACAGAGCTCCAGGCACAATTTTACACAGCCTCCTGGTCTTTGAGCTGCCATGATTTTTTTGCTAGTGATTTACAAATTAGCTGCATCTAGACTAGATCCATTCTGCTTGTGATGGCTGCAATTGCAGCCCTGTAGATTGAGCAATTTGATCCCTTTTGCTCCCTTAGGTCACCAATGAAAAGGATAAATTATCTGGTCTGAGCAGTCTTTTTCCATGATGTCTCACAACTCAGCCTCACCCAGACACATGAAGGAAGGTTGGAGAATGGCAGCCTTGTGTCTGGATGGTAAGCACATCAACACTCACATATTTTTGTGTGCCAATTCATTTCAGGGCTATTGACTTCCACAGAGATTTAACTTCAGTGTCAACATGAGAGTTAGATGAAAGAGACATTAACTTTGGTGAGCTCCTTGGTAGGGCTGGGAAAGGAGACAAGACTTTTCAATGACAGCAATTATTCTGAGGTGTTGGCAAGCCCTGACAGTCAGCAGGCAGTTTTTGGCTAAAAACAAGCAGGGGAGTGAGTGTGATGGTGATGCTTGAGTGCTCTGCACCTTTTAGTTGCTACCTGTGAACAAGCTTAGGTAGGTCTTGCAGGCTGGTGTCCTCATTACAAGAAGGGAAACTGCCAGTGTGTGTGTCATGCTGGTAATCCCTGGAGAGAAATCAGAGACTCAGCTGGAATGGAAACCGCTCACCTTTGCAAGGATGCATCCACCAGAGCAGGATGGAAACACATCAACAGCATGCTGTGATTTGACACAGCAAGCACAGCTACTGCCCGAACTGTGGTTGGAGAGGGAGTCAGCATGTGGACTTGTTAATCCAGCACATTTCAAAAGCACTATAAAAATAGGAGATATCTTATTTACAAATGAGATCTTATTTTTAGCACGGGGGAGAAAGGAAGTGCAGAAGGCTGCGACACTGTTGTTCACACTTGTTCATTTACCCAGGCTTCCCCCAGAGAGACCAGCAGCTAGCACAGGCTAGCAGAGGAGGCTTGCAGTAGGAGAGCCAGTTTACACAATTTGCTTAGGAAAGAAGACCTTTTGTGGCAATCAGAGCAGCACAAAACATGTTGTTCTCCACTACGGGGTGAGCTATCTCAGGCAAATGCTACCTATTGAACGAGGAGATGAAGAGGACCAGATGGAAAGACGAATTTCCTTTTCTAGGATCCAAGAGAGTGGGCTGATGCTGTTGCAAGTGGAGATGAAGGCTGAGTTGGAGAGTGAGGATCTGGCTGCAGATCTAAAATTTGTTGGGCGGAGGGGGAGAGATGTGCTGGCCCAAATGTTCACAGAGAAACTGTGGGATGAAGAAAGCTAAAGGTACTTTTAAATGTAGTTCTGACCTTCAGCACAGTAACACCTGCCTTCCATCTGTGTCCTTAAGTCAAGATGTGCATGCCTTAAAAAAACAGAGATGAGAACACCCCACCCTACATTACAGTGAGAGGGTGGCATTCACTCACTGACCATGGCAGTCCAGCTGTCAGAACATCTCCCTGGCAGCACTCAGGCCCATCCTCCCTCACTGGGTCCCTCCCTCAGGTGAGGACAGTCATAGCTTATAGCTATACCAGCCTTCTCTTTGCCTGTGATGCCCCATTCCCTCTGCCACTGACTTCTCCCACACTCCAAATCTTCCAGCCTCGTCCAAAAGCCTGGACCCTCCCCAACACTGACTGCTCCTTGCCTCTGCACCTTCCTGGCATGGCTGAACCCTTGAAATCTTTCCTTGGCAATTCCTGTGTCCCCACAAGGTCATTCCAATCACTCCTCTGTGCCTGATAAGGTTTTCACTCCCTGCTCTCGACAATTGGCAGTGCGTCCCTGCTGCCCATTGTCCAGCACCGACACAGGCTGGAGTGCTCCCTCCCCCCTCTCCCGAGATAGCCACACTTCAGAGGCAGCTGCACAGCTTTTTATAGATGGGACTTAATGCCACTTGATGGACCACAGTGCTATTTTTGTGCCGAGTTAGCACAGCCTTAGTATTCTGTGCGTGTGAGTGCTTCACCCAAGACTAGTTGTTGAAATATAAATACTACTCAACCAAAGTTATTTAGAACTTCAGTTGGATCGACCTGATCTGAGCCAATTATTCTCCCCCGACAGAATTAATTAGACTGCATATAAAGTGAGTGAGATGTGAAAGACAGGTCTGCAGAATTACTTATTCCATTAACAGCTGGTTTGAAAAAAAGGAGGCTCTGTCCTTGACTTGGCTGTGCCATGGCCTCATCAAGAAGAAGGAAATCAGGGTTTTCACATGGGAAGCTGCTCTGCTGGCAAACACAGTTCACTTGGTGTTAGTTTGCATCAACAAGCTCCCCGCTCTCTTATATTCATGAAGATAAGAGCTGGCTGTGTAAATGCTGTTGCATAATCCAAACTCCTTCTTTGCTCAAAACAACTGTTGCTCAGACCTCTGTGGAACTAATTTATTGCCAAAGAGAGTGAAATGTAAATAGTTGCAGCAGGTATGCGAGCAGGCGTTTCTTCACTGAGTATTACTTGGAGAAGAGCCAATGGGTGCCTGTACACAGAGCTGGAGGGACCAGCTTTCCAAGCACGAGAGAAAAGTAGGACTGGCTTCAAAAGCAATGATTATTTTATGGGAATTACTCCAGTAAGGTGGGGAGGGACTGAAAAACTCATTTTTTCAAGATCGAAAAACACACTCAAGTTTCCTTGGGATTCATTTTTCCTACAGAGCTCAAAAAACGATGAGAGCAGCTCTGCAGCTCCAGTTGTATGTGAGTACTTGGTTCTGGGCAGACAAACATCCCAGTAACTTAGCACAGACAAAGTCTATTTTTGTTTTAAACACAGACTGTGAGGAAAAAGATGTAACTGAGAAATAGGGCTGGGACCAGTTTCCCATCCTCTGCATGGGGAGAGGTGTTCACAGCATTCCCCTGAGCCTCCCTGTGCCCATGTCACAGCTTCTCTAGTAACAGAGGTCTGGTTACACCAGGGTGAACCATCCCCAGCCCCAAGAACCAACATTTTACATCTCACAGCCAGAGAACTCTGGCCCTCTGCATTCACCATCCTCTCTGACAGAATGCATCAGGGCTTTTCCTGTGTAAATCACCATCCCTGGTGTTACAATCAGACAGGGGGATTGTCTCTTGTGGCAGATGAGTCACTTGTGTCCTCTTCTTTTCTAAGGCCAGCTTCTTTTCAAACCTCAGAGCCTAGGTATCCAGCCTTATGGGGAAGACACCACCTAGTCCCTGCAAAGAGTTTCACCTCAAATGTAGTTTCACCCCACTGTGATTCTTCCTCCATCAGCTCTTCGGGTCTCACCCCTTAAGGACAGGTTAATATGGAAAAATAGGATGACCTACAGAACATCTAATAGTTACGAAACATACTGCACATAAACTGCAACACCATCACCCAGACTGCAGGGCAGACCCCTCCACAGCTCAGGACTGCCACTGCCACCTCTGCCAGGTCACACAGAGCTTGGGACTGTGCTGCAGTACAGCAGATATTAAAGGTGTCAGTTCCTATTTTGCGGGGTTATTTTAAAGCACCATTATCCTGTTTCCTGAAACACATGAATGCTTTGCAGTTGTCTGTGCTTTGGGGAGGAGGAACGGACTATACAGTCTCCCAAAATCTCTCCCCAGTTCCTTAGCCTGTCTTGAGAAGGAGATCAGAGCAATCTTGAGAGGTGCTTGACTCCATTCCATACACCCTTGTACTTGCTCTGAAAGGCTTTCAGTGAAGGCAATTCTGCAATATTCTTCTCCCCACGCTCAGGGTTTACAGCTCTCCTACAGGCTGTAGGATATTACAGGAGATTACACCTAATCTTAGGGTATGTTTCTATATATTACACCAATTATTTCTCATCCTGCCTGTAGGAGACAAGCAGGAAAGCGAAAAAAAACTCCCTGTGTATTGGAAGCTTTGTTATTCCCCTCAGTTATCTACTTTCTAGACAAAACCAAACCCACTTATCTTGTGCCTTCTGAAACTTTTCCTTTTTTTGCTGCTTTGCCCAGATTGTCTCTGACATGAATATCCAAATCTGGCCACATTGCACCAGGTGGGATCTCAGCAGCACCGGGTGAAGTGGCATAAGTAGCTCTCACACTCTCTGCCTGCTAACACCTCCTACCCAAAGATTCACCTTTCTCAAAACATCAACATATTATTGGCTTGCTCAGTTTGCAGTAAGCGAAAACCCCAGCTCTGGTTCTTCTGTACTGCTTTCTCAGCATTTTTTTTGTGCAATCTGTTTTTATGCATTTGATTTCAGTGTGTAATACTTCCAGTTTTCTAAAAAAAATTCCATCTCACTGGGTCCAGATCATCTCTCCAGCTCATTGAGATCAGTCTTTTTCTTATTATGCCCTCCAATCTCATAATAGCTCCTTCCCAGCTGGGTGTCTGCTGCACATGAAGTCTCTTCCATCATCCTCCATGATAATGAAGACAGTGAACAGAAATAGTCCCAAGGAAAAAATTCCCCAGCAGAATCCAACTTGAAATGCCTTCTCATTTTGACAAGAGATGATTGCAAACCAGTCAGTACATTTTTTTAACCACTTCAATGAGACTTCATGGCAATTTCTTTTCTAATGAAGATTCACCCAAAAAAAAGCATCAAATACTTTAAACACCTCTTCATCATGCTTTATTTGTTCTCTGTGTCCATTAAGTAATGGAGCTACAACTCCCTTTGCCTCCCTCCTGCTTCTCACACATTTAGGGGAATTGTTATTGTTGTTTTCTTGCCTTCTTTTTACTATTTGTGAGACTTTTCTTTTATTTTTTTTTTAATTTCAAGTAATGACACACTCACACAAGCTATATAGGGTTTACTGTAGATTCTATCACTTGTCTGCACTGCTTCACTTGTAATATAGCCATCAGCTTTCTGCATTTCTTCACTTAGAATTTTTTTCCTGAGATTCTGCCTAACTGCTCTCTGAATTTGCTGAAATCTGCTTCTTTTTTTTAAGACCAGATTTTCATTCTGTCACACTTAAACCCTGAAACAGCCAGTGATTTGTTCTTTGTCCTCAGTTTTAGTGGAAGATGAAATAAGACACAGAGAATGCCAAATTCTAATTTCATATATTGCTCCTCTTCAAGGAAGAGATGGATGGGCAGGATAATCTGCTCCCTTTCCTGTGCTTGATCTGTAGGTAAAGGACTTTGACTTACTTGAGTAATAAACCTAGTAGGCTTTGTGAGCACACCAAAGAAATAAGGGGCAGAAATCCTGCTAATCAAGGCAGGAGTATCTTAATTGACATATGAGAGAGTTATGTTTTAATTTGTTCTTTGAGAGATGGACATGACTAGCAGCAATCTAGGATTACTGGATAACTTGAGCAGCTGTGAGAATGGGCAGAACATAATTTACTACATCCAAATCAACTATCAAGGGAAACAAAGTTGAAACTAATCTAGTAGGATCAGAAATTATCCAGAGACTCCAACAACAGATGTGAAGCATTTATTCTAATATAGCATTAAAATTAGAAATTAAAACCAGGAAGGAAGTCAGGAAATTCACTGACCGTGTACCCTTTGCTCACTTCGCATAGGAGTGCCCTTAGAAGAGGAGGCACAGAGTTTTTGGTGCCTGTTAACTTATACTGTCACTGTGATGGATGAGAGAAGCTCTTGGTTTTGGAATTCAGGGGAATAAGGGAAGTGTTGACTTTTTCATTTTCTTAATAAATAAGGGTTAAATACTGCAAAATGAGATTTAGAAATATTTCAAAACCTAATTTTATTATTTTATCAGTTTATAAAGGAAGAATCACATATGTGACTTTCTCAGGAACACTGGCAATGAGCCACATCACAAAAATACTTCTTTGCACATACATCAAGAAGAGGCCAAGTGCATTTATGATACATATATTAATTCCTCCTAGACACTACAGCCACTGCCTGAGTGAGGATCACAAGCCTTACCCTGAAAACAATTGAGTAACATCAATAAAATTCAGAAAGAAATGTAGATGGCCAATGATTTAACTATGTTACCTGGAAATTCTGACAACCACTAATGCCTTATAAACCTAAGCCTCTTTCTCCCCTACCCACCAAGCTTTTCTAAGATGAGGGTCTCAAATATTTGAGCAGAGAATGGTTGTTTCGCTTTGGAGTGAAAATAAGTGGAAATGTGATCTCTTTCCAGATTTGGAAATGCTACATCAGTGGTGACAGAGCACCTTTAGCAAACCTCTCAGCTGAGCTACAAAAAGGTTGGTCAGGGTTTTTCAAACCAGCTGTACTAAAACCTAGCTTTCTGAAGTAATTGCTTTTCTGTTCTCTTTCCCTATCTCTTGTTTAGAGGTCAGGTTTGCAAGCAGCTTGACCTGTTTCTCATTTTCATGCCAAATTGCTCCTTCACTTCATCCTCTCCTCCAGGCAGAAAAAGGAGTATGTGAAGGAAACTGTCAGGCTGATGTTTCCTGACAGCCCTACAAAGCATTTTTGCTTTCTAAGGAAAATAAAGGCCAGCCAAACTGCCTTGCAACCAAAAGCTGTGCCTCAGGAGGCTGCCTGCCCAAAGAATGGGGCAGAGCAGATCTGGATCCAGCAGCCACTTCCTTGGAATGCAGCACAGGAGCAGCACTGGAGGGAGGGAGCTGCGAGAGCTTTGGGATGCCCCAAACCATTCGGTCTGGCTGTGGTACAGTGGTACCAAGCCGCTCCAGCCCAGCTCCGCAGGCCTGCCTGCACACAGACAGCAAGTGGGCAGAAGGATGTGCTGGTCTGAGCCTGTCCTTGGCTCTACTTTAGCAGACTTGGTCAGCAAGTCCTGCTAAACCGACTGCCAGCCAAGCTCAGCCACCATCAATTTATAGGAGAGACAAGGCCACCTACACCCTGAGCTGCAGCTCTGTATTTACATGACATTCACAGCAGGTCGTTCTGAGGGCATGGACCCCTGAGAAGTTGTCAGCCCTTAAAATCAGAAGTGAAGTTGCAGTCACGTGTGCACTTTCAGAGCCTAAGGAAATAACCTCGCCTTCCTTTTGCCACAGAGTAAGGGCACGAATGTGAATTATCACTCTAAAGTAGCTGACAGGCTTCAGGTTGACTCTCCACCTTGCTCCTGCAAGGATGCTGATTTGCCTTAGTCCTCTGGGTCCTTGGGATTGATGCTTGCTCCTCTTGTAGAGTACGTAATTTGCATTTTGGTATATGGCTCCAAGAAAGAATAATAGCATTTTACATGTGTAAATGAGTATAAAGTGAACCAGGGAAGGGAGAATTAGACCCTTATCTTTTGAAAGAATATCAAAAAAAACAGGAAAAAATTTGGGCTTGAGCCAAAAGATATTTCCTCATTTTGAATCTAAAATGCTAAGAGAATTACATTAAAAAGCATCATTATGGAAGAAAAAAGCTTTAGCTAAGGTTGTGATGCTAAATATTCAAAATCACCTTCTGCACAAAATCTTACCCCTTCAAAAATCCTCTGAAATTAAGATAATGTATTCATTACAGTACTCATAAGATTTCCATTTCAATTTATTGTCAAGGTTGAGAGGTTCTGAATAGGACTCCTGGGGAAAAGGGCAAGTTCTCTATTAAAAAGATAGGACTTAACTGCCTGTAAGTCATTTTCAAACACTGGCTAATTCAGCCACAGAGTAACACAGTGGCATTGTGTTATTTAGGATAGCTGTGATTCCCCTTCCAATTCCCATTTTGTCACGGGAAGCTGAGAGACAGCTGCTGAGCACTTTCCTCAAACTTTCCAACACTTTGCAACAATCAATGGCAAGGCAAGTCTTGGAGAGGATTCCTAGACTCCAACTATGAGCATGATATGAATACTTCACACAGGTTATCAGCAACTTTCCTAAAAGTCTTCCATGAAGTCAGAATAATCCTAATTCTGCCTTCTGGCAGTGAAAGTAACTCTCAGAGGAGGAGGAAGAACAGTATGACTCACATGGACCATTTGGATCCAAGTGGAGTTTTTGTGGGGCTAAGGGGATGTTGGCTGGGATTGTTTTTGGGGGGTGGGGGTTAGGGTTGGGAGTTGTTTTGCAGGAAAAGAAATAGCCACCAACAGAAAATATGTAGATTCCCAGAGAATCCATTTGACTGTCTGTAATATCCATTGTTGCCCTTCCATTCATGGAGAAGACTCATCCTAGCTCCTGAGCACAGGCTTCTGCACAATAAGCTGACTCTTCATGGGTCTATGAGCCTAAAAGTGAGAACTAGAGGGAGGCTGTGGCACCAAATTCAGTTCTGTGATGAGAAAATTTTGTGAACTGCAGCTCTGGAAGCTGCTGGCTCAGTTTCCTATGCATTGGACAATGCGGAGGACGCAATCAGAGTTGGAGTTTGTCCAAGAATTATGCAGTAGCTGAGTTCTGAGAACAAAATCAACCTACAAAGAATATTTGATTTCCTTCAAAAAGAGCCATTTTAGGTCAAGAAAAAGCTGTGGGACATGTATGAGTGTGGCTTCACCACATAACCTTCTAATTGAGGTGAGGCATCTGTCTCTGTTCAACTATTATTACATCAAGCTGAGAAGGAAAAAACTCTAAGAGGCCCTGAATCAGTCTTTAAGAATAAAAGATATCTGTGCTAGTGACTGACTCTATAGCAATGGTCTCTCTCCAGGAACAGGGAGTTTTGAACAGAAAGGCCCAGAGAAAATCTTGTTGATGGATCTGAGCCCCAAACAGTGGAAGATCTTGATTTGAGCTTACATAATGATGGAAAAAGACTCCTACAGTTTAAGGCTGGAATTAACTCTAGCAGCTTAACCTCCTGCACATCTAGGTCTATACATTGTGCCCAGTTCCCCCTTGCTGATCCTGACCATGTATATCTGACAGTGTAGATTGTGTCCAGGTAAGGCTTCAGCTCACGTTTGACATGAAGGAAATGTCTGGACCAGTCAGATGAAAGGTTTATTTATTTGTTTATTTATTTATTTATTTCCAGTTTGCTAGAGGTAAAAGGTTAGGAGAAACATTCATGGCCTAAATCAGCAGAGACTCCCTAGCCTCTGAGATAAGTCTACTAAGAAAATAACTAAACACACAGGACTGGAACACACTGAACTGTGTTTCCACAGACATTATTGTTTAGTCAGATCCAATCTGACTTTATGAGTCACTGCCACTTCCATGGTGCAAACAAATGGCCAAGTAGAACTCTTGTAAAAGTGTATACAATTCCAGTGGCTTTGCTAAGGTGAAACCTACATTCACCAGACTTGGATGTAGGTGCCATGAGATTGATGAGTATCCTACAAAGAAAATGCTCAGCAGCATTAAATTTGAGGAGGACTCACCCCTGGAGTTGTTCAAGGCCAGGTTGGATGGCGCTTTGAGCAACGTGATCTAGTGGAAGATTCTCTGTTTATGGCAGGGGGGTTGGAACTGCATTATCCTAAAGATCCCTTCCAGTCCAAACCTCTTTATGATTCTATGAAATTGTTCTGCCAGAGATCTGTGATGGGCACTCAATCAAAGTTGTACATGCTAAAAAAATCCATTGAAAGAATGTTCCCTACAGGTAGATAGCGCATTAATGAAATAAAGTATTTTCCTCAAATTATGCCTAAGGAGAAATTAATTACTGAGGGAATGAGGGAAGAAAAGGATTACTACCTTCTGCAGTCTCAGGATACTGTGCTATTTTTGCCTCTTGAAATCTAATTTCCATGAAACATTTCTGCAGAGTGTATATTTTCTAAACACGATTTCCTTAGCAGCCTTGCTAATGTAAGTGCTGTAGTTCCAGAATAAAGAGACAGAGCTCTGCTCCAAAGGCTTCTGACTGGGAAAGGCTGTATTTCAAGGGGATCCTACCACTCATGCCATGGCTTTGTAAGTAACTGCTGCCCAAGTGGGAGTCAGACTGATGGAGGGCTACGGTGTATACTAACTCCAGTAATACAGGCTTAGTTCATGCCCAGAATACAAATACAACTCCACTCTGATTTTTTTGTCCCCTGCTGGCTCATGCTGATGCCAGATTCTGGCATAATACTGTGAACAGCATTTGCTTGCAGTTGGTTTCAGTCACGGGAGTTTACAATAATGATGATGTAGCTTGCAAGGCATTCCTAGAATTATGTGTATGCTTCGAGCAGTGCTGCTTCAATGCTCCCTGCTTCTCCAGCTTGCCTTCAATATCCTTCTTTATCCGATCTGCACCACTTTCCCAGCCCTCCTGCCACACAGCAGATAGCAGAAAAACACTTGGGCTTTTCCCAATCAGCCCTGTGTTCAGAACTGAAGAACAAGTGCCTCAGATTGGCACACTGAGACAGGGCCAGCCTCAGTGAAACATCTGCCTGAATACACTGAGAGCACTTCCCTGCCAGAGGGCTGCAGGTGAAATCCTGCCCCTGAGAAGTGGAACCTAGACTCAGGTTCTGCTCCTGAGACCATCACAACAGTGCCACCCCTCAGCAGGAGCTTCCTGGCTGCTGCTGTGGGAGATGCTGCCTCACACCCCAGAATACCTGTGTAGAGGGCTGGACCACAGACACACTGGCTTGGTCCCAGGAGGATTGCTGCTAATTATCTGCAGTGAAGAACAAAATCCTTGGTGGCTTCATCTTTGAAGACAGAGAGATGCATGACAGAATCCTGTTTCTAGCACTTCTTTTTGGGCTACTTGATCTCCCACTCCTGCTCCACACCATCAACCTGTGGTGCCATCCCACGCCTTCTGTCTTGGCAATGGAGGGGAAGCCAGCACAAGAGGATTCGTATGGGCTTGAGAAATCATCTGCTTTTCATCCCATCATCTGTCATTCTTTCAATGCAGCACTTCTGTGCCTACTTGAGGTTTAGGCTCATCAGCATCAGCCAGTCTCGTCCCCACAGGAGGAAGCCTTTCTGCTGGCATGCACAGCATGGCAAGAGGTATAGCAGAGGTGCCAATTTCCACAACAGGCAGGTGAGGCAGCCCTCATTCACACCTCAGCCTCTGAAGAGACACTGGCCAAAGGAGAGAGGAAGGAAAGCCTTCTTTATTGCTACTGTCAGAGTGAGAAGAAAACAGAATTTGGTGGTGCATATTCTATGAAGATGGTATTAACCCTGGCAGGAGCAGCCAGACAATGCTCAGGACCCTGCAGGTTATTTCCATTCTTAGAATTGGTTTGTTTTTCATGGATGAGTAAAACTCATCAAACAGGAGGTTGTTCTCTGCCCACAGCTTTGACTTGATTTGACTCAAGAAGCCCTCTACTTCTAGAACTTCTTTCAGTGCCTGACTCTCAACACCTTTTCAAGTGCTGATGAAGATTTCCTCTGCTACATCCATTCCCAGTTTCTAGGGCCTTCTTGTCCTCCTCTCCCAAGTGTGTAAATTCCCCTTGCTCACACTATGCTCTTAGCATGCCCCCAGTTTTAGGCACTGAATGACCACTGTTATTCCTGCTCTTTGCCTGTGAAGAGGTCTTGCTCACTCCTTAAAAGCTCTTGGAAGAAACATCTTATGCTCCTTAATGCCAGAGAAAGTGTGAAATATTACCTATGCTGTCAGAGGCTCATTTACAGACCTACTACAAGAGCACAGTGTTAATCCAGACATGCACAGCATCACGACCGTCATCATGGGCCATAATGTGCTGAACTTTGTGAGCACAGGAGTTTTTGTACTCTCCTCAGTGTGTAACCAACAGCCCCTGTGCAGACCAAACTCAGAGGCATGGCTGTACCCGAAAGCAGTGCCTCCTTTCTCCTTCAGGTCACAGGAGAGAGGACATGCAGTAAAGGGATTTTCCCATTCAGATTCACCTGGCCAGTGCGCCATGTCCTCAGAAACATCGTCCCTCCAAGCTGTGCCAGCCATGTCCTACCTGGTTCCACATCATTTGCATCCAGGACGAGTCACCAGGCTCTCTGCAGGCAAGTTTCCACTCTGCCAGCCAGCCAGGGCTCAAGCTCTCCTCAGCACAGAACATTCCCAGGTTCACAAACAACTCTCAGCATGTGGCACCACTTCCTCTCTTTGGGAACAAATAACTCAATGTGTGTGTTCAAAGAGGGACTCTCGCAGTCTCTTCAGTGTCTCTACACACAGCAGGCTGAGCCTGGCAGCTCTGACACACAAGTGGGATGATGCAGTGGGATCTGTGCTCAGACAGTTGCCTTGTTCCTCTCTGGAAGGTTCCTCTTCCCACTGCAGATATCTCAGGTGGGTCCTAGACTACCATAAACTGCACACCAAAAAGTGTGTCAGAGTGCAAATTGAACAGGAGCCTCCTTGGAAGGGACTGCAGGGGAAGCTGAAAGAGGAAGCCACGTCTGGAGGACACTATCCTCACTCACAGATCAGACACATCCTTGAGAGCAGAACCAAAGTGATAGCAAAGTTCCTGTGAAACACTCGTGACAACATTTCTAAAATCTGTGCTATGCTCTCCAGTTCAGATTCTTACAAACAATCCCATTTAAAGGCATGAATTGTAAAGTGCCAAGGGATGGCTGCTGGAAAATGGGATTTTTGAATTTCAATGAACTTTCAAAGCAGACTTACTGCTCAAGACAAATGCACACCTTTCCTCCTCTTAAAGTTGTAGGAGAATGAAATCCAGGTGTCAGACAGGCAAGTTGATCTGAAAATGCCTTAAAACCCAGAAACCAAATCCTCAGCTTCAAAACTACCCACAAAACCAGGCTTTTCTCCTTTCATTACTGTTTATCTCGTCTATTAAAATTCTGCTGATACCTTCAGTAGTATATGAACTGGCCAAGTCTCTTCTTTTAAATCTCTCTGCAGAAACAGAAGAAATACTCTTGCTCTTGTTAAATGCAGCAGTGCAGGTGCTTCGTGAAGATAAGGTGAAAAAGCAACTTCAAACATTAGTAACAATTTATGAGGGCCATGGCTGAATTTTTAGTAGCGGAGTACCAGAAACAAATTGCGGGATATGAGTACATATTTAATATTTGTCATTATTTGAGCACAAAAATATGGGTTCAGAGACAGGTTAAATGATGGAATTTCTCCAATGTAAGAAAAAAAGACGCCAAGGTTTTGTTCAGGCCTGTCCAATGTGAGCATCTGGTTTGTTTTGTGGTACAAGATCAAGTAATATTAAAGGAGATGTCCATTTTGGAGCTAGCAGCTGAATTCCAGCAATGACAAGAGGCCACTGGGGAAATAGACTCATTTCTTAAAAGATATAAAAATGGTTGCTCTGAATCACTCAGCATGTCGCCCAAGGCAATGAGCCACAGGCAGGGCACAGGCACACTACAGCCACAATAAATCAGGCTCACCCAGATAAGGCAAACCACGGTACCCTCAACCTCACCACCAGCACTTCAGCCCATGCTGACAAGGTTTATTCCCATTTTGATGGGGGGTACTGAAAGCCAGACCCCTCATGCCCGAGCTCTTCCCACAGCACCACTGTGGGTCTCCACAGACAGAACTGTGCCGTGTCCAAGCATAGAAGACCACACACTGGTGGGTGCTATTCCCCCAGTTTGGGACCCAGACAGAGGCCAGTTTTGGAGAAATGATGCTGCTGTGGAAACCGGGCTTTCAAATCCCAGCTCTCTGTTTTCCAGACCTGGTGGAGGACAAAGAATATTACTGGGTTTGGGGGATATGAAAATTTTGTGCAAAGGTGTCTGCTTCAAAATGTGTACCCCAGGGCAACCAGGAAAGTTGTCTTTGACATACATTTGACTAAATGAATGACTACAACACTGATTCCTGATCTGGTCTCTAAAGGCGTGTGACATGGAATTTTTAAAACTAATTAGCTATGACCAAGTGTTTTACATTTTTGACAGCCCCACACATTGAATTATAGTTTCTCAGATCTTTCATGGGTGGCAGTTGAATTTCTTTTTCAGTATCAAAGACTGCATTCTTTTTCCTCTGTAATATATTTTTAAGAGTGACATGAGATCAATAAAAACATGTAATTTAAGGATCTGTAAGCCCCACATAATTTAGCTTCATATACCATGCTCTAATGAAATAAGACATACCAGTCAGGTGGTTTGCACACAGGTATATACATCTATGTCTCTGATTTGGTTTATGTTAGGCTTTATGTTTATGAGCTCTGACAGGTATTTAACACTTTATTAGCAAAGCAAAAATGCGATTCAATATTGTTATGTGAGTCTCCTTTCCTTGGGGTTTAATTAAAAACAATGGCCTATCCCCACCTTTTGCATGAAAAAGAAGGAAGGAAGGAAAGAAAGAAAATAAAAGAGAGAAAGGAAAGAGAGAAAGGAAATAGAGAAAGGAAAGAGAGAAAGGAAAAGAAAGAAAGGAAAAGAAAGAAAGGAAAGGAAAGAAAACAAAGGAAAAGAAAGAAAGGAAAGAAAAGAAAGAAAAGAAAGAAAAGAAAGAAAAGAAAGAAAAGAAAGAAAAGAAAGAAAAGAAAGAAAAGACTGTGTTAATCACCCCCTATCCTTTGCAATTTTTATGAGTGTTTGTTGCAGTTAAACAAACAAGCAGCATTTTTCTGCAGAATTTCCTCTCTAGACCTGGATGACTGTGACAGATAGTCAGCAGCCAGCCCCAATTATAAATAACTTCTGGATATTTAACATGATCCTGCTGGAAAAGGAAAAGCTGTGAGGCAGAGAGCTCTGATGCTCTCCAAGGGGATCTTCTTCCCTGTATAAGGGACAGAGCTATGAGCTAGACAGAGAGCTCAGAGCTGCCCAGCTGCTCAGCTGCAAGTCTGTGAGAAGAGTCAACAGCCACACTAATGTCCCTCAATTGCAGCCAATGTCACACCAGGCCAGTGGAAGGAGCCAGGAGAAAACTTTCCTTCTGTAAAAGTGAGTGGCAAGCTGCTGAATCACTCTGGCAGGCAGGAGTCAGCATGTCTAGGGGAAGTGAAAGTCAATGTCTCCTGGAGGGAATATTAATAATAAAAACCAAAGCAAGGACACTCAGAACTCGAAAAGATCTTTACGTTTAGAAAAAAAAAACATTCCAAGAGTGACTCCATGCACAAATTAATATTTCAGGAACCGTAAACCAATATTCATTTTCTATTTATGATACAACATTATTCATCTACTAGAGTTTCAAAGTGTCTTACAGCCATGCGCTAATAAAGCATCTCGTTTGCTGTGAAATGCAGCCATCTTGTCACTGGAGCACAGCAGCTGACAGGACTGTCTAGGGCACAGGGGAGAAAAAGCTGCCCTCGAGGGAATTTGATAGAGCTCAGCACTGCTAATCTTCCTTTTAAAGTCCAGGATGGGCCAAAGTATTTACAGGAGCTGGGCTTAGGGACACAAGACAAGTGGAAAAAATAACACAGTTGAATAGAGAAGTTTTAGACAAGTCTTTGTTGAAACCTGACTGGTCCAGTGCAGATATATAAATACATAATAAATCATGCAAAGCAGATTTTATTGTCCTTCCTCTCATTTGTGTCATAGCAGAAACTAGCAAATGTCAGGAGCAAAACACCTGGCATCCCCTCCTTGCTGGGTCTCATGCCTTCCTCAAAAGTGGAGAGGGAGCCTCCATTTCTCCTTCTTTCCATCCCTGGCAGCCTTTCCCCAGCAGAGGAAAAGACATGCAGGTAACCCATTTGTTTACTGGGGACTGACATTATTCACCAGTCCATACATGTATCCACCCATTCCATAGAATGGAATTGATGTCAACAGCCAATTCAAGCAGCAAACACCAGTAATACACTTCAGAAAAAAAGTGCAGAATGCAACACCTCTGCCACCAAACTAAATAATCCTGTATGCATAAATATTCTTGAAATACAGAATTTGTATCAGAGGCAGCAAAAGCTGTGATATGCAATGTGCTTAGTTACAATCTGATGTAGATTAAAAGTCGAATAATGCACCCTCAGAGATATACAGGCCCAAATCCAATTTTCCTCTCAAATAGAAGTACAATAAATAAAATAGGCATCCAAAACTGTCCACATAACTCCAAGCAATGCCATGCACTTGGTTTTTTATGTGTTTAGGAATATATATGTACACAGCAATGTACATACACATGAATATGAATTTGTTTATCCAGGGATGGAGTTTGCCTTTGGTCTCTCTATGAAGACTGTGTATTTCTAAAGTAACCATTAGAAATTAAGTGAGAAGGAAAAGAGAAAAAACCCTTTAATTTTCATTTGGAAAATGTTCCTCCTTATTGATAGGGCTTCTGTTTGCTAGAAAGCATCCTAAGAGAAAAACTGGAAGAAAACATTACCTGCAGCTTACTAATGCAAATGCAAGCATCATTTGGTGGAAACATTTAAATTAACAGGTGTCAAGGACTGTTGATTCAGAGCATGACAACAGCCAGCATGGGCCACTTGAGGGTTTTCAGCTGATATATTTTAGACAAGCCTTTCCAGCTGTGTATGGTATCTCAGAGAGCATTTCTATCTTCTTGAGAAAGTCCTCAGGGGTCCCTAGGACAGCAGCTCAGGCGCCAGGTGTTAGCACTGTTTCACAAGAAGGGGAAAGCAGACACTTGTTTGGTCACTGCAATATAAGAAAGATACTAAGCTATTAGAGAGAGTCCAAAGGAGGCAGCAAAGATGATCAAGGGCCTTGAGGAGCAGCCCTATCAGGAGCAGCTGAGGTCACTTGGTCTGTTCAGCCTGGAGGAGACAGAGGGGAGTCCTCACTGCAGCTACAGCTTCCTTGAGAGGCGAAGAGGAGGGGCAGACACTGATCTCTGCTCTGTGCTGACCACTGACAGGACCCAAGGGAATGGTCTGAAGCTGTGTCAGGGGAGGTTTAGGCTGCATATTAGGAAAAGGTTCCTAAAGCTTCTACCCCAAAGGGTGGTCAGGCACTGGAACAGGCTCCCTGGGAAAGTAGTCACAGCACCAGCCTGACAGAGTTCCAGAGGCATTTGGACAACACTCTCAGGCACATGGTGTGATTCTTGGGGTGTCCTGTGCTGGGCCAGGAGTTAAACTTGATGATCTTTGGGGGTCCTTTCCAACAGGATATTCTGTGATTCTGTCTTGTCTTGAGAAAACCTCTCATTTGGACCCTGTAAGTGCCGGGGTCAGCAGCCTGCTCTTCCAAAACCCTCCTCCCTCAGTCTAAGATTTGCCATGGGCTTGCTGCCCCTTTCAAGCCTGAAACTGCTCCCAGTTTTATGGTATTCTTGTATCTTTAAACACTTAGTGTAAAAATATTTGAGTCCAAAGGTGAGTTAGAAATACAGCAGATGAGCAATCCAGGGGAAGAGGCTAATTCAACAGAGCTTATCTGGGATTGTGCAAGCAGCAGAGGGGGATGCCAACTGTATCTGAGCTTCCAGCAAGGATATCTGTTTAGTGGTGCCATACTGCCTTAGCAAATTTCCATTGGCTACTCATGCCTCAAACCTTCACATACCTCCCAATGCATTCAGGAAAAATAGTAACTTTTGTCACAATTAACAGGTACAGTAAAACTGGTAAGGATGAGAAAAAAAGCAGTGACTATTTTAGTCCCAGTTCCAAAACCTCTGGTAAATAGCAGATTATTTATTCACTGAGCATTTCTCAGCTCAGTGCTCAGAAGCTTGTAGCCTCTGTGCTTGTATTTGTCATGACACACACAGAGTCAGGTTTTTCTTTAAAGTGAGTCTTTCAATTCAAACATGAAAATCTCTTAAAAGCAACCCACTGCCAATCTATTATAAAAATGGTCTCTGCTAGTGAATCTAAGCCAAGGACTCTGGGGACAGTGAGCACCTTAATGTTCCACGAAAGTCATTTAACATCTGTCTCTTTCTATTTCAACCATGTTGATCACCCCATGGACCTAATTTTCCCAGACATAAAATTAGCCAACAATATCTACTTACCAGGTTTGCGCATAGAGATGTCTGCAGTAAAGGGCTTGAAGAATGAAGTAATTAATGAGAAAGACCTTTTTGCCTGCCTCAGACTTTGCCATCTGTGTGAGGACCTAGTGTGATGATCAAGCTGAGCAGCTGAGATACCTGATAGAGTGATTTATACAGAAAACTGAGTCAGCTGCAGACAGAAGGTTGCTGTTGGAAGGCGCAGTGGGTCAGTGGGACAGCTGTGCTGTCTGGGACAAAAAGGTGGTGTGGGTGAGATGTGGTGGTGGAAACAGACCCTCTCTCTGCAGCACCAGCTTTGGGGTTTGGGAGAAGACCTGATGCAAGGTAGGGCATGCAGTGGGGAGGCAGAAGTTGAAGTATGTCACTCTCCTATTTCAATACTATTAAAGCAAAGATCAACATTGAAATGTCTCCATGACAGACTCCCTGGTAAGGCTGCAATGCAAGCACCATGATCCAACCCCTAAAGATCTCTCTATCCATGGCTGCTCTCAGCTGATCCTCTTGCACCAGGAGAGGACAGGGGAGACTCTCTCCTGTGTGGTAAGGGTGAGGAGCAGATTAGTGCTATTCCCCTGACAATCACAGAGACCATTAAGGACTGTCTTTCAGTGCCAAAACTCAGACAAAATCAAGAGGCCAGACTTCACTGTCTAATTGCCTTTTTCATCCACTGTGGTTTGTCACCAAGAAATACAGGAATACAACACTAGAAAAAACAGCTCTAACATATCCAAATAGCACACCAAGCCCTTTGCTTTACCCTCCCCTTGTTTAAGGTGTCACTGTCTATTTTAGAGCACAGAACCTTACTCACCCGCATCCTCCACTGGCTAGAGCTGCTTCTGAGCCAGGTCTGCACAGATGCCAGCACAGGTGACAGTCCACATCTCTGCTAGGCTCACTGAAATCTGCACCTCAAGTGCCCAATGAGGCAGCTCAGCCAGCTCATGCCCCTTCAGAGGCACCTGGTGCCACCCACCGAGGTTTTATAAACCCTTTGGAGGAGGAAGAAGGCTCTGTAGGATGGGCTGGGATCACCAGTGGGTTTGGCATGGGACTGGTCACAGGCAGGGCCAGATGGCACTGCAGGGCTCATTGCAAACACATCCCTGCACAGACTTTCTGGTTATCCAACAAATAATTACCATGTCCCTGTAGGATGTGCATAGCATGCGCCAGCCCAATTAAAACACATGGAGTAGGAGGGGATAGTGCCATAAAGCAGCAGCTAATAATGAGAATTAGCCCTGAGGGAGGCAGGGAGGAGGAGACAACTTCCTTTTCTTTCTTCTCATTTCCCTATGTTTAGCTTCTTTCACTTTTTCTCCTTCAGCTTCTTTTCTTGTTTCTGCAATCACTGAACAATTTTTTCAGTGGGTTTTGTTCTTGATGGAAGCAGGCTTCTCTTTCTGCCAGGCAGGGGCAGAAATGCTCAAGGGCAGAAGCACTGCCCCTTTCAAGCTGGTCACCCATGAAGGCAGCTCCAGATGACCCACAAGCAGTGACACAGCCTCATCTTGGAGCATAATGCTCTTGTAAGGCTGCTTATGGTAATAGAAACTTAGCTTTCGCTATGAATAATCACAGATTTTATTTATAGTGACAAAATGAGAGGGCCTTTTATGCAATATTGACTCAGGTTACCCAGGTCAATAGCAGCCAAGTCATAGTGACTCATACTGTGGAATTAAATATTTTAAACATAGCGCAGTTATAGTCGGAACCTGCCTTGCCTTCAGTAACTGCCTTGATCTCATTTTCCTCCTTCCTCCCCCAAAATAGACTAGAGAATTCAAAGTATCCTATGCAATACAGCACCTGATGATCAAAGACAGGGAAAGGAGTGCTCATGCTGTCTTTTGGAAATTTTGCCTAGTGATCTATAGCAAATAGGGGACACATGTAGGATGCAGCTGTGATTCCAGAACCCAATTTTTGCCGGGTCATGTTGTTGCTGCTTTTACAGTAAGGTTACTTGAGGACCCAGGTAGTTGAATGATTCATGCAAGGTCGTTGAGAAAACCAAACAGGAGAGTGGAGGATGGAGTTTTAAAGCTCTGAGTGCAAGGCCCCACCAGGGACTTGCCTGCAAGTTTTACAGTTCAGATGACTGAAGGGAAAGCAAGGCTTGCTGAAGCCTTTTGACTTCTCCTTACAAGGTAATAAAGGACTCCTGCACTTGGTCCTGCTGTCCCAGAGTAGCTTTAACAAAGATGTGATAAAGAATCCCCCAGTGGAGGTGCAAGTTGGTACCAGGGCTACCCTAAAGCAAAGGCTGGAATAAAAGCATCAGAGAAACAGCACCACTTGGGCTGGAGGACTTTTCTCATCTGGGACCTGGGAGTTATGCTGTGAAAAGCTCAGACCAGTCATCAGAAAGGATTTGAGTTGTGTATGGTCAAAACCTGTGCAGTGTGTCCCCAGTCCCAGGAGGATCCACCTGGCCTTGCTCATTCCTAGGAACAGAGGATAACCACTGCATGAATCTATCAGAAATTACAGGAAATAAATTCTTTCATGGGGACACAGGTTTTTTGCGTGATTATAAATTACAAGCTTTCATGAAATGAAATGAAATGAAATGACATGAAAAAATCCACATTTTTTACCTTATGGGGTTAACTTTGACTTTCCCTGAATACATGGACCCAAACTACAGGCCTGAAACAACTTACAAGTCAGGGCAAATTAGGAATGACCCCACTGGATGCCACAGTGCCTTGACTGCTGGAAGGCAATTCAGACTCTGTTTGCCTCCCATGGCTTTGGGGTATTGATCAACCCCCACACTGCCAGCGTGCCAGGCATGCTCTGGCACTGCAGGCACTGGGGCAGAAAGTTCAGTGGCTGTGTCAGCGCCGGGAGGCAATGTGTGCTCTGAAATGGTTTTTAAATATGCCATTCAACATGGCTTCCCAAGACCATGGAGCATGCAAGATGCAGCCATTCTTCACACTAACGTGTTTTCAGTGTGTCTTTTATTCTTCCTCCCAGTAAAACTGACCAGAAGAGAAACTACACTGAGACAAGGACTAAATTGCTCTGATTCAAGTCTTTCCCATTTGGAAGGGGCATTATTGGAACAATGGATGTAATAAAGTGATTCTTGTTTACATGACTTTTCCATTAGCAGAGGAGGATTTGTGGGAGATGTAAGCTTCTCCAGACATTCAATTAGAGCTGTTTAATGAAATATTATAACCAAAGCATCAGGGTATAAGAGGGTGATTTACCACAGCTTATTGCTTAGTTAGAGGAGAGCACATTAAGTAAGTGTGAGAAAGAGATCAAGCCTACAGTCTCTCTCTACACATCTCAGTACTTAGCAGCACACACAATCTTCTCTGACCAGAGAAGACCAGAGTCATTATTTCCCAGACCACAGTCACCATTTCCATGAGGTCCATGGCAGCCCCGCTAAGTCTGCTCAGAGAAGGAAAGGCTTCACTCAGCAGTCTCTAGTTACATGGCTAAGTCCTTCAAGGGCAGCAATGTCTGTGTTGGTGAAGGCATAATTGCTGTGTGTCACGTAGCACCTTTGGCCTGAGCAGTGGAACCTCTCTTACTAAAAAAATAACAAATGTTCAGCTAAAAACTGAAGTAATTTCTTCCCTCTCCAGCAGAGCCACTTCTGCAGCAGGGAGGTGCAAAAGGACTATCCATTTACTCTGCTACCAAACATTGCTTACCTCTGAAGGAGCAATAACTCCCTACAGCTGCCCTAATACAGTCAAAGTGGTGTGAAAACAAAACTTCGTGCTAGACTTGAACAGCAACATGACACCCACCACTTGGGATCTCATTGAAGGGATCTATTGTGCTCTGTTCTGTGCAGCCAAGCCTGTTTGGCTGCTGGGTAAAGACAGCCCTTAGCATTCTTTGGGTCAGTATGATACCAGGAAAATGCTCTCTCCTACAGCAGTCATCTTATGGGGTGTATCTGTTTTCATTATAGGGAAGGACACCTAAGTAGGAGGAATCTGTAGTTCACCATATTGATAAACCTATTGACAAGTCAGCAAGCTGTGGAAGAGCCCAGTGCAAATGGAAATGGAGCCAGAGTTGGTCAGGATGCTGCTCCCCTAGTGGTCTGAGTATCAGAAAGCACAGAAAGCCACTGTGCCACCACATGGAAGCATCACTTGCTACAAGTCAGTTATTGATCCTTCATATAGCTGCTTCTTGTTTAATTAAGTCTCTGGAGTGGATATGGGAGAAAAATAACTTTGGAAATGAGAAGTATCAATAGCTGCAGCTGAGGTTCAGGGTGATGGAATAAACACCATGAACTCCCCTTGCAGAAAAGTTATGTTCATACATAAAAAGCCACCTGGAAGTCAGATTAGGGCAACTGCTACTTCAAATGGAGTTATAAAAGGGAGAAATTTTTACCTCTGGGAGAAATTTAGTTTTGCCTTCATATCTTATATCTTTATACATTACAAGTTCTGCTGGGAATACACTGGATACAGCAGCCATAGTTGGTCCTGTTCTCACTGGAAGGGCAAAGGTGTTCTGCCCTGGTACTAATACATGTTTCAGACCCTCCAAGCAAAACTTCTGGGGCCTCTCTTTTAAGTAGTTTCCCACTACAGTAACTCATGTCTAATAACAAACTTGCGCTGCAACATCACCAGACTGAAAAAGTATACACTTCTATTCTAAAAGCCCTGGCTTTTCTACACCAGTAAGCCAGCAGCACTAATAGCTGCCATTAGCTAATAGCACTTGGAGCATCTTCATGGGTCAGCTGTGAGCTTGTGCATGACATCCATACATGACGAAAGAAGTTCCCCTCTTTACAAAACTAAGAGGAAAAAAAAGTTAAGAAGAAAACGATATTGGAAGGAGAACACATGCAGGAAATACAAGTGATTAGGTGACATCAATATGGCCAATGTAGTTCTCACTAATTTTGAAGGACTTGGTGACCCCACAGTTGTTACATTTAGCACTAAAAAACTGGGAAATGCTGCCACAGGAAAAAATGTTAAATGCACTAAGATGGTCTCAGAGTAAATGTATGAATAGTTTGATTTGTCCTGATGGATGGATAGACATTGTCACAGTTCACTTCATCTGACAGAAGTAAGACTCATATATGGTACAAATTGATTCAGAAAAGAGAAGACTGTCACATGCTATTACTGCTACATTTGATCTTAATAACTATGTACTATAAACAGATTTCGGTGCACGGCTGCTTCCAAGGGAAAAAATGAGGAGTAGCCCAACAAGAATCAAAAGCTCTCCTGAGTATGTTCCACTTTGCACACCCTGAGCACTTTGAAGGGTGGGAAGAATCCAATTAAATCTTGTTCTACTTTCCCCCTTTCACCCACCTCATCATCACTGCATTTGCTACTCCTAAAGGATTTTATAAGGTCAGGGAAAAGAAGGAAATCCATGTGCTACATGTGTCTTCCTGATGTTAAAACCAAACACTCTTACAGCTGTTAGTTCTTCTTAATCCCTGTTTAGAGAAGAAATTCTGGGTTTTGTTTATCTTCCCATGCAAGACAAGTAGGATTTTAGGGCTTTTTCTATATACTCCAGCCACTTGTCACAGTTTCATTGCCTGGACATACAGAATGGCTGCATCTCTGAGAAAGAGGAATTTAAAAAGGGGTATCACTGAGGAGTAAATGGAAAGCTCTCAAACACAAAATTTATCAAAAAAATAAGGGGAAATAGGCAGTGGTAACACAGAAACCCAGGAGGTAACAACCTCCATCTCCTCACCCACTGCATGTCTCAGCAAAGGCTGGACAAAGGAGCAAGTTCTGCAGCTGGCGACATGGCTCACTGCTGGGAGATTTTCCAGCAGCTCAGGAGAAGCATCCAGCCTGGCACAGAAAGCCCTCCCCTGTGTTCGAAGAGATGACACTGTCCTTGGCCCTGCCCAGCACTTGCAAGGTGATTCTGGATGCATCATTGCCTGTCTCTTTGCCAGCAATAGAGAAGCTTCCCATGACGAAGTGGGGGGAGGAAAAGACGTATTTGTTTTTATGTGATCAGTCACTGAATATATTTGCTTTTTTTTTCTTCTTTTCCTCAAAAATAGCTCTTATTTCTTCTTGGGTACTTCCTGCCTACAAGAGCAGAGGAGGAGAGAAACAAGGTATAATCTGGGTGTTAGCAAAAGTCACCCTTTGTAATCAGAAAAGCCCTAAACATCTTTCTTTTCCTTTTTTCTTCCTTTTCTCTTCTAAAGTAAACAATCAAATGCTATCCACCAAGGAGTGTGATTCATAATAAAATCCCTCTGTCTAATCAGCATGGCCCGAAAGATTTTTGTCTTCTTACAATTACATGGAGCACAGAAGTTTTAGCAGTGCTCCTTCCCAGTGTACATGAACCAAGCGAGATAACCCTTGGAGTCCCACAGCCGCTTATTTAATGGGCAGCCTCATTCCCTGGTCACAAAGCAGAAGCTTAAATTGGTTTCATTACTGTCAAGAGCAACTGGTCTGACACCAGAATATCAATCACTTCTTCCCACTTCCTACTCCTCTCCTTCTCCCAACACTTGTGGGCATAGGCACAGGTCCACTTGGACACACTTAGTCCACTTCCCTTATCTGCGTACCACCAGTGGATTTTGACACCTGTAGAGGCAGAGGCAGTGAGCTGGATATCTTTACCAAGAAAAACACTTAGCTGTGGCATGGAAAGCTAGAAGGTGAGGAAATTGGGAGGACATTATGGAGAAAGCATCAGCAAATGAAAAGATGAAGTGGATAAGTAAAGAAGAAAGAGCCTTTAACAAAAATGCACATCAAATAGAGGAATGTGAAAGATTGTTTCTATGGCAATGCAAGTAAGTCTGCAAAACTGCTGCCTGCAAGCAAATGTATTTAAAATGAAACATGAGGTAACTGAGGTAACAGAGTCTGTGTCATTAATGGCAAAGCAATTTAGCATCACCAAGTCTTCAGCATCACCCACGTCTTTGCCACAAGGTGCGATGTGACCACCCAGATTTCAGTACTGGGGACATTTTCCATTCAACCACCGCCAGAGAGCACCACTCGGGTCACAGGTCTGCAAGGGCAGGCAAGAGAAAATAGTCTACCCCCACATGGATCAGGCTCATGTCTCAATCCAGCCACGCTGACTTGAATAATCCCTTCCTGCACAGTTTTTGGCAGTCTTAAAAACTGAGCATTTTAGACTTCTGTTGAATCCCTGGTTGAATGAACTCTGTCATGGGATTTACTCCTCTCTCTCTCTCTAGCTGCTGCTTTCTTGGCCAAACCACTGCCTGCACCTGGCCTTTGGGGCCAGGGAGCCTTTCTGGAAAGGGGTGGTAGGACAGGGCAGACAGGGGCAGGTAGCCCCATAAAAAAGGAGCTGGCTCCCCTCTCGTGACCCTAGTGCGATCAGCTCACCAGCATCCTGTTGAGCCCTCCCTTTCGCTTGACAAGAGATTATTAAGACCTTGAAGCTGTGTGCACATAATATATTCTAAAATAAAACATGTTACTCTGTATGTGGAAGATTAGGATAATTTTTAGGTCAAATAGACTGAACTAAAAGCTTAAAATAGAGGGGAAGTAAACTCCAGTACCACTACCGGCTGTATGAGCCTGTTCCTAATGTGCTGCAAGGAAGGCAAAATTATTAAAAAATTTAATCAATGTTTCTTCCATATGACCTTGCTTTGAGATCCTTCAAAGTTTTTTCCCGGAGACATACAAGACCTTCAGGGCTGAAATGAGAAGCCATGCATGGGGTGAGAGGTAGGTATCCAGCTGCCAGCAGCCCCAGCTCTCCCAAACTGGGAGACCAGCCCCTCTCACTCACCCCCAGCAAGCTGTCTGTGCGACAGTAGTATCAGAAGCAACAGGCCAAAGATGACAGGTACACTTGGCTAAATTAAATGTTGCCAAGTGGCTCTCAAGGAAAGGGCTCACAGCAAAGTGAAAGATGTAAATTGAAGTGCAGAGAGAGTGCTTCAACAGACGTTCTTATCAGTTGTGCTGCTAGACGCCCTTTTTCAGCTACGTGACATTTCAGTTCCCTAAACTCTATTATGCCCTATTTATTTCCATTTTCTGAATAGCAAAAGCTGTAACCTAGCACCTCAGGCACTGGTCTGAGGCTTTGGAGAGTTGGGTCTGGCTTGTTGCTGTGCACACAGCATAGCAATGCCTTTATTGAAAGAACAGGAATAATGTGTCCATGCTGCAACAAAATCCAGGATATAAGAGCCTCATATGAGGGCCCATTGAGTGCTGAGGGCTTATGCTGCTACATTGTTTTTGAATTAAACTCAACCATTTATTCTTTTTTTTTTTTTTTTAAGTAAGACAGCTTATTTTCTCTTAGTGCTCTTATTTGTGCTATGCCAGCACCATTTATCTAAATGCAGTTGGTGTCAGCTGCATTTCTCCACTGTTGACCCGAGCAAAACAGCAGTGAATGAGGCCCTTTCCTTTTAATTATCTGCCTTGTTTCCCAAAAAAAATCTGTACCTGGATATAGTTTTCACTATATTAATCAAGGGGTACAGACCCCTCCTCTCTCTCCAAGATGTTGCACAGACAGCAGTTCCTCTGTCTGTTTTCTATTCATTATGGGAGAGTGCCCATGACTATAAATCAGTTATGTATGCAAAGAAGGAAGCCACATAGTGCCTGAAACATCCTCAGGTGAGGTGATGCCTGCTTTTGCCTCTCAGTGGTCCAGACTTTACCCATACTCTTCCCTCCCACCTTAAAACACAAAGCTACCCTCAGCCTGCTGGTAGGACGGGCATTAAACACATCTTTCCTGTTAACATCAGACACTCCCAGTTCTCTCTTTTCTTCTTCCCTGCAAGTTCAGGGTTTGTTTTGGTAGCTGGGGTTTTCTGTTTAAAAACAGCCCTCACGGAAGCAGCCTGCTTGACAGCCCTGCTGGCTAAAATCTGCTGTTTATCCACAGAATGGAATGCTTAGTGCCACAGAAGCTTTCTTATTCTCATCACCTACATGCCGCAGGTCTGCTCTGCCGAAGCACCTCTAGGGGTGAACGCACGCTTCTGTCTCTAAGCTGAATTCAATCCCTGATCTCTTTGCAGAAACGAAGAACAAGGGAGAGATTTGGCATGACTGATGGGAACCAAATGAATAATTCATGGTAGATCATTTATTTTGATGAATTTTATCCTCTTTTTCTGTTTGCAAATTGTCTGCAAGTAGCTTATGAACATCTCAAACGTATATGGGATTTCAAATTAACTGCTGGATACTTTCTGCAAATAACTCCTAGCCTGTAGATTGCTCATGAACCATTCAAGAGAAGCATTTGAAATTTCAAATTCTAGCCACATCGATTAGCTTTGATTGCTTTTGTGAGCCAGAAGCTCATCTACCATGCTGGTGTAAATGCAAAAGAACTCCATGGGCTGCACTGAGGCATGACTTCAGGTTGACATTGGTGTTACCAGCCTCAGGGTCTGTCCAGAAAACGTTTCTGTTCTCTGAGCAGGAAGGCAGCATTTGAAATCAAATATCCTCAGTGACTGGGAGAAAATAAAGTAAAACAAAATAATGTTATGTTTGCATTTTCCATGAAGCATAAAGTGCTTTGTTCTAGTAACAATCCCTGCCAAGTAAATACCCACATCTTTAACATGCCTAGCTATCAGTCATGAAACCTGTCATTTCTTACCTGTTTACCTGATGCCTTTCCCATCAGTTGCTATGACATTTCCACTTCTAGAAATCCATTAAATTAGTTTGCTAAATCAAATGCAGGACTAGATTCACCATCAAAATGTCACAGCTTCATGCCAGTGGTGCTGCACTGAAATCAGGGGGGTAAAACTGGCAGGTTACAACAGAAGATTCCGCTGGGGGAAATAACTTTTATTTTAATATTTATAAATAATCTTGCAGCAAAGCAGACCGAGAGAGCTTTGGTTGATGGGATGCTATTTTGGGAATCGTCAAACCTCTCATTCAACTGGATAAATTTTGATATATGCCCATTTAGCGAATGCGTATGTGATATTCATCTGAGCCTGGTGGTACTAGTGCCAAATTCCTGCCGGCTTTCTAGGGAGCACCATGTCTATTTTACACAATGTCATAAATGCCCAAGCAGCTGGTAGAGCCTGTCAGCCCCTGTCACGCTATTTGTGTGGAGTACATCTGAACAAACAGCCCATCAGTCAAAGGCCAAGTCACCAGCTCCCAGACTCACGGTTGTCAGCCAAGCGAACAGAAATGAGTTTGTCTTGACTTACAGCTGAAAATCTGACTGCAAATCCTCTCCGATTGTGTTCTCTCGCTTCAGCAATACCCTAGCTATTCAAAAGTCAAGACACGCTATCACACACATCAAGGCACAACCCATCCGACCTCTGAGCAACAGCTGGATATTGGTTTTCTCCAAATTACTCCAGCTGCAAGCAACATGCAGCACAGTGAGAGGAACAGGGAGCTCTTTATCAATGGGAATTAGCAGCTGATGCTCTCTCTTTACCTTTCTGCATTTCTGTGCTATGAAATCCCTGGTATCAGACCTGCCGCCAGTCCCCAAGTACTTTTTCCTTTTGCCACAGCTGTGCTTTGCCAGGCCTGCTGCATCATACTTGTTTTCTCACTGTGGTCTTATTGCATCAGAAACCCTGGGATGGAGGAGGAGGCAGGATGACAAACACAAGTACCCTTTGCTGCAACACCAACAGAGGCGGAGGAAGGTGCTGTGCCAGGGTGGGGGGTGGCATTTCCTCAGGGCAGAGTATAGATTGTGTGGCACTCCCAGCCCACCCCACATTTGTGTCAGCCTTTTGCTGAAATACTTGTAATCTTGTCATTGCAGAAGTCTTTTTGGCAGCCAAGTCTTAAATATAGTCTCTAATCACAACTGCACACGTTGTACAATCAACCTAAAAACTGATTAACTTTTGTATAAACTTATGTTCAAGGGGCAATTCAAGATGTGGGAGCTGGCACCAGCTCAGGGTCTGAGACTGTGTCTTCTTGTCATGCATACCGAAAAAACAGTGTATGGTAGACTTAAAAGAGAATCAAATCATATATAATGGGAAATTATGGGGGAGAACCATGGAACAGTCTTCATAAATTAGGTGGACCTTTGGGCTATATTACATATTTGTGATATATAATCTGATGGAACAAACTGCTGTGAAAACAATTATTTCACCTAGGAGTCTTCACATGTTTTATTATTCAGCAGGTTTTTTTCATGAACAGGAAGGTTTTTATTTAATTTTGAGAAAAAGGCAAGAGGGAAAAATAAAGCACTCTGGCTCATATAATTTCTGTAGAAGGAAAAGGATGGTGTGGGAGAAGGAAGCATTTGTACCTATCCAAGCCCATCACCGACGAACCCTGTGAGTTCAATTCAGACACATCAGGGGAGATGTCAGTGACACAGCTAGTTAGGACAGCAGTCATACCTCATGACATAAGCTGATCTACAGCAAGGTCTACAGCTGAGGCCCAGCAAAATAATCCCCCTCTAGAACTGAACTCCAGAAAAGTCTTCACCTTTGCTTGAAAGATTTAGCACTTACCACGCTGGGAGGCACAGAGTTTGACTTGGTGGCCCTTTGATCTCTCCTGGTTCTTTAACTGCACACTATGCATTTCTGAGCAACTGGACATTATTTTCCACGCATTATCCTACTGACAAAAATAACCCCTTTATTGGTCCATAGTTCCCACCAGTCATATTTCATATCCCAAGTCCCCAGTGCTTCTCACTGCCTCTTGGTGCACTGAAAGCGAACTGTAAAGCAGCTAGTGTTTGAACAGCTGCCAGGAAGAGCTCCTACTCCAAGGGCTTGCTTTCCCAGGCAGTGGGTGCTTCATCTTTAAAATCAATCTGATGCATTGGCACAAGCCCAGAGAGTGTTAGTCCATCTGCTGCCTAATTCTCCCGGTTTGTTTGCAGAGGCCTGCTGTCAGCTGCTCAAATCCCTCTTTTTCCCCTCCAAGGAATTTCCCTTTTTTTCCCCCCAAGCCTCCACCAGGATCCCATTAATCCCCACTTTACTTTCACTCTTTTAATCAGCTTCCTGAAAGCCATGGAAAGAAGCTTAGGAGCACACAGAGCAATTAACACTATGTCTTATTCAGCTGGCATGGTGAGCGCTGTACAATGGGGTAGGTGAGGCAGCAGAAGCTCAGGTTTCTAAGTCAGGAGTTTTGCAAAGTCAATCCCCAAGCCAAACACCATTTCCCTGTGGAGCTAGAGAACAGGATCCTACATCCCACACTTTCCTCCCACCTACTGCAGAAAATGGTAGACTTCAGATCACTTCTGGTAAGAAACCAGAAGACTCTCACCTGCTGCCTAGTGGTCTCAGACAAACTCCCACCACTTGGGTACTTGTATCAGACAGTCAGCTAGTGCAATGAGTAAGGGCTTCTAGGGCTGTGGGGAAGAGAACATGGTTTTTTCACAACCCAGGGGTGCCTGGAGTCCCTGGCGAAGGTCTTTCCAAGCTGCATTACAGGTTAACTGCCTGCCCCAACAAAGTTTAGGGTGGCATCCACCACTTAACACCTGGCTGAACTCAGATGTGGGCTAGAGGAACAAGTTTCTGCACCATACTTGACATTCTGTCTCCACCCATACCATACTTCACCACCTTCTGAAGGCTTCATGTAGGGAGGAGCCCATCTCTCAGGCAGGTTAGATTTAGGACTCTTCAGTCTCTTGAGTAGAGCCCAAGTAGCTGCAGGAGCAGGATGCACCTTGTGCATGCCCTGGCTTACTCCTGAACGACCCCTGGCCATAGTTCTCTGGGAAGAGCTGTAGCCAACCCCTTTTCCCCTTCTCAGTGCAGAGCAGAAGTGAACACCAGCAGGGACAGACACTGACCTCAACCCCCAGGGCAGCCACTGGAGGATGGCATTGTTTTCCCTTTAGGGCATCCCAAGGCTGCTGAACACATCCCTTGGGCAGGAGGAGAGATGGGTTGGGCTTTACCAGCACCCTGTTTCTCTCTCTCCCTGCCTCCTGCCTGTGGTCATGCTGTGTGGCACAGAGCCCCAGTCCAGGCTGCAGAGCTCCAAACAAAGGCACCCATTCAGCCCCAGTGTGCAGGGGTTTGATGCTACACATGAACATCCACCATTGTCGCCAGCACTGCAGCCCAGAGAAATTACATGCCAATTGTCTTTGTTCCCGAGCACAGATCACCATTTCTTCAGCCCTAGGAGCCAAACAAACATCCTCTATACTCCCCATTTTTTCCCTGCACATCACCTGCTTGTCAGCTAATACGGAATTTAGCCTTGGGCACAGCCTGTTCACGTGCAACAGCATACAGATAACCTTCTAGGGTACATGTATCTGATACACTGGGATGTGTCTCAAAATAAAAACATCTAAGATCAGTCAGGAGGTCAACAAATGACACATCTAAAAGGCAATAGATTTCCCACTTGTAAGGGAAAGGCATCACTGCTTCGAAGGCTGTCCATCCACAACTCCTCCACAGCGGGTGCAACAGTAATACCATGCCTCCAAACCTTGATGCAAGAAATGCTACTTCTGCTGCCATGGTTCCTTTTATCCAGAAATAAGAGGATAAAATGGAACCAATGAACTCAGGCTTGAGATCAAACAAAATTTCCCACGACAATAATCTTTAAAGGTAGGAAATAACTTCTTGAGGATACTGAGAAAGCCCTGGTTTTGGAGTAGTTAATCCTGTGACAGAAAACAAACACCATGCAAAAACTCTCAGCTTTTGACAGAACAGGTGACACACCAAGTAATTTAAAGAGCTTGGTCTGCCAAGACGCTTCTCATGTAACAGAGACACAAATGTCTGGATTCTTATTATAAACAACTGGATTTCTGGCAAACACCCTGAACCTCTGCCTACTGCAGTTCTGTCTCCTTGTGAATGGATGTCAATTACTGCTGAGACAGCTCAGTCTCACGGTAACAGCGAGTGCCCTCCACTCACAGTTCAGACACTTGATTAGTGTCTACAGCTTAGGAAGACACTGCTTATCAGCCAAGCCACAGCGGCAGACTGCATGCACACTTAGCCTATCACAAAAGTGAGATAAAAATGTATTTGCTTAAACCTTTTTCATTATGGCTTATGCAAACATGTTTTACCTCAGGTTTGGTCACAGTGCACTCGCCTTCCTGAGCCTCCAGCTCATAGCAGGTTGTGATTTTTAGATCCACAAATCTCAGATTCAAGCCTAGATGATGATGGTGCCTAAGGCCATGACGTTCTAACAGAGAGCACAAGATCTGCACAGAGCTGACAACAAGACTAAGGTTTGGATTTTATATCAGCCTTATCACCATGGCATCTGATCAACTCTATCCACTCCCTGCTATCACTTACCTCTGTAAAGCAACAACATTCAGGTCACCAGCTTTACAGTTTGTGAGCAATGAGGGAGACAAATCTCTAGTTTAGAATAGATGAATCTCCAAATGTCTGATGCATAAAATGAGAAGCTTAATTTAAAATAGCCAAGTATGGGGCTTTCCCCCACATTTAGAAATCTTCATCACCTGCACATTAGCTCACTAGCTTCTTCAAATACACACAAATACTTGCTTTCACAATACATCAAGGGAAATCTCCCTTTCCATGAGTCAGTTCCTGATAGAGAGCACAGAGAGCTGGATAGTCATCTGCCAAGAAGAAATTATTAAAGCCAGAAATCAGCCAAAACCATATGGTTACAAAATGTTGGGGTTCCCCACCCACTCCGTAAGGGCAGGACAGAGTTCTTGCAGATGTTGAGAATCAATCTTTTCCTTGGCTCACAAAATCCAGATGAGCACATCTGATCAACTCTTAGCTATGAAAATACCCAACCCAAGACAGGAAGAACTAAAGGATGAACACAGTAGCATGGCTTAATGCAAATGGCCCATTATCAGACTGGCAAATTGCAGGGCACTTACAATTTTCATACTGTTGCAGAAGACCCCCAGAAGTTGTCAGCAGAATCAGGGAAAGAGATGGCATTTCAGGAGGTGCACATTGAAAACAAGAGCTTAAAAAGCTTGAAACATTTAGAGCAGGTGAAGCTGCTCAGAAATTTGCTACAGAGACTGGCTTCACCACAAGTTGCTTACACACCACATCTATTTCTCAGACCAATTTAAGCTCTCAGAAGCCTGAGAGTTATGGACATAGTTACCACATCTGGCTGGTAGAATATATTACCCTCACTACTGAGCTGCAGCTTCACTTTTATTTAACAATGACAATAACAGCCCACATTTCTGGAACCTAAGGAATACTGTAGTGCAAGCAAAAATTATTTCTGTAATGGCTGTGCAAACAGATGAAGTGCACGAAGGGATGAAATGCTGCAGATGCTGGGACATGGCACTTAGGGAGGAAGATATGCTGTCTGACAGGGATGAGCCTGCCCAGGACTGAAGATCAGCACCTGGGCAAGATGAAGGCCCATGAGTGCAGCTATCCACAAGAGCTGAGCACAGAGCCACTCAGCCTTTGCTCTGTCAGAGAGCAGTGGAAGACATTACTTTTAATAAAGGCTACAGCAAAAGGAGAGCACACCACATCCCAGCTTATGTGGTCACAGCTGGGTCGGGCTCCCCTCGAGTGCTCAACACCTTGAGAGGGAAAAGTGCCACATCCCATGGGAATCCAAGGCAAGGAGAATGCAACCACCCACACTGTAACACGTGCCGCACAGTCTTCAAGAGCTGCTTTTCAAAGCTCTGGAAGTCCACCGCTCCAACTATCATCTGTCAGCTGAAAGAAATTAGTCTCACTGTGGCCTTGCTCACCTGCAGCCTACATTGGCTCCAAAAGAAAGGGAAGACAGGGCTACCATGGCAGGGCTTTTTTGTTTTAGCTTTTTAGCCTTAACCTTTCCCATTCCATACTGAAATTCCCATCCTAGCGGTCTTCGAAAAAACAAAATAAACACATTCTTGAAGTACTATGAATAGAAACAGCAGGGCAGACCTTGCTTTGAACTGAGATGCACTGGTGATTTCTTCCAGGGAGTTTTTGACCTTAACATTTCCTACTAGCTTTGAAACAAAATCCTGGAGCAGACCTGCATCTGAACTTGTGAATGCTTCCTTTTAAAATTGTCCCAAAAGGATGGACTCCCAAGCTGTCTGGTTCCTAAACAATGGGGGTGTTATCAGTAAACCTTGAAGTAACAAAGCCTTAGTGGCTTATCTCATTCACTGAACAACGCTTAAAGCTCAGTTCTAGCTACAGAAGGGAAACTGCATTACAAGACCTGCAACCATAAACTTTATTTTGCTGTGGTCCAGTTTCACTCCCTTATTTTTCTTTCTCTGCAGAACTCCCATGCTGGTCAAAGAAAGAGAATCCATTCTTGTGTGAAGTCCAAGGCAAGGCTTTAAAGCCAAGACATATCTGTTTGGCCACCAAAGGTGTGAATAACTGCAGTACATCTGCCTGTCCTTTGGCCAGCTTTAAACAAAATGTTTGTGATGGCAGACCCTGAGGTGCCAGGGTAATGAGAGCTAGAGGGAAGATAGCACCCCCATAACCTCCAAGGCAATTAGTGACAAAGACTGAAGCTTCACTTTTGAGCTTTGGCATCTGTGGGAAAACAGCCAAGAGCTAGTTTGCCTGCTGGTGCTGTGAGTGCCTCCATCTGCAGCACACACACACTGCTGGGTGGAGTAGGAGGTGAGACAGGGCTGAGCTCCGCCCGGAGTGTGCAGGACCAGCAGTGCCCTGAGATTTCAGAGGCAGCCCCTGCTGCTTGCATTGACCTAGCTGCATCTCCTTCAGGTACTATCTTGAGTTTCACCTGCTGTGTTTGTCCTGCCTGTGTGCTAAAGACTATTCTCCCATTGTCCCACTGTCCCACAGCAGGCACAGAGAGAGCAGAAGTGTGGTAGCTTCTCTGCAACTCAGCATTTTATTTTTAACTATCTTCTCCAGGGGTTTGGGGTAATGGATCAGGCTTGGAGCTGCAGGGTCTGAGTCAAGACCTCCAGCAGGGTGCAGAGAGATTGATCCATCCCTGCACTGCTTTGGTTAAACCAGCTGAAGCTTCTCCATCCCAGGGCTGTAGGAAGAGATTGCCGGTGGTGGAGGGGGCACCATTCCTGTCACAACAAATAAACTCCCGTCACTTCTCAGCGCACGTGTTCATCTCACCCAGCCCCTTTGCAGCCTGCCTGCAGTCCATGGCAAATTCTAGACAGCCAAAGGCAGCAAGGGGAAGAGATGAGCTCCTCTGACAGCCAGGCAGGTGGTTAGGAAGCATCCTTCCATTCCCATCACCCTGTCCTGTCACAAACATTTCTATTTTAAGTCAAGGTTTTATTCCTTCAAGATTTCAGACTAGGTTAGCTCTTCCAGTAAAAGAGGATGCTGACAAATATCTCCCTGGTCTGACAGAGTTTGAGCAAAGCTGTGGGAGTGTCAAATCCACATTAGCTGAAAGAATTCTTACAAAAAACCCCAACTTGCTCCACTCGGCCAGCCACTTTCCATCAAAGTGGCACAGGGAAACTACTTGATCCTTAAATTGGGAATTAAGAAATAGAAGAATGGGGCTGATTCTCCATGCTTGTTAAAATCTACACTTGAGACTCAGAGCATTTATCCTGCATGCATCAGCAGTAACATTTTACTCCCTTACTGCTGTATGGAAGTCAACTTACAAGCCACATTTCTGGAGAGCAGCTCCTGGCTATGCTGGTTTGGGTTTTTTTTTAACAACCTCCTCCACTGCATTAAAGAGCCATTTCAATACCTGGTCTGCCGCTCAACAGAAGTATTTGCATACCAGAATTGAAAAGCAACCTCTTAGTTTCCTTTCCAAAAGCTACGGTTCATATACAGTGACTGGATTAACAGTTTAAAAGAAAATTCAAAACAACACAATCAACCTAACAAGCTTAACCAATAAAATATTAATAGATTTTATTATAATTAACATTATTGGTATTACCGTTGGTGTTATTTTTCTCGGTGTTGATACTGGTTTAATAGCACTGCTGAGAATGTCTAATTAAAGCATGGATAGAACACAACTCCTGCCCTGAAGAGCTTAATGTCAAAAATTTGGCTTCATGGAAGATATGTTGCAACCACCCACAGGTTATTGGGTTCACTACAGCAGTAACTATTTCAAGCTCAATCGACTGTGATGTGATACACGAGAGGTCTGGCAAGATGATCTAGTAGTCCCTCCTGGTCTTAAGCTTGTGAATCTAAATAAACAAGACAGGAAGAAGACAGAGGTGAAATCACTTGGCAAATGGCAGAGCACTGCAAAAAAATCACTGAATTCACAGTGCAGTATCGCAGCCACTAAGTCACCAAGTCTCTGAACTTTTCAGGAGCATGTAGTTTTTCAAAGAAAATCTTTTATGTCCTTCCACCAACATTTACTGTGAGAGTATGAGCAAAACTGCATGTGTATGATAGCAGCCACACATTGTGTATTTGTGTGTGCTGTAAGGGCATGAGCATTAGTGCTTGAAGGATAAAGATGGAGAAAGAACACAGGATTTCATTTGCTTTAGACGACAGTTTTCAACACCTTAAACTCCCTGACACAGTCTTTCATGACCTTCCTCCACCCCAGCAGCTCACCTGCTGTGAAACACTGATAGATTATACCAGTTCTCATAAAAACACCTAAGATACAAGCACATATAAAAGTCAAACATTCACATAGGCTTTCCCCACCTTGCAACTGCAAGCTATTTTCATGTTCTCCTTTTCTGCAGTGTCCAATCATCCATGACCTCCTTTTTTTTTTTTTGCATTTGTGTGTGCTAGCATAAATGTTACATAGATGTGCAATTCCATGTAGATTAGGGAAGACAGAAGCAAGAAAGCCTGCACAGCTGTCAGCTGGGAATTGCAGGGGTAGGTGGAGTTACACCTAGATTCAAATTGTTCCTCTCCTTTCACAGCACAGCTTAATTTGCCTTGGTCTCCTATTCTTATCATCCCTATTTCTTTTCATGTCTTTGCTCTTAAATTTATTAAGAAAATTATCCATTCAATTGCTTGTAGAAGCTGCCCAAAGATATTCAGCTAATAAACCTAGTTAGAAGGATTGAAGGGGAGAATGCCTAATTAATGTATTAATGATTATAATGCCCTTTGAAGATGAAAAGTGCTGGGAGCTCTAAGGGCAAGTTTCTGCCCTCTGAAGTCCCTAGGAATCATGTGCAGAAGCTAATTCTAAACATTGCCATTGCTGTAGTGTGGCAGCAAAAGAGATGCACGTATCACAGCTCCTCCTCATCAGCCCAGACATGGAAGCAGAGGTGAGCCCATTTTCCAGACACTGCCTGCATTGAGGCAACACAGCTACACAATCTCCTCCAAAAACAGGATCAGAGGAGTGGTGCTATTGCAGGGAAAGGGCATGTGGGTCAAAGGAGGTTTCCAGCTGGTGTTTCTGGCTCAGAAACAAAACTATTTCTACTCCACAGGTTTCTCCCCATCCACACAATATTGCACAGGCTGAGATCTGAAGAACAGATTTGCATCTTGCTGCAGTAAGAAATATTCCTTTACAGCAAGGGAAAACAAGTTGTTTAGAAAGTCCCTTAGATGTCACTGCACAAACAAAATACAACCTGCTAATAACAGGTTTCTTAGTCACACTTCCTTTGCATGTAACACCAGGAGGCACATACTCCAGGCTCTCAGTATTAGGGCTTAGGTTATGAAAACTTTCATGAGCATATTTTAAATTTCAGTCTGAAGGAACCAGGTACTAGCAGCTGACATTTGCATAGCTGTCTCCTGAAGACACTGAACACTGACACTGAACATTGAACAAAGCCTAGAAAAGAGAGAAAAATGCAACTAAAACAACAGTAAGATTCACTTACATCTTGTGAGAAGACAAGAGGAGCAGAAATTATGCAGTCAGTCAACATATTTTCTGGGAATATCACTGGGGATACTGTGGATTAGCTAAATAATGCTGTATCACTCTTCTCTGTAGCAGTCTAAAAAAAAAAATCTCAGTTGCCCTAGATGCCCATAGAGCATTAAATTTCTGCAAACTTCACAAATCTCTTATGGGGAAGACTACTGTCTGTGTCAAAGGCCAAAGAAGGCAAGGCCTCAGCAAGCAAAGCACACAGGTGACCTGCAGCAAGTGCAAGACCAAAGCCACCACAAAGCCCCGAGCTTTACTCCCAGCCATGGATGCTCAAAATCAGGTGCACTCCTGAGCCTCGGGGGCAGGAACAAGCAGCAGCCACTTGCATCTGGGCAGACCAGCTGTGTTCAAGTGGCAGTGTTTTTTTGCCAGGCTAAAATTACCATCTGTTTGTTCTAGTGTTTCTCCTCAAGTGATAAGCATGGATGGCCACTTTACCTTCAGGGGATTATGGGCTGACAATTACTGGATGAAGAGAGATAAATCAGCCTTCTCTCTATGAGTTAATACACTCTCTGATAAAGCTAAGGCTTTGTTTGCACAGGCCACATAATTTACCAATGGAAGTATTGATCAAATTGTCTTTTATGGATTTGTCTACTTATTCCCTAACATGAAATTTTGATTTTTTTTTTCCCTTTAGTACACAGCCCTTTACTCTTGCTTTCTTTTCCTGGGATATTAACAAACCCCAAACCCAAGAATACTCTTCCCTGGGGTTACTGGAGGGAACTCCCACATGCTGCTCTAAAACTGGCATAAAAATCTAAACACAAATCAATCACTTCTTCCTACAATGTTGTTTCTTCTCCCACCCACCGTCTCTCACACCTGGCAGTGTGTTGGGACAGTGAATGCCCGCTCACAGTTCACAGCTCACAGTTCGCTACTGCACATGTGGTGGCCCATTGCCCAGAAAGGTTTTTGGGGGTCTGGAGCAGATCAAATAAAGCAATGGATGTTTAAGATTGTACTGAAAATCAGGAAAAGCTGCTCTTCCTTCAGCTGCCAGAAACTTGTCTTGTAAACTGCTGATTCCTAACCAAAATTAAATGATTAATGAAGTCATCTCAGCAGAGTCTTGACAATAGACTGGATGCATCCTAGACCTCCATTCCTGCTCTTTTTCTTCTGTCCCTTCCTACAGTAGAAGCAGCCCATAGTCATCCTTAGGACAGCAATGTGCCAGCTTTGTGCACATTCCTGAGCAGCCCCAGCACAGTTCTGTGAAAGCCTAGAGAACCAATCCCTCAAGCAGAGGCTGTAAAAATAAAAGCAGGGACACCTGAACCGAACAGAAAACTTGAACATATGAACTAACAGGGGACCTGTCCCAAATTTTCCTCTCCTTTTATTCTTTGTTTGCTCTCCAAATCCTCTCTGCCAGCTATCAGCAAAAACAACCTGTCCTCTGGTTGTGGGGAAGAACTGAAAAGGCATTACAGTGACTTTCCAGCTGGAAAGAGGACCCAGGGCCTGCAGCAGCCCCCCACAAGAAGATGTCTAATTGAGAACAGATCATCTGTGGAACTTCTTTCAAGAAGCAATTCTGAATCCAATCTCTAAAAGTTGTAATTAAAATAATGACAACTGCTTTTGGGGCAGAAATTGGTCTCCACCAATCTTAAAAGAGAAGCCTCAGGAGCACATGTCAGAATGAAGCTCTCCTGAAATAAACAAGCCTACACCTAGAAAAGAACAAGCAGTCACCACTTGAAAGCCACACCAGGCCTGTACCTCTTCCCACTCTATGCTTGCATAAGAAGATTCCTACAAAAGACAAAACCAATTTGGTCATTTTTGTTTGCTACCATCTTCAGAAATACGTACAAAAATGTCAGTATCCTTCTTTGGAAGCAAAGGGATGGCAATACAGCTTAGTCACTTGGAGGGCATTTATTTATTCTTCCCACATTCTCTTCAAGAACTGCCAAAGGGTTTGCTAGAGGCCTCTCCTAGACTAAAACTTTTGAGAAGGTCACAGGGACACACTTTCACAAATTTTCCAGATTTTAAAGTCAATTTAAAAAACAACAAAAAAAATTGTATTTTTTTTTAAAGATATGTGAATACAAATCAGTACCACTCCATAGCAAGTCAGGTCCACTTGTCTGTGACATAAGTATTACTGGGTAGGTACCATAACAGGAGCCTCTTCCTTTTTGGAAATTTTGACTGCTTGCAGAATACAGGGCTGATCATTCAGCTGCAAATGTCAGTACTGCCTACAATGGCACTTTTGCATGTTTCTCATTGAAAACAAAATCAAGCAGTCATTTAGCTGGAAAAAAAAAATTGTTCCATGTTGTGGAATCCACCACTTCCCTGGGGAGATTACTCTAATGGCCAATTGTTCTCTCTCTGAAAAATTTTCTTCTTGTGTCCAACTGGAATGTCCCCAGTCTTACCATAAGCCTTTGTGTTTTCCATGTGATTCCTTGTAAAAAGGGAGTCATCTTCTTTGTAGCCACCCTTTGAATACAGGAACACAGTGATAAGGTCTCCCTCTAAACCTTATTTTCTCAAGGCTAAACAAATCCCATTGTCTCAGCCTTTCCTCCCAGTGAAAGCTTCCCAGTCCCTTGATCATCACTGTGGCCCTTCCCTGGACCTTGTCAGCCTGTCCACATCTCTTTTGCATAGCGGGCAATAAAATTGATCATATTATTCCTGGTGTGGCTGAACAGAATGGGATAATGACTTCTTTCTCTCTGCCCTTGTTGATGGGATTGACTATCCCATTGGATTTCTTTGCCTCAGAAGCCCATGTTCACCCACACTGACCTTTTTGTTCAATGGGACCCACAGGTCCCTTTCCACAGAGCTGCACCCCACATGGGCAAATCCCAGACTGTGCTGGACTCTTGGATTATGTTTTCCCAGGTCCAAGACCCTATGTTAGTCTTTGTTGAACTTCACAAGATTTTTTTAGCCCAGCCTTCCAGCCTATCCAGGTCTTCTTGCAGCTTGGCTCTCCTGTCCCAAGTGTTTACTTCCCCACTCAGTTCACTATCATCAGCAGACTGTCGCTGGAGACATTTAATGGTTCAGTAATAATGATATAGAAATCTCTCAAAGTACTCCTTTATTCATGTTATTATGTTTCAACCCATAAAGGTACCACGGAAGGAGGCTTCTGTTATCCAGGAGCTCCAGAACTGCATGAAGTAAACAAATAGGAAGCTACTGATTAATTTCAAGCCTAAAGAAAAGTACAGTAATTTCACAATTATAAGCCACACCTGATTATAAGCCGCACCTCCTAGTAGCTGGATAGACCACAGGATTTGTCCATATATAAACCGCACCTGAATATAAGCCCCACTTTCTTGGTTTTTTTTG
>VRYO01002297.1:30092945-30137042 GCA_009812075.1 Sialia sialis
AAAAAAAAAAAAAAAATCCTGAGCAGTTCTTGGACAAAGACCTGGGATTAGCAAGTGAAAGACAGCCTTCCTTTTAACCCCTTTGTCACTTCTACACAGAAATGCTGCTTTGTGCTTGAGGACTCCACAGCTTTGCATGGAGAAGGAGGGGGGCGGCGGGATAAGTGGCACGGGGTGTTTGAAATAAAGGTTTAATTGTGGCAGGATTTCAGATTTTCATTCATTCAAGCACTGTGCGCCCTTTTGACAGTGGGGGTTTGTTAATTCCATCACCCCTATACATCTAAGCCACTTACACATTTTCATTTTCAAGCCAAGAGGTTAAAATTGGTAACATTTTAAAACTTAGTATTAATGTAATAAAACTGATCTCCGCTCAACTAGTTTACCTCCTTTGGCTAACGCTATTTACCGTGGTGTGCACTCAGAAGCTTTTGAGCTATGTGTGTGGCTTGCACCATATGGCTGCATCAGGGGAGCCTTGACACTTACACGCCAGAGATGCTACCTCACTTCCTTCCTCCCTCACTTCCTCCCCCGCTCCAAACCCAGCTCTTTTTTTCTGCTGTTCTTTCCACATCCTCTCCCAGTGCTCAAAACCCTCCTTCATTTTCCAGTCTATTAACTGTCTCCACCCTGGAGATCTGCCCTCTTTGAAGTCTCCAGCTCCCACATGTTTCCCTTCTGGGACCTATGTCACTGTCCCACTTCTGATGGGGCAAGAAGTAACTTCCCCTTCTGTCGCTGGCCCACATGAAATAAAATACAGAAGTGGCCCAGTGGTGCACTGAATCCAGCTTGGATAGAGTTAACTTGCTTCATCGCAGTCTGTATGCCACTGTGGTTTGTGTTTGTGACTTGAACAGTGTTAAAAACATAGCACTGCTACTTCTGAACAGTGCTTGCACATTATTAAAGCCCTCCAAGATGCTTTTTCAGGATGAGAGGAAGGTCATCTCCGTCCAAAGGAGCTTAGCAAGCCCAGGTCACCTCCCTCATCTGAGCCACATGGAGTCTTTTGCCCCAGAAAAACTTCATCCTTTGGACCTTGCTATGAAGCAAATGGACCCAGAAAAGTGGTAAGCCATATTTCAGTCTCCCTCTGCCCACCCCCTATCTATAGGTTAAAGCAGATAATCATATGAGAGTATTGAGTTCTTTCTACTACCTACATGTATGTGTGAAGTCTGTTTTACCACTTACATAAAAATTTAGATCTTTAGTACGCATCATTTAAAAAAAAATAAACTTGTCATTTAGCTAATGAAAGGGAGCTATTTGATAAAACTTGATAAAGCTTCCTGTCTGAAGCTGAGCTGAGCTGCAAGAAGTTGAGGGCTTACTCTTAACCTAGAGTGAATGCAAAGCAACAAGGCACAGCTTAGACCAAGAAGGGTCTCAGACAGTAACTGGTAATTAACACTTGTCACAAGCTAAAATTGTGCACTGAAAGTGACAGCTCAGATGACTAAGTGTAATTGCTTAATGACAGTAAATCGACCAGGGCTCCAGGTAGTCAGTCTTTTTGATTATCATGAGATCAGAGGGTAATAGAGTTGGGAAGGAAATTTAATAGGTCAGACCAGGTTGCCCAGGGCCGGACTGGACAGCAAAACCAATGAACCAAAGAGATACAATTTTTCAAATTTTTTACTGTTACTTCTGCAGGTTTGCACAGTAACCAACTGTACAGCTGTGTAACATTGACAAATTTCTTCAGTTACACAATGTAAAATAAAGGAGTACCAAAAAAAGAGCTTAAACTGCTTTAATTCTGCTTACCATGTAAGCAAAAGCAGGGGTTTTATCCCTCACTGACTTTTAGACCAGACTATTGCTTCCACAGGAAAGCACCATGATATGCCAAAGCTTGATACCTGCTGCAAAATTGCAGTGAGCGACCCAAGGCTCCCAGAGAGTTCACAAGGGGCCACAAGAGGCACAGCAGTTCTGGCATTTGTGGCACAATGCAGGACCAGAACCAACAGCACAGCTCATTCTCCCTCCCTCCCCAGTTCCCTTTTTCCCAATTATGAAGGCTGGCTGTACAGGGATAAACACAAGGATCTTCCTCAGGTTCCATCTTACTTGTCATCCCAAACCAAACAGCAACTGAGCATCTTCTGAGCGCTGCAAGATCAATTCATAACTGATCATGCAGCGCCAGGCAGGATTCATCATGCAGTGTACTTTTCCTCTCCCTGTTTTTTCGCTTTGTGGTAGTGGTTGTAATCATTATACAGATCTTTAAAGACCTCCCTGACGCCTGCTGGGAGCGATGCATTTAAGAACTTGATGTCCCGTTCAATGCAAAGGTCAAGGATGTGATATATTCCTTCTGTGAGATGTGCCTTCACAGCTGGGTGCAGAGTCACCTACAAGAACAACAAAATTGCCTTAAACTTGAAGACAGAAAAGGAAGAAAACACTGTTTCCACAGTCAGTGTACATTAAATGCTGACAATGTTATCCTTTGCATCAGACCATCTGGAACAGCCCATTAGATAAAATTCAAGATTTTGACTTGTGCAGTATTTTCCTGAATTTTGCAAATATATTTTGTAAAACAAGCACAGCCCTTGCAGTAAAATCCACAAGAGTACTATACATATTGCTGCAGTGGCAAAGACACTAGTCATCCTGGAATCACATGGACACTCCTTAGCACAACAAGTCTAATTTAAAAAAACCTATAATACTTGCCTTGGATTATACATTTCAGTAGATTCTGTATGTCTCCTATAGGCTGTATGCTATTAAGTCAGTTTCAAATGAGCACTTCCTTTAGGCTAATCTCTCATTTACATTGAGTAGTCAAACAACTTTAACTTATTACTTAACAATTTCATATTTATCTAACAATTTCTTTTCTGAGTCCTTCAATGTATCTGCCTTCATAAAAGAAGCCTTCAAAAATCTCAGGAGATGTATATTTCCTTAATCTATTTTAACACCAGGAATCAAGTACCTTGCCAGAAGTCATGCAGAAAGTTGCAGGAATACAAGAAATGACTCGGGATTCGGCACCCTGTTCCAGCAGGACCACCACTAACAACAAGGAACATTAGTGCTGACTCTGGAGCCCTCTGCTGCCCTAGGCTAATTGAAATTTGTCCTGTGCTCACAAATCACTTGCTAAATACTTCACTGCTCAAGACAGTGCTGGCCTCTGGCACCATCACATTATTTTTGCTGCAGAACCATGTCTTATCTTTGCTGAATCCCAAAATTAGCTTTATGCCTCCAGATGTGAGCCTCTGCACTCCAGGCCTAATGAAAATTACATAAAAAGCTGTCATTAAAATTCAGGCTTCTTTCTTCCTTAGGCAACTAATAAACTTTCTACTAATGAAGTGCACTCCTCATCAGTGTGACAGGCTCCCACTTTCTTTCTGCCCTAAAAGTGGAACAGCTACTATGTTTTGTTAGATCCACTAACATAGCAGGGGAAAACATTTATCAGGCATTAAGGCATATAAGACTTCCTTTAGATCTGCGACTCTGAAGAGTTTGCATGTCCAAGAGGTTGTAAATTTTTCCCTTCTCTGTCAGTTGATCAATTGGTTTGTTTACAACAGATGTTATTTCTCCCTACACTGTGCAATACAGTTGGAGAACAGCTGAGCATCACAGCTCCCAGTGAATGCACTGGGCTGGGTTCTCTCTTCCTAGGGCAGAAAAATGACTGCAGAGAATAAGGACAGGAAAACCCACAGCTATTGACAATATGGACCAGATGGCTCACTTGGGATAAGCAGTTCAGAGCTGCAGTTAATGGAATTGCATCCCTCACATCACAAATTCATCTGGACCCATGCCTTATTTGAGCCATTCTTGCTGTGCAGTTTCCTATAAACACAACACCAATAACACCATGGGAAGCAGAACCAAAGATTTAAACAGCTGCCACTTCTGGCTGGTAGTTAATTATACTTGTAAGTGTTTTATGGTCTATACAGTTAGCACAACCAATTTGTCAAGCATTATAGAGCTTTTGATGTGAGACATTAAATGTGTGAAGAGGTATTTCTCTATTGCTGAATTAAGCAACAGCTCACAGGCAACAAGCAGAAAGCACTGTCAACAGTATGAAAGAGATGCCACTCACTGCAGTAAGGAATCTTTCTAGATTAATACAAAATAATTTGTGGTATAAAGAGGAAGCACTGAGGGAGCTGTTACACAACCACTCTAGGGTAAGTGACTGCTTAGGCCATTAGTTTTCATCAGTTCTAGTTTGCAGACCCTTAAAAGGGTTCCAGTAAGTGTGGAGATGCCTACACAAAGATTTAAATCTACTAACATGTTTTTCTCTTTATCTCTGATGGACCCTCAGGGTCTTCATATCACAGGAAGAAAGCCACTGATCCTGACTTGGAAGAGATGAATGGTTTAAGAGTTTTTCTCTCCCTCTGCAGAGCAACATGAAAGATGAGTACATGCCCCATTTAAGACAGGCATCCGAGGCCCCCCCTCTCCTCTGATATCCATCAATTCTCAGCAGTCTAATGAGCAAATAAATCATCACCTACTTGTGATCTATCTATTCTGTCAGACAGAAAACACTCCTTTGCCACAGTGCCTGGTGGCTCACTACACCAATTTCCCCTTCCACACTCAAAGGTTCCATGCATACATTACTGATCCGTGGTCTCAGCTATCATCCATCACTTCCCATTTCCCAGTGAACATCTTGCACAAAACTTTCCTAGAAGTCTCATGAGACTGTGTACTCCTGCTAACACTGAGACAAGCATCCTTTAAACTTGAAAAGGTTGTTTGACAAGTCAGGCTTTCAGACTTACGTTCAGTGATGACCAAATTACAAAATTCACAAATGGTTAAAGGGAACAGAAGTCGTCTTAACAGCAATTATCCCTCTGCTGAACTACTATGTTCACTATGTAAACAACAGCCAACTAATCAGGAACACTAAATAATATGGCTAAAATCTGACATCTCTCACTGTTTTGCTGCCCCACCCTATCCCTCCCTTCCCCCAAAAAAACAAAAAAGGAAAAAGATGGGCAACAGAGAAGGCAGCAAAGTTGAATCTCTGTAATAACCTTCGTGTTTAGTTACACTGGTTATACCACAATCCTTCAGAAACATAGCACCAGTTAGGATTTTTTTTGTAAGAGGGCCTAAAAACAGACTAAAATTCTTTTCTGTATTTCAGCCCATGCCCAGGCCAGAATCACAAATAATGAGTTTGCAGATACTTGCACCATAAGCAGTATTTAAACCCCGGTGAAATCTAAATCTATTGGGCTGAAGAAAATGACAAGCTGAAGTTACTTTTGGATGAGTGAAAACACTGATCTGGCTCTGGCATCCTTAAGAGCTGAAGTAGCTGCTTTCAGTAAGGATCAGAATTATATCTTTGGTACAGAAGGAGAATTACAGAAAAGCTAACATTTCTTGTCTTGGTAACATTTTTTCCATTAACTTAATCATTTAGACCACATTAAAAGATATTTTCCAGGAGAATCTCCACCATTACTTTGCCAGATGGGGCCTTAACTGCTATCAGTCCTGGACAAGTGAGGGTATTTGGGAGATTAAGCTTAACTACCAGAAGTATAAGGAAGACATTTTTAACAGTGGTGGTGGCAAAACTGTGGAACAGGCTGCCCAGAGAAGGGGTGGATACCTCATCCCTGGAAACATCCAAGGCTGGATGTGGCTGTGAGCAGCCTATCTATTTCAAGATGTCCTTGCTCATTGTAGAGGACTTGGACTAGATGACCTTTAAAGGTTATCTTTCAACCTTTTAACCCAAGCCATCCTATGATTCTATGAAGAAAAGCAACACCCAACATGACACTAAAGCAAAGCAGCTTTGTACCTGGGAATCACACTGCTTTACCTTAAAATAAAAAACCCACAGCCCACACCTTTAGATAATTTTCCAAAAATTTGGAAAGAAAGATTCTTTCTCCTGCATAATGTAACAACCTGGATCAAACCTGTATCTCCACGAGGCCTAACAACTTCTGTAGCTTCACAAATTTTACAAAATTTAACAGAGTTGCCTTTGGAACAGAAACATCAAAGCTAGGACAATACTATGGCACTTTCAAGATGAATGAGAACATACCTTCTGCAATTCAGTCACATACTGAGCCACCATGAAAGCAGAAAACACAGTGAAGTTTTCCATTTCTGCAGCAATATGAGTATACATCCGTTCCACCAAGTGTGCACATTTCAGAATCACTTCAAACTCATCCATGTTGCCTAAAACACAAAGTGAGATGCAGCCTGGCTTAAAAACATTTAGGGAAAAAAGCCCAAAGAATCAGTCTTCCATGATCCTTGAACTACACAAGGCCAAGGACAGCTTGCCTATTTTATCATCTTTTTTTATCAAGCCACAGCTAGAGGCCCCCCCACAATACACAAAATACATCTCTTAGAATGACTATTTTGTAACAGCACACTGATTCCAATTTCATGTGCACTGCAAGACAAAAATTACTTGTTATACATGTTTAAGTGCTCTAAACAGTAGTTTTGGTCCCTGCCACAATTCAGTCCCAACTAGCATTGTGGAGGACAGAACAAGGAGACAAGAAAATTGTATTCCCTACCTACAGAAAATCAGAAGACATTTCTTAGAAACAGCATAATAAGTAAGCTTTCTGATGAGATCTATTATGTGGAATATAGCTACATCACTGGAGATATCTATAATGAGACTAGTGAGATCAGCTGAGAATTAACTCAATGGGCAGAGAATGAAGAAAGCTAGTACAAACAAGGGAGAAGGGAAATCCAGAAATTACTTTCATGTTACCTGTTACAAAAACAGAACAATCCTGCAAAGATAAACTGCGTCATTTTCAGCTTGAGGATGCCATGCACCTGTAAGCTTCCTATGATGATTTCCTTATGCAAATATAGTGCAGAAGCAAGAAAATTCTCCAAATTTGGCACCAGTTTAACACACCTTTTCCTCTATCACTGAGCCTCAGCTATTATATTCCTCTACAATACATATATACACTTATATTGGCCCACAGCTGTGGGCAACGTATCAGCTGAGATAAATCTGAACATGGCACAGACTGTAGGACATCAGCAGAAAGCTGGGATACAATCAGGCAGTGAAATCAACCATTAATGACAGGGTATTTGTGTCCTGACAATCTTAATCATTGTGGACATCTCTGACTTGTCTACTTTGACTATGTTAATTATTTAACAACTTCCACTAAGAAGTCTGCTTTTTCCCCTTGCTCTTAGGATATTTAATTACTCTTAATCCAAATCCTTGACCATACAGATTTATCACCTAATTCCAACTGATCCTTCAGATACATATAGAGTTCTTATGCTTAGCACAGAATGGTGACAACTCAGCTCTGTAGTAAACATAGGTCCAATCTCAAGAAATTCCATTTAGTAGCATCCATTTGGGATTACAACTCACACATATTAGCTTGAATCACTGGAGCTCACAGCCACCATGCTTGCAGACACAGGGGTTGATAGGCAGAGCAGAAATAGGGCACAGCAACCCTTACTACTTCCTGTCTACTTTCCAGCCAGGCAGTGAAGAATAACTTATTCACCAGAAGCAATGCTGCCTGCATGCAGGTCCCCGGGAGCCCCAGTTATCTTCCCAAGCCCACAGCACTGCAAAGCTCACCCCCCATTTTTCATAAAGGACAGATAGAGTTGATAGTTTCAATGCCACAGCTAGGTTTTGAGAACTTTGTCCTGTTCAGCATCTCCTCTTCTAGAGTACATATACATAATGCAAAGGTGGACAAGACATGGTACCTCTGTCTTCATTCTGATGTCCTTCATGCATGACAGAAACAACCAGACGATGGAAACTGCACAGAAAAGATGGTGTTGCTTTCAACAGCATCTGAAAAAGACAGGAAATAAAAACATCTGAGATTACATAGTAGAGGGAGTGGAGAGGGAAGAAACTATCTTTTCATTCTGCATCCTGAGACATTTGTGCTTCTAGAATCAATCACAGAAAAAGGAAACATTTTTTCTAACCTAGAATCAGATGTTCAAAAGGAATCCCCTGCCAAAGAACAACAATGCAAAAACAAGCAAAGCAGAACAAGTGAAATTATGTGATTTTGAGATTCCCAGCCTTTTAAATGACAAACAGTACAATGCACTTTCATACTATCAAGACAAAACATTTCAAAACCATATTAAAAAAATTTCTATCACTAATATGTTTGCTCTTTCAAACTTTTTCCCCTTCTCCCAGCCCCTCACAAATATACCTTTGGATGACACTGCACAATAGAGAAGAGCACTTCATGGACTCCCAGGAAGACACCACGATACTCTTCTATCTTCAGATGATCCAGAGGGACCACTAGAAGAATGCTGAATGCCAATGAAACGTGATGTGGATTCACAAGAATCCCTTCTCCCTGCCTTAGCAGAGCTGCTACCGTCTCTAGAATAGGTATAACTATGATGGAAATCAGTGACGGATCCTGACAGGCCTCTTTGGTTTGCAGCTACAAGACAGGAAACAATGAGAAATCCATTAGCCACTTATCACTAGTGCTGGAACACCAGAGAACCCTAAGGCTCTGACTGGAATAAATGGAACTAGACCTGTACTAGCTGGATTGGCAGGGAGATTCCTGCATCTGAGCCACTTTCATGCAATTGTGCCCTGTGTGAGGATGCATATGATGCATTTCAAAAAAACACTGCTGTAGGCATAGCTGGAACAGCAACTATTCCCCAGTCCTCCCCCAGAGCCCAGCACCTCTTTGCACCTCTTCACATGAATCCAATCATTCTTCTACATGTATGCAGACATACGAAAAAAGGCAAAAACTGCAAGCTTACGATTCCCAGGCACTGCAGAACCAACCTCTGATAAATTCTTGCCTAGAGATATCATCCCAAGAGAAGAAAAACCTACATCACTAGATTTATATGCTGCACAAATGAAGGGCAGGAAAAACGGGTTTGATAAGTTTCCCTTTCATAATTCTGTGAATTTATATAATTACTATTTTCTATAAGCACTTCTTAAATTTTGTTTTGCTGCTGTTGGCTTCTGCTGCAACACATGGTTATCTTCTCCTCTGGAAAGGAGGAAGGACAGGAGTCAGACTCTACCCTGCTGTCTAACAAGTTTCTCCCAAGCTCCATATTACATGGTGTAGCTCCATAAAATTATTGTGTATAAGAAATGGATGACCTGCACACTGCACTCACAGGAGATTTACCTGAGGACGGAGGAGAAAAAAGGATCTAGACAAAAACGTTCAGATAAATCTGGCATTGTTCCTATGTGCCTCTGTGCACCACTAGAGACTCTAACAGACAGGACGGATAGGTAATGAAATTACAGTGAAGAGATACTTACAGCTAAAGCTGTGATGATCTGTGGGCTGGCAAACCAGAAAGCTTTCTCTTTGTCTCCACTTAATGGGCAACTGAGCAACAATTTGGTTAGCGTAACAGCTGACAATACTTCCTGCAGAAAGCAGACAGATCATCAGTCAGGGGTACAAGGCACACAGGCCCCTTTCAAGAACAGAAGAGCTCTTCCAAGGTCAGTGGCACTTTTTAGCATTACCGGAGCCTCAACACATGAAAGGCCACCCACCAACACCTCTCTTTGGAAATTGTGAAGCCACAGCTCAAGAGAATTCAACGCACTGAGCGGCACTAACCCAAATGCTCCACAATCAATTTACTGTAGAAAAAGGCTTACACGACTTTTAAGAAAGGAAAGCCTTTTTATACAACTGCCACTAGACAACACAGGGAAGCACAGGCAATACAAGGATATCAGTACACTACAAATTAAGAATATTGCTTTTGGCAGTGGTGGGGTTTTTTTACCTGCTAGTTGTTTATACAGCCTGATAAAAGAAGCATATTGCAAGCTACATTCAGTGGCAGGAATTATCTGTGCGGTTTAGGAATTTCAGATGCACTTTCAAAAAGATGCATTAAGAATTGATGCAGCACATCCACCTCTCTTTCCGACAAATAAGACAGGGCTAGACTTCCCTGCAAGTTTAATCCAAGTGTCATTCTCAAGCCACTGGGCTCTCTATGGAGCATACAGCTGACTTTCTTGCCAAAAGCGTTCTATACATCACCACTGGTGCTTAAGCTGCTCTGAAGAAGGGAACAGAACTTAAAAAGATACTGCGTACTATCTGGTTATTGCTGAATAATCTTTAGAGCAACAAGTACCAAAAGGATAGGCGCAGTTTTAGTTTTGGTTTTACTTAAAAATGCCAGCACTTCTAGAAGTCCCTTTAACCTTGTAAAAAAGAGCCACAAACACTGACTGCTGGTATCTGTTGTGCAAGAGGTCTGAGCAGCAAATAGGAAAGAGCTTTCAGCATGGCCTGTAACACCACAGCTGTGTGATTTCTATTGTCAATACATGGAATCGAGACTGCTAAGCCTTTAAGCTGGACAGAAAGTATTTTTGAGTAGGTTTGCATAATCTTTCCACCTCTCAATTTATATACAGAACATAGCACAGTCACCAAGCTCCTATCCATGTAAATTAATTTGACCTGACCAATGAACATAAAGCAGGAAGAAGAAAAAAATGTTTAACAAATGTCATTCAGCCAACAACCTTTTTTCGAGATAGAGCAGACCGCGAAAGGAAGTTGACAATACATTAAGCCTTACTTTAGCCTTCTGCTGCCAAATATTCCTCACTTCCAGTCCCTGCAGCATCAGCCTCATTATGGCATAAAACTCCTCAGCAGAGCAGTTTCCCAGCACCTTGCCAAGCACCTCTGTCAGCTCCATCTCCACACTCTGGATCACCTGGATTGTAATTGCAGGACCTGCAATTCAAGAGACAAAAGCAATCAATTCCCAAGACAAGGACTTCCACAGATAAGAACAGGGTAAACTGAAAATAAAACGGCTCTGGAGATACTTTTTTAACACTCAAATACATGGAGGGCTTGATACTTTATCTTTCCCCACTAGTGCAATGACTTGATGATCTCAAGTATATCCTACCCTCAGGTTCACAGAGCAGTCATCAAAGCAATAAAAAGTCCTCAATATTACAGAAAGACCACACCAAAGCAGCTGCACAAGCCAAGAGAGCAGACTAAACAAGCCACAGGTCTTTTCTACAAATGGTGGCCAGAGTTACATCACAAAAGCATAAAGCTTTTTTTTAAGACTACTTAATGGCAATACAAACACTGAGATCACAATTATAGTTCACTTGAAGAGTAGGCTCCAAAGCAGGGTGTGCACACCCCAGAGTGTGCACAAGACGATTCACTGGGGAGTGGGAATAATAAATAAAGTGTCTTTAACAAATATAAAAAGATATTTAAAATAGTAATTATTTCATCTTTATCTCATGTTTTTAAAACACTTTCTGTATGTGTGTGTGTGTGTGTGTGTGTGTTTTGTAATGTACATAATAGAGTAGCACATGTATAATTTATAAGTAAATTATATTCAGGCTGTATGTTCAATTTCTTAGTTTTTTTCAATGATAGTTGTGTGCAATCAAAAACGTTTGAAGACCACAGCACCAGAGCATGCCAGTAATAAGTCTGACAAATTCCAGCAGTTAGAAGAAGTCAAAGAGAACAGTTATGCCTGCTCTGTGCTCGTCTCTCTTCCTGAATGAGACAATATAAAGGAGCCATTAGGTCCCACAGCTGCAGCAGAGGTTTTTCATGTAATCTCCAGCCCTGGCTCTTTATTTGATGAGGATAAAGGACCTGCCAATATCCCACTGAATTTATCAGAATTACCACATGGTGTTCAGCATCTTTAACAGTTAGGTAGCTTCCACTGATCTATAAACTCGCCTACCAGATAAAAAAGCAGATGAGTGTTTTACTCTTAAGATCTGACCCGGTGCAAATCAGCTGCTTCAGTGGTGCCTACTATAAGAATTACATGAGCAGGACACTGCACTTCAGCCCTATCTCCAGAAGTATTGCCATGCTCCATTTATTATCAAAATGTTCTACCAGGGATGAGTAACGCGGAACCTCAATTTTATTAAAATGTTAACATGCATCAGAAGATCATTACCATATTAGATGGTGACTGTGGTCCAGGTACCACAATATTGTCTCCTTGAAAATTTTCCTGTTATGAATCTAGGATAGATAGCCTGCTGTTTTAACACAAGTCAACAAATACAGACTTTTAAAGAAGCCGTATATTCTTTGCTTAATGGCTTTTAACTCACAAAATTTGCAAAGGAGGTGGAGAAAGAGAGTTTTCATACCAGAGAGAAGCTTTTTTATAGCAAAAACAACCATGACTGCAGTTTCTTTTCCAGGATACAGCTCTGGCATAGAGCAGAAGACGGTCAGGAACTGCAAAGCAAACTGAAGGAACTGCAGATTATTCCCTGCACAGGGCAGCTCTTTCAGTATCTGAGAGTAAAACTCTCGGTACAGTTTAAAACGGGGCTGCTCCAAAAACCCACTGGGCTCCTTCTGCCAGTCCTTGACAGGATGGCTCAGATCTGCTTTAAGGAGAGTAGTGACAGATGGTATGAATGCTAAAGGCAAAAGCTGGTTTGGGGTGTTACTCTGAAGACCACGTTCAACAGTTCTGACCATGTGCAGAACTACTGGTTCCAACAGAGCAGAGAACACATCTGCAGAATGCAACCTCTTTTCTGGCAGCTGCTGGAGGTACAGTGTGATGACATGACAGAGTGTGGTGAATGCTGTAAGCAGTAAGTGCTCAGCTGCGGGATTCCAGTTTTTCCAGTCTTTGCTTTTCACTGCACCTGTGTCTGGCCTGCTGCTCACCAGGAAAGATATGAACTTTTCCAATTTGAGCTTCACACTTTGTCTTCTTTCAATAATCATCTGAAGAAAGTTTTCCAAAAACTTTTGGACTTCCTGGACATACTGTGCCCAAACAGGAACAGTAAAGACATCAGTGAAGAATTTGCTAGCTGTAAGCTGGGAAGTCATGACAGCCTCAAGAACATTGCTGGCATGTAACACCTTAAAAACAGAGCTGACATTCCTTCCAGCTTGCAGGCATCTCAGGAGATGGAGGCAAGTCCTTAAAACCTCCAGCAATAACAACTTGTTGCAAGAGCCACTAGCCCTGGTATTAACTAGCAGGGACAGCAGCACCAGAAAACACCGAGTACAGTCAGAGGGAAGGAAACTGTCTAATTTCAGAAGAGAAACAATTTTTAGCAAACCCAGGCATCTTTGTAGCTGATGGTCTTTCAGGATGACAGGGCAGCCATTTTTTGCTAACGATACTATACACTGGGCAACTTTCTCCAGTGTTTTCCAAGACAAGCTCAGCTCATCCTTCAGCAGTTTGTTTTCTGATGGTACTTTCGAAGGGTCAACAGTTTTGCAAGGAGCCAGAATTTCTTCATGCCAAGGAACATTAGTCACAGACAGCTGCTGAAGTGGCAGATCTACTGAATCCCTGGTAGCAGTGGGCAGCACCATAGCAAATTGATTAATAAGATGGGTCAGAAAAGCACAATGCAGGACCTTCATTTCTGGTAGAAGAGAGCTGTGGATAAAACCAACAGATATCTTTGCAATGCTGATGGAAGGCTCCTGGTCTGTGGCAGCTTCCTGAGCTTCAGCCAACATCAACGTCTCTAGAAGCACTTTTGCAATGTACTCTGCATCTTTTAAGGAAATATAGGGCAACAGGATGGTCAGGTTGGACATGACAAGGTGCCAGTGTGCTGTGGGGTAGCTAAGTTCAGTTATTGCGCTGATATCTCCATCCCACAGTTCAGATTCTCCTCTGCCCATGGCGGATCTTCCAGACTCCAGGATGAAAGCTGCAGCATGCTGCAAGGCCTGTAGGTCAGCTTCGGCCTGCATTAACATCATCTTCATTTTCTGAAGTGTGAGCAGTTCTAAGCAGTATCTACTAGTGGAGGCAAAACCACTTGCAAGTTCCATAACTCTCCTCCAACACTGCTCCTTCACACCAGGAAGAAGAGCTGAAATGCCCCATTTCCTTGCAGCAGGTTCAGTAACAGCCATTTCAGCCGTTGGAGACACGTATTTACTGCAGCTAACACCAAACAGAGTGTCTACCTCAACCCAAGTGTAAACAAGGAGGAGAGAAGCATCACTGGCCTTTCTTAGCCAAAGCTCTGACTTTTCTTTCTCTCTCCTACGAGCCTGCAGCAGCTCCATCAGTGGCTGAGTTATTCCCTTCTGTATGTTTGCCATCAAACGCTGAGTGCGAAGCACCACAGGGGAAGGAGTGACATCATCTAAGCTCCTCATGTTGAACAGAAAAGCATGCAGCACCGAGCACACTGACATCAGCTTCAAGGCCATGTCAATTGACCCTTCAACAGCTGGAATGATAAGGGTCTGGCATTTCTCCACAAAGAGACCCAGAATGTCCAGAATCTGGTTGGGTGGCAGTTCAAGAAGGCACTCACGAAGCTTTACTGTCAAGCCAGCAGAGAAGACAGGTGGCCTCAGTTCATCAACAGCTGGCCGGCAAATGACTGTCAGCACTTCTTCAAAGAGCCGTGGGAACTGCCTGAGCTTGGAGTAGGTCTGGAATATGGTGTTGATGAGAGTCTCCTGCGGCTTCTTTGTACATGGCTCAGAGACTTTGGCATCAATCCAAGCTGACGACACCAAGTCATCCAGGTCTGGCTCTACAATAAGGTGATTTAATGAAATCAAGAGTTTGAGACACCTGAACCAAGCAGGGATGGAAGCTTGGGAGTGTGTCAGCAGCATCTGTGCCAGCTTCCGGTAAAACAGAAACTGCACCTCCTTGTGCCGGATACGGTCACTGGCGACGTTATAGATATCATTGCTGAGCACCAAGGTCAGAAGCTGCTCCAGAGCAAGCAGCTCTGTGCTCCAATCCACAGGGGAGAGCACATCACTCCTCCCTGCCTCTTGCAGGTCAGAGAGCCTGAGACAGCCAAAAAGCCTGCTGAGCATGTGGAAACAGACAAGATAGTTTTCTGTCTTACAGTATGAGTCCAGAAAGAGCTTATACAGCAGGGACACCGAACTAGCCACAACCAGTCCATGGAGGGCAGGCTCACACAAGTCACTGCCCAGCTTGCTCTGCACTGTGTTGGCTGGCAGCAAAAGAGTTTTCAAACCTCCTTTCTTCTTCTCCTGGGGATCCTGTTCTGGCAGCAGCTCTTCTTTGTAGGATGAGAAAAGCTCAGGCTGAAATAACCCAACCTGAAGCAAAGTTTCTATTTGGCTTTGTATTTCTCTGCTCAGGTGCTGACGCACATGGTTGTCATCTGCTTGTGTCCAGCTCCTCCCAGTCAGCAAGTGCCTCAGGAGAAAACACGGCTGGAGCAACTGATTTGTTACTTGCCCAAACACAAGTTTTGGGTTGGGTTGCTGCCTCTGGATCAGTAAATACTGAGCAAAGGTAAGCTGGAGGACACTGAACAACTGGGAGCTCACAGCATTGTCAGAAGCCAGCTGCTGACATGCCAGCTTGGACAGCTTGCTGAGGAGATCAACCAAAAGCTCACATTTTGCTGTGTAAATGACGGACAGTGAAGGAGTAGAAAGGATGCCACTGGAGCAGCTCAGCAAGATGCTAATGTTCCGCTCTGTTTTTTCAGAGCATGCCTCTGATAATCTTTTGTTAATGACCTGAAAAAAGAAACAAAAACAAACCCCAAAAACCAATCAATTTAGCATAGAGAGATAAAAGCCCATCATAATGAACCAGCAAGGGGGGGACATGCCAACAGCTGCTGCTGGGCCTCTCACATCACAGGATTCAAACTAGAAGCTCCATTGTCCTTGCATTTGTTTGCACCACCAGATAAGTAAGGAAGCCCTCATGCATGTTACTGGCAACAACATATGACTATCCCTACTTGATACTAATAGTTCATCCTGCAGAAATGGACTAGGGATATACTTCTTCCCTTTTTGAATGGTCCCCAAAATTATGCTCCCAACAACAAAAAACCCACACACAATACACATCCCTGCTTTGATACAGGGAGCTTATTTAGTAAGAAAGTCCATGACTAAACATCACCTTTATATTTGAAAATGAGACAGTTTCTGATCCTGATATCTGGAATATGAAGGACTATTCTCTTTTCTCTTTGAGGGATACACATTTCTAGAGAAATAACATTGCATTTCTCTTCCTTTTCTCAAACTTTATGTGTATTTCCCTGCTATTTTCTCCTTCAACCCACTTTTGACTCGTTCCCTTTTCTCATATTCAGATAATGTCTGCAGACAAATTAAGTAACAATTTACAAATTTGCCTCCATTTTGTTAAAAACCTCACCTGTCTCCTTACACCTTATTGTGTATGGCTCATCTTCTCACCTGGAACACTGCTGGACTAACACAGACCCTTAAATTCTTCCCATTGGACTCTCTACCACCTCTGACCTTGGTGTTCAGGGTACCCTGTCCTGTGCATCTGACCTAATCTTCATCCAGACATGTTTTCATACTCAGACCACGTTTAAATTTGGCACACTTTCTGCGTAACATCTCTGAAGCATAGATTTCATTCAAGCAATTCTCCATACCTCACAGTTTGATTTCTACACGTTAAGACAATGTTTTCTTGCTTCCCTTCAATCTGATCAAAACTAAAAGGGTCATTTTCCCAGCCATTTTCACTGCCTTTGCAGCCACTCACTAATTCTGCCATGTTTAACCTTAGTGCTGCACAAATACAAACTGTAGTGCAAGACAGAAATAGAGAAACTTTCAGTATAGGTCCTGCAAACTATCAGATTAATACATACCTCATGCAACATCTGACACTGTGAGGAAGAGTCAAGTACTGTAAAAGACACATATTGCTATCCAGAATTTTGTCAGATATCCACAATTACAGTTACCTGTGCAATTGGAAAACTGAGACCAACTGTCTTCCCACTCTTTAAGAGATCCTGAAGTCTTTTACTATGAATAATGTTGTCAAGATATGCCCAGAGTTTTTCAACAACTTCATCCTCCAGTTCAAGTTTCTTGTTGTAGTTGGAAACCAATGTACGGCTTACCCAATCGAGTAAAACCTGTTAAGAGAAAGGAAAACAAGAAGTCTTCAACAACCCAAAACAGGAAAAAGCAAAAATAGGACAAAAGCAGTACCTCTTCACAGTTACAGCATTTGTGCCTTAAGAACTGTGCTACATCCAAGCAGAATAGACTCTGAGTGAGCAGAGAAGCCTGGCCAAAGGCTTTATTTCCTAAAAGCTTACACTCATTACGTAAAGTTGGACCTGTGCTTGCACATACTATCCCAAAACAGCTTTCAGGAGTGAACATCTTTAATCTGAGAACATTCTAATTCTAACAGTTGATACTGGTTAGCAAATGCAGTCTTTTAATTCAGTCCTCAGAGAATCAGCTGGTTTTCTCTTTCTCACAGTTGTTATTCCACTCACATCCTCCTTTCCATATGTTTAAATTCACTATGTAGAAATTCAGGCCTAGGAATTAAGATGGGTGCAAACTGCAAAAGGTTGAAATCTACTAATTACTGTTTTAAAACTGAAAGTGTGGTGTATGGCTAAGTTTAATATTCTGAGTAACGAAAATAACAAGAACCCAAAACAAAGATCTCTGATGTGCAAACCCTAGACCCCAAATCACTACCAGGGTTGGAGGAATAGGACAAGAAACCCCTAACCCAGGGAAAGACTGCACAGACCTTCAGGAAACAGGGTCAAAACAAAAGACTTAGGAGACAGGGTGGGTTCCAACAAGAGAAAACCAGATCACCTTCCAAGCAGCAGTCCATGAATCCACTGAGTGCTCTTTGCTCATGCACAACAAGTTATGAACACCAGAGAACACACACATAGTTCACAGTTAGTCTCCCCATCCCAAAGTTCTTGTTTTTAACTATGGCCAAAAGCATCTGACTTCAGAGCATCCTGTACTGCACGTAATACCAACGGCAATGACAGCTCTGAAGACAATGATTTCTTGTGTCTCTGCGAGACAGAACACAGGGACCACCCTCTCTACAAGAAGGCTTCTTCCATCCTGCACGAGTGCAGGTGCTGAAGCTACCTGCAATATGTTGCTAAAAAACCATTTCATGTAACGACAAAAATCAAGAGCTGATCACAATCCTAAATCAGCGCTATATTTACAGTGCTATCAGCTAGCTAGACGCTAGATCTGGATTTTAAGAACTGATTCATCCACAGCAGCAATCCGGCCACCGGTATTTTCTTCTTTCGTCACTGTCCACCACTAAAAAGTACTCACTTGCTCCTTATTAGGCAGGACGCACTGGTGAGAAACCCACGCGAACCGGGCTAGTTTGAGTTTGTCCTCCCAAGAAGTCTTGGAGCTTTTCAGCTTCAGGTAAATGCCGGAGTAGATCGCTGCCATGAGGGCGGCACGTGGGAGCAGCCAAGGGGCACACAGGGGTCTGGAAGACACGCCAAGCAAGGAGAAGGCGGTCGGACGGGCACTCCCCACGTGGCTCCGCTCGGGACTCGGGCCCCAAGCGCCCGTCCGCCCGCCAGCCGCCCGCCCGAGACCCCGCTCCCCAGCGCGCACCTCTCCCCACCAGCCCCCGCTCCCACTCGCCTTCCCCTCCGCTCGCAGGGCCGTCGCTGCCCACTCCCCGCACCCGGTACGGCCGGGCCCTCCCTGTCGGCCCCGGTCTCCGCCAAGCCGCGCCAGCCGAGCACCGAGCGCGGGAGGCGGCGCGCTGGGGGGAGCCCGCGCCCATTGGCGGCCAGAGGGCGCTTGCGCGGCCCCGGCCCCGCTCCCGCCCGCCCCGGCGTGTGTCAGCCGGGCCATGGAGCGGCCTCCGCCGCCCGCCGGGCCCCGGGCAGCACCGGCCGCGCCACTGGCAGCGGCCCGCAGGGGAGGCGGCAGCGGCGGCGCGCCCGCCGGCAGCGCCCGGCCCCGCTGGGCGCAGTGACAGCGCCCCCCGGCCGCGCCGGCCCCCGCCTGCCCCCCGCCGCCTCCCGCCGCCTGCGATGTTCAGTGAGTGAGGACCGGCCCGGGGCCGCGGCCCGGGGCCCGCACGGGGGGCGCGGGGGGTGAGGCCGGTGGCGGGAGCGGGGCCCGGGCGTCCCGCGGGCCGCCTCGTGGCGGAGGCCCGCAGGCCCGGCCTGGCCGGCGGCTCCCGGGAGGCCGGCGCGGGCACCTCGGGCACGGGCGCGGCCCTGGGGCAGCCCCGGCTGCGGACGGGGCTGGGCGCGTGCCCTGCGCCCGAAGGTCGTGGTGGGGGGGCTCTACTCGTGATATCCTTCTTTGCCTTGGAAAGTGCGTGGGTTTAGTGAGCGTTTTCTTATCGCGCCATCTCTCTTCCCTTTTCTTTTTCTCCTCCTTTTTTTCTTTTCTTTTTCTATTTTTTTTTTTTTAGTATTGACAGGAGAAGGCTTTAACTTTGCGACCCTTCAGCCGAGCGCTCTTCGGCCCGCGGACCAGCCCCAGGACAGGCGTGGGGCCCCGCAGGGCTCCCGGCCCTGGTGTCGCCCGGCAGGGCCCAAAAGCGAGCGGTGCCTGGTGCCGCGGCTCCGCTCGGCCCAGGAAGGGCCCGGGGGTGGCGGAGCTGCAGCCGAGCTGGTGTGCAGTGGGCTGGAGGAAAGCAGGTCCTGCAGAGGACATCGGTGAAGCGCTGCTTGGCACCGCCTTGGGGCCGCGGGGGGGTCGGGGGGAAAAATGTGAAATTGGCAAAGCGTCGTTCGTGGATGGGTGAGCCAGATTTCGGTCCAAATGCAAATGGATTCATGCTCTTTTACAATCACAGCTGTTCCCTCTCTGCCTCTTCACACGAATGCCACTGCTCAAGCGAAAGCCTTCTCCGTAATTTCTGCTATCCTATTTTCCTGTTTTGCACCACCATTCTCTCCGAGTCAACTTGTCATGTTTGCTCGCCTGTTCTTGTGAATTTCAGCTCCTGTATGTGCCACATCCCTTGGCTCTGAGTTTATGGTTGTGTCAATATCAGTTTGTCCTTATCTCATTTTTTCTGAATTTTTGTAAATTTCAGATTATCCTAATGTCCCAAAATTTAAAATTGAGGCCTATTTTTGTTCGTAGGCCCTAGACTTCACCTGTGGTGATTAAGGATAAAAGATTTTTTGCTGCTCACAACTGAGGCCTGACACAGAGTTCTTATTAGAGAATATTCAAAAGATGCTTTTGTTTTATGCTTTTATTGGGTTGGGGCTTAGGTGTTTTTTAACTTAGCTGTCTGATGCTCACAGGTCATTTCTCAGCCTGTTGGAAGAAAGAGATTGCTCTTCCGGTGTCAGGACAGGAATACTGAGTCTTTAAAAGCAGTGTTTCCAGTGCTAGTTTTTAAGCTCTTTTTAGTGTGTCTGTATTGGGATTATTTCAAGGCTGTGGAATCTGCCTAAACCTGTACCTGAAATGTAGCATAGGCGGGAAAATAATTTCCTTGGCCCAATGCTTAGTTCACAACTAATTTCCAGCTTTTCCAGGAAGGAGGAATTTGTGAAGTGTTTTGTGTTATTAGCCTCTGCTCTGTTTTTTTTTTTGTTTTTTTTTCCGGTGGTTTTGATTCCTCAGAAAAAAATTACCTTAACCTTTTTTCAGTGCTCCAGTTTGGAACACTGCAGAAGATGCTGCATTGTAGCTCTGCATTCTCACAATGTGATCTTTCCTCTCTCTCTCTCTCCTTCCTTATGTATTCTGCTTATCAGCAAAATTAGTTAACAACATTAGTATTTATTATTCTCTTTGGCTGTTCGAGGAGAATAAGACAGCTGGAACTTCTGAACAATTGTTTCAAGCTTTATGCATTTTGTGGCCAGGGAACTCTATATCTTTTCAGTTTGATACATATTTTGGGGATTATCTTCAGGTATGAGAGCTAGAGTCTTAAGATTAAAAGTTAAAAACGGCAGGCTTGTCCTTTTATGCCTTTAAATTCTGCGTCATTGACCTGTTGTGAATTGGCGTAGCTTGAACCAGGCTGAAGGCATTTTGGTAGGCCATCTCTATTTTATGATACACTCTAATTTTGATAAAGGGCTCAATAAGGAACATTTGTGGGAGTGTTGGTTTTGCTCTTGCACTTTTCATGAATGCTTTTCCTGCCTCAGTGGCATTGTTCTTTGTAATGCTGAGTGTGAAGTATAAAGGCAAAGCGAAGGAAGAAGCAAAGAGCTGAAATTAGAGTATGGGTGACAGTGGGTCTGATGCCAGTGGGTGTTTCTTGGGGAAGAAGCATTTCCTTATGGTAGTTCCTGTTGTGTCACCTGGAAGTAAGGAAAAAATCTCCTTGAGATACTGCTGCTAACACCCCCTCTGTGGCTGCAGGGGGGACAACATAGGAGAGCAAGAAACTATAGATGGCTTTAATGCCCGAGTCTGAACCTGGGCACATCACTTGCACTTGAGTCTGTGCTGCTGGCTGAAATGCAGAATGGTAGCAATATATTGTGAAGCTTAGTTAAAGGTGTTCTTTTGGAGAGTGCTAACTTGCTGGTCCATCCTTGTGTCCACTCTTGTTTGTGGTCTTGATAAGAGTTCTGTCTTTCCTACAGTTTTGTGCAGCAGAAGTGTTACATTTGAGACAGTGTCTCAGCTATAACTTCTTTAATTGCAGGGAAGATGAAAAGGAAGTTTTCTTTTGGAGTGAAAAAAGTTGTTGAAAAACTTCTGTTTTAATGGAAATGCTTTGAAAACTCCCACCTGTTGATGCCCCTTCCCTACCCTCAGCAGTTATATAACCTGTGGGAACAAATGGGAATCTTTTTAAGGTTTTCAGCCAAGCATGTGGGTTTGCAATTCCACGTATCTGTTGAAAGTGAACTGTTGCTGAAACCTTGCATCCTCATCCACTTGTACTGAACTTCACAGAAGGGCTATTGTTCTAATAAGTGGAATAAGCACTAAAGTATGCATGGGTATTAGAAAAAACTAATTTATAATAACATTTTTAAAGCTATCCTTTTGGTAGAAATGATGGTTCTTACAAAGGGACGAAGGGCACCCTTGTCTCTCTCAGATAAGTTCTTTCATCAGATTTAGCTGCTCAAACCAGGAAGCACTAGCACTCAGGAAACATTCATGTCATTTAGTAGTGGGGCTGTAAGGCATTGACCTATCTCCAGGCAGGGTTTACCTGCTCTTGTGATAGGAAAAAAAACAACTGTGGCTTAGTTCTGCTTTATTTAAAGACTTTTAGGTTATCTAAACTTTTGTATAAGGTTGATAGCTGTTGTGAAGGATTGGTGCAGTCAGCAACAACCAAAATGGGAAGGGAGCTATTGCATTCATCTTACTAAGAGTCCTTTATTACAAGCCAGAGGCTAAAAGATAGCATTGGGCTCATTTTGATTTTGAGTCGTGTTTGCGAGGATGGCTTCATAAATGTATATTAAAAAAAACCTTCAAATTATTCTTTTTGTTTCAAACTTTTGTAGGAGGGAAGCCTGGATAGGTCAAGACAGGTGACAAGGACAGAATTTTAATTTCTCTGAAATGATTTTAATTTCCCTCTTTTTTTCCTGGGGACCTGTCTGAGTGAAGTCTGGCTCTATCCTTTAAGTTCAGCCAATAAGCTATTGCTTCTTGGACTCCCCATATAGACTTGCTATATAAAGCATTATCTTCCCAAAATTTCCGTCTTTGTGTGTTAATTTCTCATTTCACTGAATCTTCTGGAGTTTTTTTGTTGTTGTTGGTTGGTCAAGCAGAGGAACCAGAAGATGATTATTCAAGAAGATTATTCAAATTGCTGCTGTCAAAACTCAGGGAGGAGAGACATTCCCTTTTTATGAGTTGTTTTAAACAAAAATGCTTCAGTTCACCACTGCAGTTTTAGTTCAGAATCCTCAAAACTATTTTTGATTCCTCTCTGAAATTAGTCTAATTAGGCAGCAAAATATCTTCAGAGGTCTACAGAATGTCTAGTTAGGCCATAGTACTGAGAGGCAAATCCCTGAAGGTTCTGTTTCATACTTCAGCAATACAAGAGGTGTTTGTTTTCTATCAGTATTAATGCAGCTACAGTCTAAGTTGATCTCAGCTTGCGCTGTAAGTCTCATCACCTCTTTCTTTTCTTTTGAGGTCATGAAACGCGTACGCACAGAACAGATTCAGATGGCAGTGTCCTGCTACCTCAAGCGCCGTCAGTATGTGGACTCAGAAGGTCCCCTAAAACAAGGGCTGAGGCTGTGTCAGACTGCTGAAGAGATGGCAGCTAATCTCACAGGTAATCCTATCGTATTTTCCATGACTACTTGGCACAGTTGTGAGCATGTGTGCTGGCAACTGTAAGAATTTGGCTGTACATATGGGCATTTCTTCTTTTGAAATTAAGAAATTTCTCACTTTTAAGTTCTCGTGAATGACAAACTTCTGAAGAATGAAAATGTGGGTGAAGTGTAAAAGGAGATATTCATAGTCAGTGAAACGTCAGGCTGAAACTACCATGTGAGGGTAGTAGAAAATACATGTTTTATTCCAAATAACATGAAGTTTGGTGAGTAGTGGTGCTTTGGAATGGAGGGGAGAAGAACCTAGACGAGGAAAGAAGTAAAAGCAGGAAATTCTGTTGTACCTTTGTACTCCAGCAGAGTTATATCATGTGAAATTAAAGTGATAAGGCTGTGTCTTCTTCTGGCATAGTCAGCTTTGTAGTTATGAGAAGTCTGCTCTGTCATTTGGGGAAAAAGCCCAAAACCTTCAGTGGATGAGACAAGGTATACTTTCTTCTCTTTCTTAAGGACTTTTGAATCCTTACATACTGCTTGCTTTCCAAATTGTCTGTGATAGTTTTCATTATAATTATTATTTTTGTTTTAACAAACTCTGCTGCTGCTTGAGCACATACAGTGTTGGAAGGATAAAAGCTATGTGGACGTTATAGAGATTAAATTTACTAGTACAAGTAATAGGAAATACTGGGCTGACATTCTGGGTAAAAAAGCAAGGAGAAACTCTTTTCTATCAATGAAACTGCTTAGATTATGATAGTATCTCAGACAAAGGGGAGTGATGGAGTTACTTGTAATAGACTTGATTTGACAGAATATTGGTAGCTATATAACTGTGTTTGTGGCTAAATAAGACTGGATGCAGGAACATATTTTCCACCTTTAGCGTGTTTCAGCATAGTTAGCCATCCAAAGATGAGTGACTTGTAGGTGAATGTCCGGGAGGACTCCCTCAGTGGTCTGGAGGAAATTAGACAATATTTCATTCTTTAGAAGCAATTTAACATCTTAGTACTTTTCGTTTCCTTGCTTTTTTCAGCCTATCAGAAGTTTATAGCAGTCCCTGAAAAAGTACTGGGGAAGATGGGGAAAGAATGAAACCAAAGTTAACTGCTTAAACTGAATTGTTTTTCAGTGGGAGATTTTATGTGAGAAGTGGGTAGAAAGGTCAATGTCAAAACATGCTCAGAATGTGATACCAGCTGTATGAGGAGGACACAGAAGTGTCTGAAGTACTGGAGATGACTGGATTACAAGCCCTTGTGTGAGCACACGGCCTCATGCAGGAAAAAAAATATTTCAGTAAAGAATGTGAATGAGTGTGTTTTAGTTTTGTCTCTTTTACTGGTCTTCCACCAAATGTTATTACTAAATTTCATGTTACTCTGTATCCTCTTGCCAGTGCACAGGTTTTGTGGATGGTCATTGAGAATTTACTCGTCAGTTTTCATTAGAACTGAAAATGGGCTGCTCTCATGTGTTCAGCTGCTTAGTACTTCTTGTCAAACATACTTGCAGCGGGCTGTCAGTGTGCATGCTGCAGTCCTATCAATGACTGTTAGAAAAGCAAACCCGATCTTGTTACTTAATCTGACAACAGATGCTGAGAATACTTTCTGCTGCAGTCATCTTAGTTTTCCAAACTGAGTAAAAACTGTGCAGATTGTAAAGCCTGCAGTACTTTATTTTGGGGAAGGTGATCAAATGTGTTTTTCTGAAGATGTTTTTGCTTTTTCCTTAGCAAAACTCACCTTGTTTTTTATGTTCAGTACTTTCATTGGACTTTTTAATTAACTAGCCCATGTGAATGAGAGACTTGGAGGGGAGATAATCAGAAGATGATCTGGTCCAATCTTTCCCAGATGAGGCAAATTATATCTGGGATTATATCTGCAGTAAAATACAGCAGAGAGCTTCCTTGTAATCATCCCATATTTCTCTAGGAAACAAGAGCAATGTCTGAGGACAGAGTGAGTGACCAAGGAACGGGTTCCTCTAATACTGCCCATTGGCACATATGACTAGCTGAAATAATGTACAATTATGCATCATCACACTCACCTAAAATAGGAATCAGTTGCTGTTACACAACATTTACAGTAGCTCGACATTTTTCAGCTGGAACAATTCTGCTGGTAGCCAGCACACAAGACCCAGAGAAGAGTATTGTCCATATCCCTAAGTTAGGAGTGATTTCCTTTGAATTTCCTATCAGGTTGCATAGCTGGCCACACTTAATGGGTATGAAGGAGCAGATATTTCTGAAAAATGTTCTTACGACCACTAAGGAAGATGGAAAAGAAACTGTGGTAGGTTTATTAATGAATGAGAACAATCCAGCCAGTGTTTTATTTCTACTAGGTGGAAAATGTGCATGAAATTTTACTCTCATTTTGGAATCAGTTGGCTTCTTGATCCTTTTTGCAGTTCTCATTGGTTTAAAGTTTTGGGAAGGCAAAGAATTAGAATTTGAACTGTCTGGTATGTAGGATTCATTTACCATTTGCTAGGTGGGAATGAGCTTTAGCTTCATTACTGAAAGAATAGGCCATAATGGTTGCCCAGTCAGACTGTTTCAGGACAGGTAGACAAAGATGATACTCCACTTGCTGAAGCATGAAGTACACCTTAGTTTTGCAATCAGTTGCTTATGCAGAGAAAGTTGTGGCATGGAGAAAATATCTCAAAGTCTAGGCCAATGAGTTCTGCTTGCAGAGCATGAGCAAGGTGGCAGGCCATTCCCATTCCTGCAGGAATGAGGCTACCAGATCTCTCTGAAAAGTTGACTGTTAGATGTAATCCTGTAATAGCATAATAGACAGACCCTCATATTTCTTTGCTTTTACAAAGAGTTGTATGGGTGACACTGGAAACTGTCACTAACTATTCTTGCGTTAGTGTGTGTTCATACATGCAGTTTACTTTCTCATGCTGAATATTGATTATATTCAATGTTACATCTAAGTAGCAGAGCTTTTTACTTTAGCTATTGAATAGTTCCAGTATGTGAACCTGGAATTCTTACCATCTTTGAGTTTCTGAAGCAGCCAGGCTGTAGAAAGCTCAGCGTAGCTGTGCCTTTCAGCAAGTTCTATTTGTTTATATCTAAACTGATTTAAGAGATGATATCATGTTGGTGCTGGAATCTGGTTTTGGTTTTGTTTAGGTTTTGGGTTTTTTTCCCAAGAGGGGATGATGAGCTCAGCCTATCTCTGTTTCAAAAGATGAATTCAGCTCCTTTACAAACATACCTCCTGTATTTACATAAGCTGAAGGAAGGTAAACCTGGTCCCAGAGAGAGAAATGGGGGAAGAATGGTGACAGGCTGCCTGTGTACCATGTGCTGATCTCTTTATAATTAGAGGCATTGAGATGAGCTGGAGGCTGGCCTATCTCTCTTTAGTGTGTGAACATTTGATAATGTTGTTTATAGAATTCCAGGGCTGTCAGACTTGTGCCTCTGTGCATGAGCCAAATGCTGGAACAAAAAGCCCCCCAACCAATCAGGAGCAGAAAGGCAGATGACGGAAAGTGGTGCAGGGCAAGGGAGACTGAAAAAATTGAAGTGAAAGTGTTAAAGTTAGGGGGTTTGGAGGGGACAAGAATTAAAATTTGAAAAAAGAAAAAAATTGAAAGGAAAATAGCGAAACTCCTTGCCTGCTTGTGCTCTATTTAGAATAGCATCTAAACACTGGTATTTGCATGTGCTTGGGGTTTCTTGATGCATGTCTGTAAACTTGCACAAAGTCCCCTGCAGATTCCAGGCTGTTAGCAGAACGGCAAAGGTTTGGTGCCAGAGAAGGAGAAGCCAATGCCCTTTCTAAACAGTTCAGAACCACTTTTTCCAGAATCTGGTTCTGAAAAACAGTTTAACACAGTCTGATGAGACCGTAACAACTGGGTTTGTGGTAGTTGCCAGATACCCCTTAACCTAAAATCCTCAGGGAGGAGGGCACATTTTGGTTAAAAATTACTAAGCGTTTGCTTAGAGATTCACTGTTTTCTCCACCACCTCTGTGAAACTTAATAAATGGTAATGATTATAATTTGTTGAAAGTTATAATGACTGGGATGAGAAATTTGAGAATCTGAAGTAGTGTCTCTTTAGACCTGTTCATTATAGTGGGGGGGGACTCACTGAAAAATAAACTATATTTTGGAGAAAGTTGTATGTTGCTTTATATTTTCTGAATGTAAAGTTGTAAAATCACTGTTGTAAAACTTCTAAGGAGTCTGTGATGGTTGTTAGTCTGAATTTCTTGGGAATTTAAGGTTGTATTTGAGAACTTGAAAATGTGTTCCGGGTGGAGCAGGTAAGTTGCTAAGATTTTTAGGGTGGGTTTTGGATTTCACTGTATTTTCTCATTCATGATCTGTCCATGTTTAGATGCTTTGGACTATGTCGTACCTGGATGATTTGAAGATTAAATGTCATCTGAGTGGATGCATACCTTGGATTTTATGAGAAGCTTTGTTTTCAGACACACATGTAAAAATCTTTAGATGCTCATGTAAGTTTTGCACTTTTTATTTCACAGTCCAATCTGAGTCTGGTTGTGCCAACGTTGTGTCTGCAGCTCCCTGCCTGGCAGAGCCACAGCAATATGAAGTACAGTTTGGACGATTACGCAATTTTCTGACAGGTAAACCAGGAAGCAAGGAAGGAGAAAGTAGCTGACTACTTTTGTCATTTCAATGAGTAAAGGGCGATGTAATAAAATTCAAAATCGTATCTCTAACAATGTTTTGAGATTTCAGTAAAAATAGAAGTATTTAATTTTTCTTTTTTTTTGTTTGTTTTCTGTGTGCTGAATAGCTTTCAGTTTTGTAGATGGCTGGCTCTTTGCTCTTTCTTATTCGAGCATTTGGCCTTTGTCTTCTAGACAACACCATATTAACACAGGACGGGAAGGAAAATTTGTGTTTTATGTGAAAGGCAGGTAACTGAGAAATGACTGTACTTCTGTGTTGTCTCCTAAGGTTTTTAATTTTATCCATAATTGGCTTGTTTTTATGATGGTCTAGATTTTTAAGGAAGAATCTGTTCCCGTAAATTTATCTGTACTGGCTTTGAGACTGGAGCAATACAGTGAAGTAAAAAAATTCTTACTTCATAATGATGCAGAAGACAAACAATGATTTTTTTTTTTTCTTTTTATAATTATTCGATAATTTTTTTAAAGGTATTCCTGGAGATGTCCTTATTTTTTCTGTAAATCCCCAACATGGGAAGAAAGCAGATAGAATTTTAAAAGAACAGTATCAAGTAAAGTGAAGTTGTCACACACAACATTTGTCCAGTGGATTTGATCCCAGTTTGCATAACATCAGGATTATTATTTCTGATAGTTTTAGAAGGAAAGGGGGCAGGAAGGCAAAGGCAGAAAATAATTGAATTCTCAAAGCGTTGCCACCTACAGCAGTTCAATACCTTTGCACTTTAGTATTTGAAGTAAATCCTTATGGTTTAATGGATTTTTAGAAGTGCAATAGCTCTGTTCAGTTCTTGGTGAAGTGCTTGCTTAATGCCTGATGAAGTGCTAGGTTTTGGTGCTCAGGTTGACTGCTTTCGTCTGTTTTGCCCCTCTCACTCTAGTTTGGTATCTTACACACCTGAACTACCTCTGTTTGTTCAAGGGAGTAGCTTGCCAACCACAAGGCGCAGCAGGACACTTCCCATTTCTGTGATGCCTGCCTCACTGAGGAGTAGGCAGGGGATTAGTGACATGGATTAACTTAACTAACTAGTCTCTAGTTCAACCGTCTGCTTGAAGTGGGGCAAGATGGGTGTTTGATCAAGTTGCTCAGAGCCTTTTCCGGTCAGGTTTAGAAAATCAAAAACTCTGGAAATTGCTGTGCATCTCTGGGACCCTGCTGTAATTCAGTGAGAATTTCCCTTGCAGCAGCTTGCCTGTTGTCCTTCCACTGAGCACCTCTGAGAAAAGGCTGGCTCCTTTTCCTGTGCAATGACAGCAGGCAGTTGAATACCCCCTTATTCTTCAGGCTAAACAGACCCAGCTCCTGTAACCTCTTCATATCTTCCTAGGGAACATTTTCTTTGTTCCTCTTTCTGCCAACTTCCCATCTCTTCCCTTTTCCCCCTACTGCAAAGTGGGGCCCTTCCTCTTGTTTCATATTTGGACTGGTGCACCTGGAGAAAAAAAAGACCCGCTGACTGCTTAGAGCTTCTATTACATGCAAATCACTGTTTTCACTGGCTTTGGCCCAGTTTCAGTGGTTCAGGAAGGAGAGTGATGCTCAAGTATGCAAATACATATGTATACATTGCACACCACACATGCTGTAGCTACCTCTGTAGAAATGAGAGAGAGGCACAGTATGAGAAAAAGGGAGAGAAGGTCTGGAAGTGTGCTCAGCACAAAGGAAAAATAACCTAATGGAAGTGGAGAAAGAGAGCATGCATTGCTGAGTGGCAGAAGGGAAGAGCATGTTGAAAAGCAGCCATGCCTTTTGCATCTTGCAGATCAGCAAATGTTTGAGGATCAGCAGTGCCTATTTGTTTTCCAGTAATTTGGACCATTTGGGCCTGTGGTAGTAACTCATTGTGTCCCTGTTTGTTGCTATGGTATTCGGCAGGGCTCCACTCCTCACAGCTCCTTGCAGCTGGCAAAGAGCCCCAGAGAAGCTGGGGAAGGAGGGGTGGAGCTGTTGCACAGATCAGCCTCTGCAAGGTACAGCACAGCCTAATCGGGGTTTGTTACACTGTGTACTAGGAATTCCTGCTGGGATTTACCTTGGCGGAGAGAAAAACGCATGTAAATGAGCAGGCACAGAAATAAAACAAGAGCACAGCATATTGCAGTACATTTTGGAAACTGCAGCTTCCCTTCCCCTAAAGACAAATGAGTTCCAAAGCATTAGACTCAGATTTTACTGAAGCTGAGAGAAAAAAAGCAACCAAAGCTGAGGCCAGGCAAGCTAGGTAAATAATTTTGGCTTAAACACTTAAAATATTCTTTTAAATATAATCAATACATGTTAAAGTTCATTTATTACAGTGAAAGGGTACAAAGGGCGTACTTTTTCTTTTGAAATAAATGGGGAAAATTCAGCTATCATGTATTTTATGAGGTGGTGTATTATTAGCTGTCCCACACCTGAAAAGGGTTTTGAAATCTGCATTTTGTTCTGACACTGATGTGACAATCCCTATTGTACCTCCTTTGGGTGACAGATGAGGTGTGCTTAGATGTGCCAACAAATGCTTCTTTTTGCTTGCTCTCCAGTGTCACTGTCAAGACTTTTTCAGTAGTCATCCTTGCTCTATTTTATTCCCAGTATGAAGTGATTTGAGAAGTCATTCAAAGTTTGTTGTTTTTTTTAATACAGATTCAGATTCTCAGCACAGCCATGAAGTGATGCCTCTTCTATATCCCCTCTTCGTCTACCTCCATCTGAACATGGTCCAGAATGGCCTAAAAAGCACAGTGGACAGTTTTTACAGCCGCTTCCATGGCATGTTCTTGCAGAACGCCAGCCAGAAGGATATCATTGAACAGTTGCAGACTACCATGACTATTCAAGATATCCTGTCCAACTTGAAGCTCCGGGCTTTTCTGGACAACAAATATGTCATCCGCCTTCAAGAGGACAGCTACAACTACCTTCTTCGCTACCTCCAAAGTGACAACAACAACGCCCTGTGCAAAGTCCTGACCTTGCACATTCACCTGGATGTGCAGCCTGCCAAGAGGACTGACTACCAGCTCTATGCTGGTGGGAGCTCCTCACGCAACGAGAGCAACGGCCTGGAACCCAGCGATGTGCCAGCTTCCATTCTGCAGAATGAGGCAGCGCTGGATTTACTGCAGGACAGCATTAAACGTGTCAAGGACGGGCCCCCTTCCTTAACCACCATCTGTTTCTATGCCTTCTATAACACAGAGCAGTTGCTGAACACTGCAGAGATTTCACCAAATAGCAAGCTGCTTGCTGCTGGGTTCGACAATTCGTGTGTGAAGCTGTGGAGCCTGCGCTCCAGGAAGTTGAAATCTGAGCCCCACCTTGTTGATGTGTCCCGCATCCGTTTGGCTTGTGACATCCTGGATGAGGAGGTCTGGATATCCTTTTTTCCCCCTTCTTCCCCTTCTGTTGACTTGTTTTGAACATGATTGTTGAGTATCTTATAATGTCTTAGGGAACTCTGAAGCTGTTGCACAACCTGTCTGCCTTGATGCACAGATTTTATAACCTACTCTCATCCTTGTTCTTCCCTGCAGTGTTTGTAAACACTAAACTGAGGCACAGTCAAACTGTGCTTAGGTCAGAGTTTGTTAGTCTTAGGTGTTGGTCCCTTTTCTTCAGCTGTCCTTGAACAGATGACAGTAGACAGGCATCCCAGAAAGGACAGGTGACTAGAGCAGGCTCCCTTCCCTAAGGAGCATGGAGCCTTCTTTGGCATGGGAAGATGAAACAAGGCAATACAGGCAAAGAAAACGCCAAATGAAAACTACAAAGTAGCTCAGAACAACCAGGCAGAAGGGTGGAGAGAAGGGCAGAGACACAGGAAGAGGAAAATATAGACAAAGTAAGGAAAGAGCTGAAGAAGTCTGATCAGATACGTATGTGCAAAACTATTTCAGGTGTCATCTTCATTTACTAGAGATCAAGAGTTATGATGGAACAATTGTCTCTGTTAAGGAATCTGAAGTGTAGAAACTTCAGAGGTTTCCTACTCCAGAGTGCTGGAGACAAGGGCAGGGATGTGTGTACTTTCACTTCACACATGTAGTGCTAGGTGGCATCTTGTACTTGATCTTCTTTTTTTTTTTTTTGTTCCCTAGTCACACCCTTCCTCTGCTCTCCAAACAACTGCCCAAGTAGCAACTTGTATCTGGTTAGAGATCACAATTGTCTCTTGTGTTGTTTATTCACGCTTCTTAAAAAAATAAAACTAACTTGTTCTTATGTTGAGTGTTTAGCAGGAGAGACACCCTTTTTCCCACTGTTTTTTTCTTCTGAAAAATACTTAGTGGCAAGGTTCTATTTATTTTGGAAGTGTGCCGAGAGCTTGGCATATTCAGGGATCTGTGATTAGGTATGGCTTTGTTAAACAGCTTGAGAAAAGAGGCAGTATTAAGGTGCGACAGTACAGCAGCATGTTCACTGCTTCCCAGATTAACCCTTTTTCCAGAGTGAGCACGTGAGTCAGACTAGGCTTGTTTTCATTATGATCTGCAAGAGTTTGTAGGGCATGTGACTGTATGTTGACCATCATGGAAACCAAATGTCAGCAACCTGCAACAGAGGAGAGTTTGTCTGGTAAATCAGCAGGTCACCTTCTTTGGCTCTGGACTGTGGAAAAGTGAGCAATTGCCATGTTATCAGGATTGTGTGTATTAGCTTTCTTTGACATGTAGTCATAGTCTTGGGTTTTGTACATGTATTAGGAGATAGCAGTAGAATCCTGAATGCAAATGGCTTTTGGTGACTATTTGATGTTTTGTGTACCCTGCAGTTTTTGTGCACAGGTCTAAAGCCAAAAACTGGCCAAAAACATGACAGATCAAAGTCATGATTGCCCCGTATAATTTCTACCACTGACAAAACAAACAGTTTTGAGCAGGAGTTCAGAGTTGAGGGAGGATACCAATACCAGCCTGAACACAAACTTGCTTACCAAATGCAAATGGAAGTCCCTTGATTACAAGGAAGTAAATTCAGTTATCTGGGAGCCCTAAGTGAAAATAACGGGCACCCACGGGTGGTTACAGGTGGGAACAGGCCAGCACTTGCTTTGCTGCCATGGGGGAGGAAGCCAAAGATACCAAGACGAAACCTGACTACTTTGACTGGGCTGCAGATCAGTGTGAGCAGGGCTGTATTTCAGATTTTCACTGCAGTCTAATCAGCAGCAATTCATAGGGATAAAGCTGATATAAAATTTGACAAAAAACCAAACGTTCTTAATGTGCTTTGACCTTACTTCTGTGAGTTCTGTGGAATAACTTGTGAAGATGTAAAAATTTGGTTTGGTTTATTTCTGTATTGCACAATTAGCTTTGGATAATGCCTTTAAATAGTAATGCATTAAATATGTAGTCTTCAGCCTGTTTTTTTATTTTCTGCAAGGAAACAGATCCTTCTTTCCATGAACTCATAAAGGCCTAAAATCGTGCTAGTTTCAGTGTATGTTGTTCAGGGTGGCTCTAAAGCTACTCTGTTGGGTTTATCACTAAGGTCAAAAATCATCATCTTGGTGCAGTTTTACTAAATTTTGCTCAGTGTGGTGCTGCAGTGTACTTCACTAGTGTAGTCTTCCTTCTTGCAAATAAGAGAGGCTTATTATTTTGGTATACAGTGATTCTGTTTTCTTTATAGTAGCATCTCGCAAATGCTCCTTTATAGTCTCTCTTACTTTGGGTCCAGTATGAAAATGGAGTTTTGTAGCTGTACAAATGGATGCATTTTCTGTCTCTGCAATTTTACCATGCTCATTGCTGGTACTCCATAAATCAGCACTGGAAAATAATGCTCTGTTCCAAGCCACAATAGTGTCAGCCTTTAAATCCTGTGAAGACTAAGACTTGACCCCATTTAGCTCTGCTTCTAAGGTACTGCTTTTAAGTGGCAGTTGTCCTTGAAATGGTAGTGAGTGGAGACAATGCTATCACCTTGTTTGATGGCAGATGGGAGGGAATTCTGGAGCAGTAAAAAATGTCCTGCAAAGACTGATCCTTCTCATTGTTCCCTGCTAGGGATCTCTGCTGTAGGCAGATAAGAGATCTTCCCTTCTGACATCTTAAGAGCACTGCAGGGTGAGAGAGATGATGACACCCAGGAAAACCTGTTACTGGTTAGAAAAAACAGGAGGAATGTCAGATTATGTTTTATTTTTCTTTGAGACTATCTTTGTTGCTTTTTGAGGCTTGGGGAGGAAACTGAAAAATGTGGTGACTCAGAAGCATTACAGACATACTGTTTTCAGTGAGCTATGACAGGAGTGTGCAGTTGGGCTAAGTGAGTGTCAGAAAGATAAGATTTGCTGCCTGTGACCACATAGGAGTGTGAGTTTCAACACTGCAGAAGGTATTGTCAAATCTCTTGGTACTGTAATTCAAGGAGTGAAGAGGAGGTGCTTGCAGACAGCTCATATAGCCTTGTATTTAAATGCACAAAATTAATGCAAAATTTGCAGAAACTGTAGTACAATAGAGGCAGTTTGAATGGCCTTCCACTGATAACTCGTGAGGAATCTTATGGTCATAATTAAATCGTATAAAATGCTGCAGGTATCGGCCATTTGCCTTTTATGTGGTAACAGCCTAGAGATGCTGTGGATTCCAGTGAGCCTTGCTCTATCTGAGGTAGGAAAGCAATTTGAATAAGAATGGGGTTTGCATGCCAGAGCCTGCAGTTTCTCCCAGCCTCACCTCCATAGCAGAGATGAAGTTGGCTTCTAGCCACATTATAAAGCTCCCATGGGCACTGACATGAAGAGAAGCAGCATTGCTAAATATGGCTTGCTGCCTACTACATAACGTGCTGTTGAGATGGAGAAAGGCAAGAAGATAGCCAAGTCAGAGTTTGCTCACCTCCAGCGTGAAATTTGAAACCACTGGAGGAGAAGCACGTGTGGGCAGTCTAAATCTGAAGCCAAACTGTGGGACCTGAGGTCAGAGGGGTGGGAGATAGGGAGTTGCTTACAACACACACAACTTCTGCTGGTTGTCAACAGTCCAGCAGCCCTGGGGAATTGGGTTTCTCTCGGGGCAGGAAGTGCTTCTTCTGCAGGAAATGGGCCAGTTCAAGGTGATAAATATTAAAGCCCCCCTGCCCCCCACAAGAGCCTTTACTTGTTGACTATCTGCCCTGGTACTTGAATTGGAGAACACGATAGAAGAGTTTCCAGTGCCAGCATTTTTGTGATTGTTCATCTTCTCCTACACCAAAATAGATACATTGACCTAAATAAGCTGCATATATTTGCTGTTTTTGAAGACTCTTCTTGGAAGGTGAGGATGTGAAACATCCTGATGGAGCTTGCAGGGAGAAATAGATGTTAGAGCCTTGCTGAGTTTCTGTTCACATGCAGGGTTGAAAAAAAATGTTAAGCAGACAGCTGGTCAAATATGCTTTGTCTTTCCATCTCCTGCCTTTTGTTTAAGACGTCTGTGATTGTTTCCATCTAATGTGAGATTCACTTCCAACAATGACAACACAGAAAGAGAAGATGCCAAGATCTGTTTTCAAACATCTTAGCCACATGTTTTTAGGAGAGTGGATAGAGACTATGCATGTGTTTTTAGCAAAAGGAAAAATGTCATTAAATAGTTTTTTCCACTCGGTGCCTGCGGTCTCAGGTTAAAATGCTGTCTGGACTGAGCATAAGGCTACCAAAATTTAAAATAGTGCCTTTATAGAAAGTCTTATCTCACCATCCCTTTCAGTATTCACTTAGAGCAAATGCACCAGCAATGTTTGTGTCTCAGAGTTGCACAAATTGTGCCACATCTAAAGTAAATAATCTAACTCCTGAATTAACACCCTCCTGGTTTCCTCATGGAGGTTTTTATATTTGTTGAATGGATAAGCATGCTTTCTTTCCTTATTTCTTTTTCTTCTTCACAACCAGGAGGAAGAGGATGACAACACAGGCACAGAAATGAAGATCCTGAGAGGACACTGTGGACCTGTGTATAGCACGAGGTTCCTTTCAGACAGTTCAGGACTCTTGTCTTGTTCTGAGGACATGTCCATCAGATACTGGGACCTCGGAAGTTTTACAAACACTGTGCTGTACCAAGGACATGCCTATCCTGTCTGGGATTTGGATATTAGCCCCTGCAGTCTGTACTTTGCCAGCGGCTCCCACGATCGCACTGCAAGGCTCTGGTCGTTTGATCGGACATACCCGCTGCGAATATACGCGGGCCACTTGGCAGATGTGGACTGCATCAAGTTCCACCCCAATTCCAACTACTTAGCAACGGGCTCCACGGACAAAACCGTCCGCCTGTGGAGCACTCAGCAGGGCAACTCGGTGCGGCTTTTCACCGGGCACCGGGGCCCTGTGCTGGCGCTCGCGTTTTCCCCCAATGGTAAGTACCTGGCATCGGCAGGTGAGGACCAGCGGCTGAAACTGTGGGACTTGGCATCAGGAACTCTTTACAAAGAACTGAGGGGGCACACAGACAACATAACCAGCCTTACTTTCAGCCCTGACAGTAGTTTGATTGCTTCGGCGTCGATGGACAATTCAGTTCGGGTGTGGGACATTCGGAACACTTACTGCAACGCCCCTGCGGATGGGTCTTCCAGTGAACTGGTTGGTGTATATACCGGACAGATGAATAATGTACTGAGCGTACAGTTTATGGCCTGTAATCTTCTTCTAGTGACTGGAATTGCACAAGAAAATCAGGAACATTAATTTTGCTTTTTGTCTTAGGGAAGTGGGTGGGTGTCTTGAATGCCAGAGTCCATTGCAAGCTGAGATTATTGACTGTGAAACACTTCTCTTCCTCTGCCCCCTTGAAAGGCATGTTCAGAGTGATGCAAATGCTTTAAGATGTCACAAAAATGCCTGTGCTGTTGAACAGAATAAGGAAAAAAAGGAGGATTGATGAAAATACATATGCATTCTAATTTTGTACTTGTAGGAATGGGAAAAAGGGGGGTAAATCCAGTAGCTTGAGGAAACTGAAAGCCTGGCCCAGACAAGTGAAACTGCCAACCAGATAAGCTGGTGACCTGCACTTAAATATCCTTCGTTGATTGATGGGCACATCTTACCTACTGTTAATTCAGCCTGAGTATGTGGAGAACTACTGGCCCAGTGGTTTTTGTTTTGTTTTGCTTTAGCTTTCCTGGTATTGCAGAGGACCAGAATTTTTACGACTTTTTTATTAAAAGAACAGTATGTATTTTCTACAGTGATAGTGGTCCTAAATATTTCAGTTCTCTATAGAACTTCTGGAATATTTTGGGCTAAATAAGTAGAAAATACTCCTGTTCTTTTTTTAAGTAAGGGCAAGGAAATTTGACCTCAGTTGGGGCCCATCTCTGCATTGTTGTTTGGGTTTGGTTCCTGGTACTAGCTGTGATTATGTGTATTTATGTTCCATTAATTAGGAAATTTTCTGACTCTGGTTGCACTGTGTTTTGAGGATGAGAGGACAGTGGGGACAGAGTGGTGGCTTTAAGGATAATGAACAATTTGCATTATCTGGAGGGAGGGCACCATAGAATGGAAAGGGCCAAGTTTGGACTCCTGATGCAAACAGGGCATGGCAACCCACCACTGCACCTCACAGAAAGATTTCCATAAATGGAAGTTAGCGGTCTAGGGAGAGGGGGATGAGGAGTAACACACAAAGTGACATGGGAAAAAATAGTATTACTAAATTATTGTGTGTACACAGAGGCAGCTCTGCCAGTGTTGGATTTTTCTCAAATGTTGCAATACCAGTTTCATGAACACTTTGTGAGATAAATCATCAGCATTTACAAGGATCTGCAGAAAAAGCACGTTCCAGTTTGTCGTTCTGAGAGATTAAATATTTCTGCTTTCTGGAAAGAGTTATTTTGTATTTTGTTTTCTATTAAAAGCATTTAGTTTAAAAAGAAAAATGAAAATTGTTTGGTCCGTTTCTGGGAAGTTTGCTCTGACTTGTATGAGAAAAAGAGGGCAGCAGCTTGCCCTACGCTGCTTGAGCCAGACCCAACTTGGAGACTGAATCTGGTGGTCTTGCATCATTTGGGTTTTGATGTCACCCTGCTTGCTTTCCAATGAGCTGGTTGGACATGTCCTGGAGTGGGATATTGATACAGCTTTGTAGGTCAGCTGATAGGCATGTGGAGGATCTAGGTACCTCCTGAGGTTAACACTGTGCACCAGAAGGCCTCATGCTGTAGCACTGCATGATCTTTACCTTGTGGTTTGATCTTTCAAAATGCCTCTCTCAAGCAGATGTCTTCTAGACAGGCTCTGGGTATTAAATGATAATTCCCATCAGCTTCCCTTAGCCCTTATGAATTTTCATGGGAAAATTCCCTTGAACATCTAAACAATCTAAGAGTTCAGACAAAACTCACAGTTGCCATTTTATTTTATTGCATATTTACAAAACAGTAAAGTAAAAAAACGTTTTACCAGAAAAGTGTTTGACCTTTTTGACATTAACATTGGCCTGTGCTGCGGCTCAGTGCTGGCAGTACCAGAAACTCCTCTGTACACCTGGAGTTGAATGGCACTGCTGATCTGACTGCTGCTTGTCAGAAGTGTGAAGCAGCTTAACACTCCCAGACCAGGCTTGGGCATGTTGCAGAAAAATGTGTGGAAGATGGTTGTGTTGCCGAAGCTTTGTGCTATGCAGGTCTCTAGAGAGACTTCCTTCAGCTCTGTTGAGCCAATACTGCTCACCACACCAAACATGGTATTCTTCAATCTGCAGTACTCCCTCTAGTTGTTTTGAGTGGTTTTGCTTGATTCTGTAGATTCTAGCCCAAAGATTTTATTGTGAAATGACTGTTTTGGGTGAATGCCTGTGTGAATACTCAGGAAGCATATGTCCCACCAGTGCTCACTGGAACTCCTTTTGCCATATGTTCTGAGCAGTGTTTAGATTTAGAGCAGCTGGAGTTTTGGTCCTGAAGCAGAGCAAACAGCAACCAAAAGGGGAGGGAAGGGGGAAGAGTAGGGGGTGGAAATAAGGACAAGAACGGCAGGGAACAAAGTTTCCCATTAACATCTTACTTCTACAGAAGAATTAGGCATTATTATTATTATTGTTATTATTGTTATATTATATTATTTTTGGGTTGCTCTGAAGTATTGCATGGAGAAGTGACAAGAGTAAAGAGACTTTAGAAGCAAATCCTGTTACATGCGCATAGGCTAAAAGATGTAAAAGTGCTTCCAAAAGCCTTGGAAATACAATCACTAATAAGGTGCTTCAAACTTACAAATAACAGTGTACTGTGTGGAGAATTTTTGGTGCTCTTTGAAGGAAGCTAGGAAATAATCTAGACTATAAAAAATGTCTGCAATTCATTGACAGGCTGAATTTTAAGGCAGAATTGGGAGGAAAGGATGAGTGGAAGGAAGGAATACCACAAGTCTAGCAAAATTTGGACTCTAGTCTCTATTAGCTAGCTAGTTCAGAAATAAGTATACTTGCACAGACCACTTTCTATTTTAAATATATACCAAAAACCACAAAAACCCTTAAGGTGACATAGTTAAGCACTCAAATTATGATGTTAAGAAACATCATCGCAGGATCTTGCAGTTTGTGTGTCCATGTGTAACGTAGTTCTCAGTTGGGTAACTGGGTCCCCTATCCTCTGCAAAACTTTTTACTTCATGTGCCTCCTGGATGATGCACAGGGCACCAAGCACTGCATGGTAGCAGCCAGTGGCTGTCAGGAGATCCTCAGAAAAAGAGGACAAATGGACAGCAGTCCTTTAATGGTTTACACAATCCTGTCTTCTCACAGTTAGGTGTGCTGGGATCTGGGGTTTTTTTTAATAGACCCCTGGCACTGCAGGCTATGTAGCTACTGATGCATTTAGTTTCATCTAAAATAGATTAATCTCCTTTATTAATCAGCTATGTACTTGTAGCTTCAACAGTTTGCTGCAGCAAGAAATTCTACACCTTGATTTTATGAGGGGGGAAAAAATATTTCCTTGATTTTGACATTTGTTATCTGATAATTTTGTTCTGTTCCCTAACTTCTTGAATTGATAAAAACAATGAAGAGCAAAATGCCTTTCCAGGCTGTGAGGTAGTCCAGAACGCAGCAGGTATAGACAAAGCTAAGGTCAAAGTCTATGCTTAGTCATTGAATACTGAGGAAAGGAAAGGATATGTGCTCTGATAAATTGCTACACCCATTCATTGCTGCATTCATTCACATTCTAAAGTTTCCCTTCTCACTTTCAACACAGGCATCTCCCAAGGAGTATGCTGCTATATTGTTCAGTCTAAATGTCTTAATTCCTGAAATGGTAACATTCATCCTGTTCCTCCTCATTCTTGTCACTTTGTGAAAAGACTATCTCTTACAAGTGTTTTTAGGTCTGAAAAAGTTTTACAGAAATGGTATTTCCATTAACAAGTCCTTCGGGTTCACCAAGAAAAATAAAAAGGACTTCAGGCCATGTTGCTAACCTTGTTTCAACACTTGGTGCCTTTTGCTAGACCTCTGGGCTCTGCGGGTTCTTCAACAAAGTCCTGAAATGGCCTTTCTTCTGAGTGGTGTCTAATTGCTTATGGTGCCCAGGCTCTAAAACTGTACCACTTCAAAACACCGATGTGACAGTGAAGTTAAGTGCCTGGATGTCCCTTGCCAAAGACTGTCCTGGCGTGCTACACATCAGCTATGTTTTTGGGGGTTTTTTTTAAGTACTGGATAGGAGCCCAAACTGACTGAAATAACAATATCCACCCTGTTCAGTGTACTTCAAGTAGAAAATACTAATAAAAATTTTCCTCTGAACTAGTAATTTTTTGTAAAAAATTTTAAACCTCTGGACACTGCTATACAGCAGCACTGAGCAGCAGGTGAAGGGAGAAGGTGATACATTCTAAGTGCACAGTTTAGGGCAAGGTGTTATCTACTGTGTGTTATCCTGAAGAAACTGTCCCTTGGGACAAGAAAGTTGTTGCACAAGGAAGCTGTGGAAGTTATTTCTGTAACTTGATATTACAAGCATTACTCATGCACTAAGATGAGGGTTAGGGGAGGAAGGGGCAATTTCAGAGGCCTGCTTTACCAGTAGCCCTGATTTCCTACCTAGTCCAGGTCTTTGCAGTTCCTTTTAGGATAAAATTGTCTTTGCACAGGTTTGTGATCTTCACTGAAGTTGTGGTCTTCTGTTTATGACAAGCCTGATAACAACATTTTAGCATATACAGATGGGGGGGGTCAGCTAACAACTGGGCTTTATAGTTTGGTGCTGTACTAGCAGATCAGCACATGAGCAGTGCTCCTCTGACACTTTGCCTGACAACAGGAGGAAGTAACTCCATCCTAATCCCTCTACCAGGCTGCTAAAAGGAGGAGGTATGCTAGAACTGCTATCCCAGCTCTGGAGAAGGGATGGGAGGCAGCTCAGGAGCTGTGGGTGTCAGGACACAAGACCAGGATCATGATAGTATCCGGTTCTATTTCTTCACTATTACTCCTTTCCCAATAGCGATACTTCTGTTCAAGTTGCTGCAAACCAAGCATCAACACTCACTCAGGCAGTCCTGGTAGGGCAGCAGTGGGCTGGTCAGGCAGCTAATTGAAATGATCACCCTGCATTCCTTGTAAATGGCCTGTAAATATCAAGCCTTGGGTTCGGGGTGTTTCTTGTTGGTTGTTTTACTGTTTATTCCATTTTTATTTGCCTTTTTTGTTGTTTTGTTTGGTTTTTTGTTTGTTTTTCCTGTGGCTTAAAATTATTTACCAGAGTTAGGCTGTAGCAGACTGACTTGCCTGTTTCCATCTGAAAAAAATCTTTGATCTTGGGATATTCAGGGGTATCTTGAACCCCCGACCCTGGAAGATGCCAGATCATACACTCCATTTTTGCACGTAGACAAGTGGGCTACCTAGACAGCAGTGAGTGCCATAGTTCTATTGGAAATACAGCAATACCTCACTGAAATAACCAAAGGCACATGAGTCTTGGGAAGTTCATGGAAGTGACGAGGTAGGTGGACACTAAGGGGAGAAAGGCTGCTAGATAACAAACCACTCGTGCCAGAAAGTGTTTCTTGTTCTCTGGACAGCTGTGATACTACCTGAGCTCTCTGCCTTAGGCGAGCCCTGCACATGGCTTTGGAACAGCCACTGATGTTTTGTAGTTCGTGGAGAGGGACAGGGCAAATAAGGGCAGAAACTGCTGTGTGCTGCTGCAGTGATAAACTGAGGTCATGCTGTAACACAACTCCAGACAAAGTAGCGCCAACTGCATGTGGAGAATGGCCATTTGTCTGGCATCCAGAAAAGCACAACAAAACTCATGTACTGACAAGTTGCCCTTTAAAACTAGCACGGATCCTTCCGGAGCTGTATGTCCTTCAACACCAGGAATCTGCCAAGCCCTAAACATTCACTCCCAGGGACTGGAGCTGAGTGCACATGTGACTTTGTAGTATTTTAGGTGAACACCTCACAACTTCAGCCCATTACTGGAGTCAAAGCAAGGCATGTTTGCACAGCTTTTTGCTTTTTTTTTTTTTTTTTTTTTTTTTTTTTTTTTTTTTTTTTTTTTTTTTTTTTTTTTTTGCTTTTTTCTTTTTAATTGGTGACTAACTCAATCGGAGACATGTGCAGGACTGCTGCTGCTTTTTGCCATTTTTGCTTAAGGCAGTAGCAGAGCAATCTGTATGTGGTTAACAGACTGGAAAAGAATAGCCAGAATTTAGGCACTCTATTCCCCCCTGGCATCTCCACTCCACTACTGCAAATATTTAATGACCATTTAGGATGACCATATAACCATCTGTGGATTTGGAGTAGTTGTTTTTTTATTTTTTTTTTCTTTTTTTACCCAGAAACAAAGCCTAAACCAAACTGGAGTGTAAAGCTGTGCTGCACCTAAACTTTCTGGTGCCTTTGCTAGGCAGATCTCCTTGTCCTGGAGGAGGTGGGGAGTGCTTGGTTTTCTCTTTTCTTTTTAAAATTATTTATCCATAAGTCTCACTTCTCTAAAGTCTCTCAAGAGAAAACATCCTGTGTTCTCCAACAGCTCTCATCCTGAAACCAGCATAGGATAGACACAAGTCTATCTGAAGCACTGTTTGCATCTCCATGGATTGTTTTATTGGACAAAGAGATCATACACCTCAGTGACAGCTGCATGCAGAGATGCTTGAGCCCCACCCTGCACACCTCACTGCTCGGGTGCACCTGGCACTGGGAACAGTAGAAACATTCAGGTTTAGTTTCACGATGGAAATGTTTCATTTTCCTTTAAATGGCACTTTGAAAGAACATGTATCATGGGATTTCAATGCTCTGTTGGTTTTGAACTGCTTGCTTCACTCAATGCAAAGGCTTTTGTCCTGAAGTGCCTGTTTTTTTCTCCCTGAAGACACAGAGAGGCTACAAAACTATTTCAGCATCATGCAATAATGAAACAGAAGTTTAATATTTGCAGTTTGATCTACAGCATCTGACCCCATCAGCTTTCATACACCCGGTAACATAACCTGGGGACAGTGCAAGTTTGACAGCACCTGAAGCTTCACTGCATGACCTAAATTCTCACGTCTGAAAACTTTCCTGGGTGTGCCCTTCTGGTGGTGCTGTCATCTGTATCCTCCCCTGCATCACTGTGTTTCCCCTCTGCACCTTCCAGCAATCCACAGGGGCAGAGGGCCAGCACTGTGGTAGGTCTGGCAAGACCCTGGCCCTTGGCATCACACCCAGGTTTGAAGTTTGCTCTGTGTCCCAGACCCCATTTAATCCCCAGCCCTCAGAGATGGGGGGCAGCCGGCCTGGGGCTGGTGTGGGGGACACAATGCTGGCCCCTGGGGCACACCAGGGCACACACCCTGCAGTGGTGTGAGGCTCCTCAGGCCACAACGGGGTCAACTCACCAACTCTCTCACTAAAATATACTATTGGAGTGCTTCCCCCTTAAACAATCTTGTGCAGTGTTACCTCAAAACCACACCAGTAGTTTTCCAAAACTAGGTTGTTTAGCCTATGGGAAGCTCAGATGTGACTTTATTGCTCTCTACAACCACCTGCAAGAAGGGTGTAGCCAGGTGGGAGCTGGCCACTTCTCCCGGGAAGCCAGCGACGGGACAAGAGGACACAGTCTTAAGCTGTGCCACTAAGAGTTGGACATTAGGATTTTCTGCACAGAAAGCATGATTAGGCACTGGAATGGGCTGCCCAGAGAAGTGGTGGAGTCACTGTCCCTGGAGGTGTTGAGGGAACGACTGGAAGTGGCACCGAGTGCC
>VRYO01002297.1:30140582-30225406 GCA_009812075.1 Sialia sialis
CAGAGGGCGCTGGCCGTGGCGGCCGGGAGGAGGCCGGCAGCCGCAGCCTTATCAGCGCGCCGCAGGCCGGGCCGGGCCCGGCCGCCCGCGGGTTCCCAGCCGCCGGCCCATGGGCGGCGGCGGCGGCTCGGAGGCGCCTCCTCCTCCTCCTCCTCCAGCGGCAGACCCGCGCGGCGGGGACCTGCGACCGCAGCAGCAGCTCGGGTGCCGCGCCGGCCGCATGGCGGGCTACGCGCCGCGCCTGCCCTGGCTGCTGCCGCTGCTGCGCCGGGCGGCGCCGCCCCCCTGGGCTCGGGCGGCCGCCGGGCTCCGCGTCCCGCCGCTCCCGCCCGGCAGGTGCGGGGCGCTCCCGCCGCCGCCGCTGCTGCCGCCGGGCTGCCCGTCCTACCGCCGCTGCCTCCTCCCCGCCGCGGCGGCGGCGGGCGGCGCCCCGCGCTCCCTGAGCACCGCGGCGGGCTCGGAGCCCCCGCGCGGGGCTGCGAGCGCTGCGCCGCGCTTCGAGGCTCGGAGGCTGCTGGCCCTGGCGCACCCCGAGCGCTGGAGACTGACAGGTACCGGGGCCGCCCCGGGGCTTTGCCCGAGCGGGAGGGGGCGGCGGGCGCCCCGCCCGGAGGGGCTGCCGGGGCCGGGGTGCGCGGCCGGAGCGGCCGCCGCCGGGGCGAAGGAGAAGGTCGTGTTTCCCTGGAGAACCGGCCCTGCTGGCAGCATCCCAGCCCAGCGCGGGATCTCGGAGCGAGCCTTCCATACGTGTGAAAAGCTGGAAAACATGCATTCTGCCCCCCTCTTCTTCACTTTGCCATCTCTTAATTTGTTTTTTGAAGGGAAAGCAAAAGTTTTGAAAGTTAACAGAACTCGGTTCCATTTGTTTAATGCCTCTATGAGTGTTCAGCACTGGCTTCACTATCTGCCTGCAATAAATTTGGGCCCAAGACTACATGAAATTAAGTAAAAAGGGGAACCTGATGATTTTTTTATTTTTTTTTTAATAAGTTGAAATTTTCTTCCCCAAGAATTTTTTTTGCTTACAACTTTTGTAAGGTGTTTTAAAAATCGTTTATTTTCTAGTGTCATTGTGGTGAAACCAAAACACTGTGGTTGTAGAAATTACATCCTTAACACTGATACTTTCAACCGAGTATAAACAAATTTATCTTGACATTGCTTCTCATGGGTTAATATGATAATAGCTGTTGGTAAGAAAGCAATGTCAAATTATTGTGTGCTTTGGGTTTTTTAAGGCATCTTTATTGGCAGACAGCATATGCACTGTCTCATGAGTGAGAGAGACCTGTAGTCCTCTGTAAAAATTTGGGTAGTTCTCATGGAATGGGTAAATGGAGTTTGAGAGGAGAGGCGAGGTAGGTAGACACATAAAGAGGTAGTTTGTGTAATACAAAGCACTTTGCACAAGATTTTATTCACAGTGGATATTTACAGAGTTTCATTACATGTTGGTATTATATAGACAACATAATTTGGATCCAAATGAATGTTTATAGATTTTAGACTACCTGCTGGTTTTACAATGAAGTTTTAAAAGTCTGTGGTTTTGCCATTTAAATTTAATCAAGTATATAAATCAGTTATTTTAAGGATGACTTTTAGGACCCAATGCTTCTAAATAACTGAAAATTTAATTTAGTTTACTTTACCGGGCACTCGCTGCCGGCTTGTTTATCATAGGGTATGGTATGCTTGTTTATAATTACATTTTAAAATAGATCAAAGTATCCTTAGTCTATGCAGTCTGCTGATGGTTTTATCGAAGTAATCACTTATCCCAGTTACTAAAAACCAGCCACATGCAGTTTTGTCTTTTGAGATAACAAAATGGTCTGAATTAAAGTTTAAAAAAACCCTAACACAACGACTTGACGATATCAAGTAATGAGGATGGAAAAAATATGAAAATGTAATAACTGCTTTTCAGTTCAGTAAGTCCTCATTCTGGGAGAGGAGTGAATTTGTGTGAGATTCTTCTTTATTGACATCCTGCTTAAGGGAAAAGTTGTAGTTCAGTTGTAATTAGGTGGGGTGATGTAAAAGCTAACAGGGAAAATGCTCTTGGTCATTGTAGAGTGCAGAGATAATACGGGGTAAAATGCATTGTAAGTGGCTGTAGGGAAATTGCATCTACCCATTGTATCTAAAATATGTTAAAATATCTTGCATTTCGTTCTGAGAAACTAGTCCTTAAGAAGCTAGTATGCCTGGGTTTTCTCCACTCAAAAAAAGAGGAAGCTTAATGGTTTCACTGTATGAAACAATGAACCAAGGGTAAAACATTTATTTTCCTCTTCAGGTCCATATAACGGTTAAGCAAATGTTGTGAGATCTTTTCACAGGGCTACAGGTGCTGCTAAGTTCTGCAGGAAGGTTGAGTTCTTCCACATTTTTTGTGCTTTATAGAACCAGTGGCTGGTAACACGGGGCAGTAGCAGTACCAGTGTGGAGTGCTGTGTACCTTTTCTGGCATTCCACATGGCACGAGCCGTGGTGGTCTGTCTGCTCCTTGCTCTTGTAATTCACAGTCAGAAGGTGAAGTGGTTGCTGTGAGGACAGTGGAAGACAGTGGGAGCAGAGGATGATTTATGAGGAAGTTGAGCAAGGCTAGCTTCACCCAGCAGGTGGAGAGATGAAGGTGACCTGCTCCCCTTGTGATTGGCACCAGAGGAGAAGGTCCTACTTGCTCTGTGCAGGGCTCTTCACCATCCAATGCCTCAGGAGGAAGCTGTGTGCTCAGCGCACAGCGCCCCTTGCAGAAGGAGCTTCTGTCCCTCTGGATTCTCCTAGGAATGAAAATAAATGTATCAAATGTCTACTGTCCAAAAAAAACAAAAAAAGTATCAGTGTAATATGTTCCGTGTCCAGTTGCTTCTACAGCGAGGTAGAGCTATGAATATATTTTAAATGGGACATGTGTGTTAAATATTGTGGTTTGCAATTAAAGTGGTAAAAAGACTATTATACTATGGTACTGTGGTACTAAATACTGTGGTGGGAATTCACTCTGTTAGTGACCGTAGTTTTGTGTAGTGATTAGGAGTTTGTAAATCTCGTAGTACCTCCCAGATTTAACAAAGGAGAGAGGTAGTTGTAGGAATTCTTTGGCCGACCTGGTGTAGTCAGGTAAGGTAAACCTGCATCTTCAGTTAAATTCAGTTCCTGGGGAAGAGGATAGAGCCGTTGTTGAAATTATTAAATCCTGCTCTCTGTGTGTGAGACCACAAAAATGCCTATTCAATATGATCCCTCTTATATACTCCTGTCTCCTTGTTTTCTCCCCGTGAGAATCTGTTGCACTTCATCCAAACCACACTCGAAGGAAACAATAGTTGTATTGAATTGTAAAGTAAGCACAAGGAACTCTGAAATTTTTAATCCCATAGCAAAGCATGCTCTTTCCCTCTATAAAACTTTTTGTGCACCGCATTAGAAGGTTTGTTTTGTACACAGGTCTTCTTTAAGGGCATTCAAGACATGTTATTTCTTAAGTTTTATTTGGTGATTTTTAGCAAGTTTGTAATACCTGCTTTCCTATGGATTAAAATTTCAGTTAAGTCAGAGCATTGCCTTATTCATAATCAAATTTTATTTTACTTTAAAATTACACCAGGTGATGCACTTTGATTTTTTTGGAAGGCAATTCTTGTGGTTTTTAAATCATAATTCCTATACGTTTATGTATGTAGAGGTAAAGTTACTGAGTGTTTTCTCGTGTGTGGTACACCAATAAAATATAGGCTAGGAGCGCTTTGTTGTTTCTCCCCCTAGTTTTTCTTCTGATTTTGTCAATGTTTGGTATGAAACTCACAAAAGGTCCAAGAAGCCTTGTAGCTTTATCACAGAAAGTTTGTTTTTTCTGTGTCTAGTTGGTGACGATTGTGTATTTTAAACTGGTGGTGAACTGTTGACGCAGCTACTTTAGTAAGGCATTGCAGAAACAGTAGCTGCTTATCACTGTGATCAGTTGGGTGCTTAGACCTTAATTTCCTTGGGGAGTGTTGCTGCATTATTTGTGTGAACTGTGGAGACAGAAAAATAATAGCTAGGTGGGTCTGACATAGTCACTGTCTTTTAGACAAGGTAAAAATGAACGAGTTCAACGCTTCACTGTTAAATGCATGATAAAAACCAAGCTGTACTCTCTTCTCTAAACCTGGAGTTATTCTGTTACTTTCTAGCATTTCGTGAACTGTATTTTTTTTTTCTGAGCACAGTAACACAGTTGTTCTTAACAATGTAAGGATGGTGGTTCTAAAAGGTTCTTGCATAATAACAGATGCAGTGCAGATTTCATGCATGAATTTACTTTAACACAGAAAGAAAATCACACCACTCATGCCTAACATAGAACTATAGAACATCATTAAGTGCTCACAATGTACTCTGGAAAAAGATTTTTATCTTGTAGTAAGTATTTGCAGAACTTACTCTTTGCAGGGTTGATACCTTTGCAAGGTTGATACCCAAAAATACTGTGGACCAGGGCCCACCAAAAGGAAATTAACTTTATTTGACCAACAAATATAAAATTTACCAGTGCATCTTTCTCCCGTAAAAGAATAACCGAAGAGCCCAATCTTCATGAATGCACATCATAATGTGGTAAATTTTATTCATCACTCCAAATGCCCTTGAGGAAAGCCAGTCAGTGTTAAGCTTAAAAATACCCCACATATTAAATAAATCAGCACAGATAACAAGAAAAGGACAGTCATTCATTGTTATTGGTATAAGGATATTCATTACAAATCCAAAGCTTGCTTCTGACCCACCAGTCTCCCATATTTAAATGAAACCAGTACAATACCTAAAAGATTTTAGGAGGTAACACAGCTTATGGAGTAGTAAAAGCTAGCTACTGTGACCTGTTGCTGGGTTACTGTGCACTACCAGATCTCATCAATACCTCATATCTTTCATCCCTGATTGGCTTGGATGATCTTATTTAATCTGAACTAAAATCCTTGTGTGTTTGTCTTCAGCCCCTCACCAAACAGGCTTGCAAGTATTTTGTCTTCACACTCTTCCACATGCTATACTGGGTGAGAAGGATGCTCTGGTAAGAACCAGCAAAATTAGAAACGTTCATTGTCTTGGTGTTCTTTTTGTGTGTAGAAAATTAATTTATGACTCTTTGGAGTCACTTAGTCTACATTCTGAAGAGAGGTTTCTGATAGCTCTGCCTAGTTATTGCTTGTAAACATCGTGGTTTATCAGTTGGCAGCCTTGTCCTTGAAGGAAGCTGCAGGTTTGCTGTCAAGAAGCAAGCCCATGTCAGCCTTAACAGAGTGTGTTGATCTTAATGGTGATAAAGGCATCACTTTGTGCAGCAATCTGGATTTCTGTTCAAGTAGACTAGCAAAATGTTTGCCTAACATTTCCAGGAGGGTTGCTCAGCTGCTGCAACCAGCTTTCCTTGTCGTTGCTCCTGTTGCCATTTTGATGTCCTGTTTTTTTAAGTTCCACTGACCTCACAGTTTGTTTATTGTCATCTCATAGCCTACAAAAAAAAAAACTTAAAAAGACATGAGTGTGTTTTGGAAGCTTCTTTTGATGTAATTTTTTGGGTAACAAAGTAAGCCAGGTGGAACTAATACTATAGAGTTTACTCTGACCTTTTTTTTTCTATCAGTAACAGCCTTCAGTGTCACTGGAGTGTCTTCATATCTGGTTGCTGAACACACTGAACTCCTCCCTTCAGCCAGTTATCACCATGACAGCTCCTTTGAAGGAGGCGATGCAATGAGAGTTTGCTGGTTCCTATTTTTTTCAACTCTCAACGTTTCAAAAGAAACAAAAAGGAGAAACCACTTGGCAACTGTGCTATTTTCTAATTGGTCTGCTGCTACAATCAGCATGAGAGTTTCAATTGGAGAACCTTATTTTGCATGTGATTTGTGATTAAATTAATAAAGACATGTATGTTGCTTAGTTCAGTATTTTTCAGTTTGCTTTAGGTACTAGTATTTGCTCTTCATTCAGTTAAGGCTGTTGGAACTAATTGCAGTGAAACCCGTGCTAGTTTGAATGAAGAAGAGCTGAAGATAAATTCAAGCCAGACAGAAACACATGGGGGGCTTAGCTGTGCAGTCCTCTTCCTTCTGTGAATATTTATATCTGCAGTTCATAAGTACTGTTCCATCCATAACTGAGAAATTGTCTGGATTAATGGAGATGGAGCTGCCATGCAGTACTGTGCTTATAATCAATGCTTTTGTCCATCTCCAGCTGTCTTAGAGACCAACCAGCTTTTCCTGACAGGAAATAACCTGGATTTTGTTGGATTTTTTCCTGCTACTTCACAGTGGAATACACCAATGCTGCCGGCCTGTTAGTAAGGTCATGCATGAATTTTTAGCTAATAAGTACTATCCTGATTAGATGTGCCTATAGCATAGATCAATAAGTTTGCATCAGAAAGTTTCTTATATTTTCTATAGCTTCAAGTTAGAGATCCAGATCCTGTATTTTTCACACACATGCTGGCCTGACTCTAACACAAGGGTAAGATTGCAAACAAATCTTGACTAAGAAGCACAGGCTGCAGCTATGCATTTTTTGTACTCTGAATTCTTCCTTATGAATACACAGATTACGCTTCAATTAAAACTGAAACAGAACTTTCCACATGTGAATGAAGATGCTAAGAGGCATCAAATAATCTGTGTCAGGTGTTAGAAATACTGCTTACAGCAGTGTGCAGTAGGGAGGCTGGCTGCTGTCTTTGTCATAGAAGTGATACAAGAAGCTCAGGACTTTCAGCACAGTATATTTTTGTCTTCAAAGGCATTATTTGCAGATAGTTTTGCAGCAGTCCTATGAATGGTTGCTTTAAGTGTGTGGTTGGTTCTTGGAAAATGATGCTGTATAAATGTCATTGTTTGTTGTGGTTCAGTGGTTTTCATATCAAGTTTGTTCAGTTTTCAATTAAGATGTGGGTTTTTTTTTTTTATTTTCTAGCTCTCAGCCTTCCAAGCTTGGCTTGCCTTGATAGAATTAAACTTGTTCTTGGCTCAAGAAATTTCTCAGCAAATTTAAGTTCAAAAGGCTAAGTTTTGGTCCAGTGAGATTTTCGTACTTTGTGATACACCTTCAAAAAGCTACACGGGCTGTTCCACAGGGTGATTCTGCAATTGGAATTCAAGAGCTCTGCTCATCAGCAAATCCACTTCTAATTAAGACTTAAACTATTTTTCTTTTAGGCCATCAATAGTAAAGAGTAAAACAAAATAAATGATAAAAAATTTTATCTGTTAAGAGGAAATCTAATTTGGGGGGGGGGGGGGGGGGGGGGGGGGTGGTTTCTGTTTTTTTATCTCAAAAACAGACAACTGGAAGCTTCCATACTGTGATAATCATGATTAATAAAACCCAAAACACACAGGAGTTGAAGGTTTGTGTGTGAGAGTTTGGTAACTGTCAATGCTCTCTAAGGGCATTACCTGCGAAAAACTAAGCTTTTTGGATGGTACTGTTGAAGATTAGACAAGAGAAGTGATTCTAGGACTGTGATTGTATACAGAGGCTTTTCAGAGTCTTAAAATGTGCCTTCCCTATTTTAATTTAAACAGTGGCTTAAAATAGAACTGGGTGTTAAAGAGTGCCGATTATTTCAATTGATACTTGCAAGCTTAATAGAAGTTTAAAGCGAAAAATAGTTTCATTTGTACTACTAATGATCTTGTAAGTTCAGAATAACTTTCCTTTTTCTTGTTGATTTGCAGCTGCTGTTGGCTTTCTGGCCGTTTCCAGTGTCATTACCATGTCAGCCCCTTTCTTTATGGGGAAAGTTATTGACATTATTTATACAAATCCCAGTGAGGATTTCACTGACAGCCTGACCAGCCTGTGTGCCTTGCTGAGTGGAATCTTTTTATGTGGTGCTGCTGCTAATGCTACTCGTGTCTACCTCATGCAGACTGCAGGTAAAAACGGAAGCAAAAGTGGTACTGAGAGTCATCTTGTTTTTTGCAGTCAGGATATTTAAGGATCTTTAACAAATTCTTGGCAATGGCCAAGAGATGATTTTAGAATCGGTAGCTTTTTTTAACCAGAGCAAAGATAAACTAATAGTGCAAAGAGAAGTGTGCTGGAATGATTGCTCATTTTTATTTACTGTTAGGTGACATCTTAAAGATCTCATCTAACACATCTCACCAGACTCTCTTCTCTGTAATGTGCCTTGCTCAGTGCTGTGATTTTTATGTCAGTGGCTGTGTAAAGTCTCCTGTGTCATGCTTGACTGACTTATGTTTTTGACAGGACAAAGAATTGTGAAACGTTTGAGAGCAACCATGTTCTCCTCTATTGTGAAGCAAGAAACTGCTTTCTTTGACAAGACCAGAACAGGAGAGCTGATAAACCGCTTATCTTCAGATACAGCCCTTTTGGGCCGCTCAGTGACTGAAAACCTTTCAGATGGGCTCAGGGCAGGAGCACAGGCATCTGTGGGGGTTGGAATGATGGTATGGTGGTCTCTTATTTCTTTGACACTTCTTGTAGTTTCATATTTGTGTCAGTTCTATTAGGTGAGTGTGAGTCAGTCCAGGACAATTGTGTGCTCTTCAGTACAAGTGTATTTCATTGGTTATCTACAATAGATGCAGAGATTATTGCAATAGGTGACATGCCTGTAGCCAGCCATTTGATGTTTACTCACAAGCAAAATTTGGAGGATAATGGACTGGCATTAACTACTGCTGCTACCCAAAGTTATCAAGCAAAATGTAGGAGGCAAATCACTGAATTCCATTCTTACTGAAGATACTAAAATCAGTGATAACATTCCCATGGTTGTAGGTAAAATACAGTATGAAGGGCCTGGTAGAAAATCATTAAAGTTGGTTGATTTTAGTTAAAGCCTAGGTGAGCAAAGGCAGTACTGCATATCTAATGCTGAGGATTTTTACAAGCATTAGTCTTTCTGCTTTAGTCTGTCAGTAAAGAATATGTTTATGTAGGAACCTTGTTAATGAAGGCTTCAGTGCAGGGCATGGGATAATACTCCTTGGTGGTCAGTTGGATTACATGGACATCTGACTTCTCTTGAGGGGTTTTTTTTGTGGCATTAATTTTTTTATGCTTATGCATTAGTTGCAATTATCTTAAATGAAGGTGTAGTAATTTCTGCTGTCTGCCTGGAGTTAAAAACAGACAGCATATAGTCTCCTCATAAAAATAAGCATCCAATGTTCTCATTATTAGAAACTGTTAAGAGTTTCCACTGTGAAGTCTTAAAGCTTTACTATTTTGTCACTGATAAGAATTGCTGGTAAGAATGGCTTCTGTACTCTCTTACAAAGGGAGTCTGAGGTTTTATCTTGCCATAGATAAAATAAATAGATAACTTTATAAATACATTCTGTTCCAAAATACAGCCATGAGATGGTTGTAAGAGGTGGACTATAAAAGCTTGCCAAGAAAAGAAAGAAGATATTATTATGAATTAATTACAAAGCCTCTCAATTATGTTGATTTTGAGTCTTTCTGGAGATTTTTGTTTCCAATACAGAAAGCAAGTCGAAATTAAAGCACATTAGATCTAATGTCATTAAGTCTTATGATGATAACCTCTTTAGGTGCTTTGATGATGATCGATCATTACAAGCAAGAAGTTTTGCAGCAATAAATTAAATACTGTGATCCACCCATTCGTGGGTGCTAGGGAGTACTGGTGACTCCATCTGTTTGTTTCTCAGTTGCCCACAAGTACTATATGATATTTCTCTACTCAGAGCTTCTTTATTACACCATCTATTTAATAGTTGTGAAAGCACTTCAGAAACTGTGTAATAGCTTGTGTCTTTCAGCATCACCAAGAGATTTCTTGGTGGGCCTTTTTACTGGCAGGTTAAGATGCTTGACTAAGGCCACACAGTAAACCAGTGAGAAAGCTTGAAATGAAATCCAGATGACTTTGTTTATAGTCCTTTGTTCTAACCTTCCAAATGCTGCGGAAGAATGGATATTTTGCCTGGAAAAAAAATAAAATGTGATAAATAAAAGCATGGCAGTACTAAATCCCTACTAGTTTTAGGAAAGTAGCAAGAGAAGTTGCACTTCAGTACTCCAGGGATTATTTTTAAACCGCATGCTAAACTCTGACAATACCTTTTTCTTCTAGTTTTTTGTTTCCCCTAGCCTTGCTACATTTGTTCTGAGTGTTGTGCCACCCTTGGCTGTCCTGGCTGTGATTTATGGCAGATACTTGCGAAAGCTTACTAAAATGACTCAAGATTCTCTTGCAGAAGCAACACAGGTAACCTTTCCAGTTAACTTTAAAGTTGCTCTAATGTATTTTGGTTAATATCTCTAAAGTTACAGATTTTCTGAAGACATTTGTACTGTTCTGACCCTGTTGTTTTGCCCCTGAGTAGTAGGAAAAGTAAATGTCAGTAACACTCACAGATCTCAAAAACAGCCACGCTTCCTTTGTCCACAATAATATCATACAGAGAAACCAGGCCTTGAGAATTTGGAAATGTAAGAAATTACAAAGATTTGAGGCTTTAGTTTTGTGAGAGCATAAAAAAAAGAGCCTATGAGGTCCTGTCAGTTGGTACCTGAGTCGGAAAACCACTTTTCTTGGATTACAGTTTTGAGCTTGAAGCTATCAGGAGCATCCTAAATGAATGCTTGACCTTACTGTCAACTCTTGAATGTTTATGGGGCCTGCTTCTTAAACATCTTCCTCAAAGGCTTATGGTGGGAAAACATTATTATAAAGCACAGAAATATAATTAGGAAAGCTGTAGTTAAAATAGTCACAGTTGTCAGCTGTTGTAGACTTGGGATGTCCTTTGTAGAACTGTGCAAAAAGAAGATTACCCCTCTTCTGTTTGTCTTCCTTCCTGTGTTGGTGGGAAGCTCGTGCCTTTGTAAACCAGGTGCAGGACTTCATGTGAACAAGAAGTTGTTGTGAAAGAAGGAGAATTATATTTTTATATCATACTTTTACTTACAAAAGGAGAATTTGTTTCTTCTAAGGCCATCACAATGTCCATTAATAACTTGGTGTAATTGGTTACAGTTGAGTTATTTTAGTATTAACACTTTGCTGTTTAGAAGTTAAAATACTGAGTTGAAATGAGATATGACTATCTGGGCTAAATTAATTCCCAGCATTGCTTTGATCAAATGAGTGGAATTGTAACTGCAGGCTTTTTTGCATGACTTAGTATGGAACAGAATACTCTTTATTTTTCCCTTCCCACACTGTTATTGCATATTGTGAGTAGCAACTTCCCTATGGGTGTTGTATTTTTTAACCTTACTTTTATATTTCTCTGCTAGCACTTCAGACAATCTTGAGGGTTTTTTTAACTGCCTGGGCATGCAGTTTGCTTTTAACTTACTAAAATTTTGAAAAAAAGGGGTTTGGGGTAGGGAGAGAAAGTATGAGAAATTTCCCAGTGCTATCCAAAGATATGAAGATTAGTGAAGTGATATTGGTTTAACTTTCAGATATTCTGTAACGTGAGCATTTCAAATTGTATGTCTTTGTGGATCTGTTTTGTACTTTGCTTCAATGCAGTTAGCTGAAGAGCGTATCGGAAACATCAGAACAGTTCGAGCTTTTGGGCAAGAAGTGGCTGAAATGGAGAAGTATACAAATAAAGTTGATTATGTGCTACAGCTGGCTAAAAAAGAGGCACTAGCTCGGGCAGGCTTCTTCGGAGCAGTAAGTATATTTAATGAAAGTAAGCCAACCATGTTATGCAAAGTGTCAATTATTTTAAAACTCCCAATGATACTTAAAAATCTGCAAGTAAATGATTGAGAATAAAGTGAACCTACATAAAACTGTGGGAAGACTGGACTTAAATCAGTCTAAATTGCTGTGAAACTGCATCTCAAGATGAAATGGTATGATAAAGTCACTTTGAGCCTCTATTTCTGCACCACACCCTATAGCTGCGGACTACTTATCTGGGCTACACCTTCTACTCAAGGAATTAAACCAGAAGAAACCTTCCCCTACCCTCAGCATTTAGAGTTTTGGCTCCCCAATGAAAGGAATATCAATGCAGAGGAAGGTGGGGAGTGTGCAGGTAGGGAATGGAGGCTTGGATTTTTCCATAACTGTTTGTCTAATTGAATTCTAAAACTGAAAGATAGCTGTAGACTATCAATTCCTCCTTGGTGATGATGGTTGAGAATAATGTTTAGTGCTCCTTTCCACCTTGGGGGGAAAAAAAAAAAAAAAAAAGAGTTGCTTGCTTTTTGAACTCATGTTGGATAGCTAGCACAGTGCCACTGGGTGTCTGGCTTTCTGTTAGAATTGTTGAATTTATCTCAGCCTTCCAAAAATCTGGATGAACCTATAGTGTGAGGGTTTTTTTCATTACAAGGAAAGTTCTGAAACCGCATTTTAGAGGATGAAATTGAAGATGTATGTGACAAAATCTGCCTTTTCCTTTTTCCTTAGACTGGCCTTTCTGGGAATTTAATTGTCCTCTCAGTGTTATACAAAGGAGGATTACTAATGGGCAGTGCCTACATGACAGTTGGTGAAATCTCATCTTTCCTAATGTATGCTTTCTGGGTTGGCATAAGCATTGGAGGTATGGAATAGGAAATTAGATTTTCTTCATTTCAAAACATTACATTCATTATAGGGGAAGGAGGGAGGGAAGAAGCTCTTAAAAATCTGACTTCCTTAAAAAGTCTTCCATATGAACTTCTCAAGAAATCATAAATATTATATTTTAAAGAGATAATTAAAATAATAATCTATAACTTACTATTAGTCTTCTTTTCCCCCAAAAGAAAGGTCAGGTTTTTTCAATGTGTGCATGTGACAGTATATATTACTTTAATTTTCTTTAGGTCTAAATGAAGATACTTGCTGTATTGTGTAAAGCAATAAAATATGTGGGTGTATGTTAAGCGTACTCTATTTAGAAAGGCATGTAACATTTAGCTGCAATTCAGTATAGAGTGTCCTCAAGTGGAAGAGTAAACAAAGTGCCAGCAGAATACTGCACTCGGTGCTAACCTTCTGTTTTTTCTTATTCACTGACTCCTCCTGGGAGCCCACACTCTGTAATCTACTGGCCCAGCAACAAGCTGTTCATCTTTTTGACAGAGCTGTCTTCATGGCTGCATACTGGCAAAAATGAAGATAAGTTGCTCGGAAGCTCTGCAGCTTACTGGAAGCATTCTTCTTTAAAATGGGTCTGTTACTTCTGATAGACTAGGAGGGCAATGCAGCTTGCCTGTATTTTTCTTTTATAAGACTGGGCCTGATATCAGGGGGAGCACAAAGATGAGCTTGAGGGAAAAATTTAACAAACCTGCTTCCTTGGATATCAAAATTCCAGTGGCACCCATTCCAACTACCATCCCCCTTTCTTCTCTGCTTAAATCATTGAAGTTTGTTCAATGGAGACATACCTAGCACTTTGAAAACATGGAGCAAGCTAATATTAAATAAATGAAGATTAAAAGCAGTATTAAAAATATAATTGAATTAACTTTTATTTGCTATAAAAACATGTTTATAAATTCTAGTTCAGATTATTGTAGTTCTGCACAGAGCTCATTCTCATGGGGACTCTGAAGCAGAGGTGTCTTGCCACAAGAGGCCTGCCTTCCTAGATTCCTACAAGGCATATAAATCTTCCAAGTGTTAATCTGCTCTGTATGTCATCAATACATATAGGAGTCAATGAACAACTGTGAAGTTCATTGCATAATATGTGACTTTGCCCCTCTTTGTTGTAAGTTTGTCATGTTTTCTTCCAAACACAGAACATGGGTTATGAAAAATAAAAACATTTTCTAATTTGTATTTGCTGTCTATATTATATAATGGGTGTTTTTTTATGAGTGGCTGTGAATTTGAGTTTGAAGTTGCTCTGTGAGGCTTATGCCTTCTACTGCCATGCCCTGATCTAGGGTTTGGTGCTTTGGCTCTTTTTTTCAAGCAGACAGCTTCTTGTCATGGCTAGTGTTGCAAACTTTCAGATAGTCCTCAGCAGCAGCATGGTGAAACACCCTGCCTACACTTACAGACTTGTGACTTTGAGCTGAGCTTCTTGCTCTGCAAAAATAAAGCAGTAAATCTGTTATTATATATATTTATATATATTTAGATTTCCATATTTCTGTATGCATCTTGTTTTTTCTGCCCTCCTGAAATAACTCTTAACATTGTAAGCACTTTACAGTGTAAGTATGTTTATTCTGTTCAAATTTAAAGATCATGAGATCAGTGTATTTCTTTTGAAAGGCACTCAAAAATTCAAGAAATTGGACATTTTATATCTGTGTACGACTCCATTTTTAATTCTATATTGGTTTCTTTGCTTATGTCAGCTGGAAAATCCTTCAGGCAAGCTACTTTCAAGATGATTCACACAGCTGCTAAGAGCTGGGACCCAGTACTATGTACAGGGCCTTGTCCTTAGCTTTTGCTTTCTCCAGTACTGTTTTACGTATTCTGGAATGGGAGACCCATTTCTTTCGATTGTCCACTCTCCACACACCTTCTCAAGCATCACTTCAGCCTTAGGTTTTGTGCCCTCTCTCCTCTGTGGATGACTCAGTCAGGCTCCCCTGTATTAGTGTAAACCTATCTGACAAGGAAGAGCATTCAGAATGCTCTGTTTTACTGAATGATCTGGAAGTATAGATGGTTGAATGCAAAGCCATTTTCCTAAAGTTGGATGCTGTTCTTCCTGACAGGTAAATGAAAAAGGGCATACATAAGCTGAGTATTAACATTTTCCTTTCTTCAGAGGGATTTGTTTTACAGATATAAAAATGGTTAATAAGGGTTATTGGCAGCTCTCAAATGAGACTAGATAGGATTTAACACATTTAACAGTTAGTTGGAATAAAAGATCATTTACACATCTGTTCCTTCAATGCTGCTGCTGAAAAGTATAATGCTAATTTGATCTGTCTTTCGTTGCAAATAGATGCATAATACTGTTCTGCTTTTTGTTTAGGTCTAAGTTCCTTTTATTCTGAGCTAATGAAAGGACTTGGTGCTGGTGGACGCCTTTGGGAACTTATTGAAAGGAAGCCCCAGCTTCCATTTAATGGTGGGTTCTTGGTTTGTTACTGTTTAAAGGTTGATTTTCTCTTATTGGTCAGCAATACTTAAGAAGGGTGTGTGTAATACTTGAAGGCAGTACTGGCTTACATTCTTTTCAAAGAAACTATAGTCATATATATATAGTCATAAACCTTCTGACTTTACCTAAGTACAAAACAGATGATGGAAAATTCCTTTAACAAAAAATTTTAGAACACAGAAGTTTAGCTTAGTTAATTACTTTTGATTTAATTATTTTTTCTTTATTTAATTCAGAATATAATTTTAAATCATATTACTTTCTAATTTATTTGACAGAGGAGAGGACATGGTCATTTCTAGGTTTTTGGAATTTTTTGTTGATATCATCACTAAGTCCTCTTGAGTCAGCTTTAGAGCAAAAAGAGTGGAAAGAAGAAAAAGGAGAGGAGGGAGGAGCTCTGAGATGGCTTGTATCTCATATTTCCACTGAACAGTTTACCATGCTCCTCTCTGATGGCTAAGAAATGATCAGAGATGCTTTGAAAACCAGATGGTTTTCATTAAGAGTATTGCGAGCTTAAACATTTCATACTGTTCCAGTGAAAATCAGCCCATAGTAAGATATGTTGATTTGAATCCTAACTTGCACACAGTTTGAGGCCTTTCAGCAACATACACTAAATTGAGTTCTTGAGTTGTTCTGTCATAGGAATCAGGACTGAGGCATGACTGGGGAATAAATGGAAGTAAAGGGTAGGGCTGATAGGAGAACTTCTGCTTCTTGGGATAGTGTGGATGTGCAGCTACAGCAGGTGTTGCTTTTGGAGTGATTTGTACCTTTCTCCTTGCAGTAATACTAGCCACATTTCTTCCTTATTTGGCGGGGCAAGATTTTATTTTTGCAGAACTCTGGTTGCTGCTGGTGACAGATATCTCAGGAACAAATAATAATGTCTTTTTTTCTTGTATCTAGAATCCAAACAAGAGACAAGTGTGTAGTTTTTAGATATTTTTACAATGATATATAGAGGAAGGACTTGTGGTAGCGGACTTCCTGTATTGCAGTAGATTCAGTGTTTCAGGCCATGGATAGACTGTGCAATAACTGGAACTGAGACTTTAGATAAGCAATTACTTGTTACTGTGGTAATAGCGAGGATTATGCTGCTGATACAGGATTTAGCAAATACATTTCTTTTCGCAAAAGGAGGTATACAGGCTACTGTGGAAAAATTATAATGTGAATGTCCATAGGAAAGTCAAGGAAAGATTCTGGAATTGTTCTTGCCTTTTCCATTCCAGTGCTACTAACATTAAACTGAAAGCCTGGAGAAAAAATGGAAACCTGAAAAGAGCAGAACTAGTGAAATCTTGATTGCTACTGATAGGTGTCTTTGTTTGCTATACACAGTTACTGCTTAACCAAACATTGGCATGTGCTGCCCTGTGCTGTGGTTGGTGGGGCGTTACATCTGTGCTGCATCTGAAAAGAATTAAGTGTTTGAGCTGTGCTTCTCCAGCACAAACAAACATGACTTGGGTATTGCTCTAGCACTGTCAGTTTTCACAAAGTCTTTTGGGAATGCAGCCCCACTGTCCAATTAATTTGCTTTGTATGGATATGTCTCACTTGGTTTTAAAAGGGCTTGAAGAAATTTTGTTTCTTTGTCTTAACGATTATCCGTTTTTCTAGTAATGATATTAAGATACTTGTTTAAGTCAAATGCTGCGTTCCAGAAAGAAGCTGGTTTTATTTAACTTTGATAGTTGTTCATTCATGACCGTTTCATTAATGGAAAATTTCATAAACTGAAATTTTCATTTCAGTGATCTGTTGCCTAAGAGTTAGACCTCTGATTGGTATTTGAATTTATCAAATATGATTTCCACTGAAAGGCAAAAATAAAAACCTAGCAGCAGCTTTATTCCAGTGACAGGAACTGCTCTCGTTCAGAGGAGGGTGCTTCAGGTGACTTTTGTGGCTTGGTGAAAGGGCAGTAAGTGATTTGCAATGTTTATCTTTTTGTGTTCTATGGTAACGGGACTTTGGCCTTCACCAATGTCTTTTTACTTCATTGCTCCTAATTAACAAAGCTTAAATTGTTTATAGTATGTTTACTAATTCAGATAATTCTATGAGAGGTGATTGTTGATAGTAGTTAGGTATTAGCAAGATGTAAATTCTCCCTCTTGCTGTAGGTAACCTACAGGTTCAGTGCTGGTGAGCAACCTGAAATTGCATTCAGGAATGATTGGTATACCACACTGATTCACTCGTGGCTGAAATATAACTACTGTGGTACTAAATTGTGGCTTGCAATTATCCATAGATTGAATGTGGAGATACATATTTCTACTGAGTGTCTGTAAAGCAAGCTCGAGGAGGGCTGAGCTAATTTTTGTTTATGTTGACATTTCTGTATTTTATTCTTTGTTATATAGAGGGAATCACATTAGGCAAAGATGTATTCAAAGGTGCTTTGGAATTCAAAAATGTTGAATTTGCATATCCAACACGTCCAGAATCATCAATTTTCAAAGATTTCAGTCTTTCAATTCCAGCTGGCTCTGTTATGGCTCTGGTTGGCCCAAGTGGTACAGGGAAATCAACAATTGTATCCCTTCTGCTGCGGCTGTATGATCCTATCTCAGGTATGGTTTGTGTGTTGCTCTCATTTGCAACAATTAATGCTTTGCATCTCAGATAGACCTTAGAAACAGTTGGAGTTCCTGTGCTTGAAGTCCATGTTTCTTTCTGGGGTGCCTTGCATAGCTTTGCATTGCTGATCCACCCGTTCAGCATGCAATTCCCCAGGGGTTGTCATTCTCAGCTGTTCCTTCAGACTCTTTTCAAACACACTTGACTTCACTGTTTCCTAACTTAAGGTACTATCACCGTTGATGGCTTTGATATCCGTCAATTAAATCCACTGTGGTTGAGGACAAAGATTGGAACAGTAAGTCAGGTAAGGAAGAAAAAAAAATAAGTGGATGAAATAATTTTGTGATCAACTAGCTTTTCCTCACCTTCATTCTTTTAAAAAAGACATAAACTTGCTTCTCAGTGAAATCCTTCCTTTTTACCATAACTGCTGTTGGACATGCTTCGTTCTAAAAATAAGTATTTAGAGCTAGTTCCAGTATTCTGTAGTCTGTTTTTATATAATTACAGAGATCCAAAATGATCATTTATGAGAAAAGTGTGCATGTGGAGACCGGAAGGTAAATTGCTATAAATTGTGAAATTTACAATGCTTGCTATAATTTGTTGAAGAAAGTAACAAAAATCCTAACACTTAATTACCTTTTCTATTGACAGAAGTCACACAATCATATTTTACACAGCCATTAAAAAAATTGATCTTCTGTGCTAGGAGTAATTTCCAGGAAAACGTAATTCCATAATTATGGTGTCCAGGAAACCATAATTTCCATTAGGAAAGCATGAAAATACAGCACAGTTGGCACTTACTTTTATAGTGCTACCTTCCTAGCAACCTCCAGGCTCTTAAGTCAATGGTGTCTTAAAAATAAACTGTTAGGCTGATCTTCTGGTTAAAAGCATAAGGGTAACTGAGTATTTGTTGTATTTCAAAACAACTTCCTTATATAATAATGCCACCGAAAGCTTTGTTGCAAAAATTATTTTCCTGGCACATTAGCACTTTTCAAAGAATCTATTCCATTTAAATTATCAGCAGGAGGTCAATAGTGCTATTCAAAGAGCATGACTCTACTTTTTAAAGTGACTCGCTTACCTTGTTTCAGACATTTTCCCATTGTACGTCACTTGTCCTATCTCACAGTTCTCTGTTGCAAGCTTGAATACGAATTAAATGCACATCGTAATATAAAATTTGTGTAGAGGTTAAGAAAACGATCATCATTTTTGCAAATCATAGAATAGTTTGGGTTGGAAAGGACCATTAAATGTCATCTAATCCAATCTACCTGCATTGAGGAGGGACATCTTCAACTAGATGTGGTTGATCAGAGCCCCATCCTTGAATGAGCCTGACTTAGAATGTTTCCAAGAATGTGGCATCCACCACCTCTCTGGGCAACTTCTTCCAGTGTTTCACCACCTGCATTGTGAAAAAATCTTCCTTATATCTAGTCTAAACCGATCTTCTTTTAGTTTAAAACCATCACCCCTTGTCCTATCACAACAGGCCCTGCTGAAAAGTCTGTTTCCATCTTTCTTAGAGCACCCCATTAAGTCCTGAAACATCACAGTCAGGTCTTTCTGGAGCTTTTTCTTCTCCAGGCTGAACAGGAACAGCCCCAGCTTTCTCAGCCTTCCCTCACACGACAGGTGCCCCATCCCTTCCATGATGATGATACCTAGCAAAGTACAAAGGAAGGGCTTTTGATGTTTGAATGCATAGCTCTTCCTAAACTCTTCCTAAAATATTATGAATGCAGAGTTATGTTTTGTCAGTTATAAAAGCAACTTAATTTTTAATTGGTTTTCGTTGTCCATTTTGGTGTTAGAGGAGTCTTTAATTCTGTCAAGTCTAGCTTACATATTCTTTGTATGGATATTGTAAGTGGGATCTTGTAAGTGGGATTTATGTTATCTGACATAATGTATAACACACGTATACAATTACAGATCTACCATATTAGTAATGTGTTTGCATTTGTCAGGAACCAATTCTCTTCTCCTGTTCTATTGCTGAAAATATTGCCTATGGTGCAGAGGATCCTTCTTCTGTGACTGCAGAGGAGATTCAGAAAGTTGCTGAAATAGCCAATGCTGCTAGTTTTATCAGAGATTTTCCAAAAGGGTTTGACACTGTAGTTGGAGAAAAAGGCATTTTGCTTTCAGGTACGTCTTGATGTTGCTTATTTTAAAAATCTTGTTATCATTGAGTGATGTAAAAATTCCATCATTTTTTGTTACCACCTTTTTCTCCAAGCTGTAGCCCGCCATAGGTATTAAAAGAATCTACCCTTCACCTCCATTCCCCTCTAAATTACATAGGTCTAATTCTGCTCAGCCCAGGTGTTCAGTTAAAATTAGCAGACATCTGTTTTCCTATTTCAATTTACTGACTCTTTTCTCCCAGGTGGACAGAAGCAAAGAATTGCAATTGCTCGAGCTCTGCTCAAGGTAAGCCCAGCACCCAAACTGGTTTATTGAACTACTTCTTGGGGGGAGGCAGGAAGGATTAATAAGGAGGAGGTATTTCAATGGGAGAGATAGGAAAATATTTTTAAAAGGGAAACCTGTATATCTTATGTTAATGAACTTTGAAAGGGCTCAGTGGCTTGACTAATGACAATTTACTTAATGTCAGTGCTTCTTCCTATCTTTCAGCCATGTTATGTTTTTTGATAGTTTTTGCCAAGACTGATGAGGTCAAGGATGAAAGGAAGACTTTAAGAATGTGGTGCTATTAAAAGCTTATACGACACATCTGTGTTCAGATCTCTATCATTCATGGGTTAATTTTTCTCAGTTGCAATTTACTTGTACTTCAGATGCCTTGTCTTAGCTTTGAGGGGGAGATGGCCTGGATTTGGGACAAGGTGATATTTCAGGCACACTGTAGTGTCATGTGTTTCTTCAGAGATTGGTATGGATCTAGCTTCAGAGCAGGATCTGTGCTGCACACATTTGAGGGGCTTCTGAGGATCAGAATGACAGAGTTTGGTTCGAGGACAGCCATTGGGCCTTGCAGGGAGGCAGTTTGGTGCTGATGCTCAGCTGGAAGTTTTAATCCTTGCTGAGTAGTTTACAGACACCTGTGTGGCTTAACATGAATGTAGCATCCTGGCATGCCCAGCTCTGCTAGGTCAATAAGAATTTCACTATACCAGTTCTCTTTCATCGCAAATGCTGAAAAGCTGATTGTATTTCAAGCCATGCATTTTATCAGTTCATGGGATTAAAGAGTTTATGTTGTGGAAGTAAAAAGGTTGTAAAAAATAAGTGAGTAGTTGATATACTTGGGATAGCTGGAGGTGCAATGGAGTCCCATCTGTCCCAGATAAAGTTTAAAGCTTTTACTCTTAACTTTATCAAGAAAGTTTGGGTTATTTTCTGTAATTCAGCAGTGAATTCTTCTAAGGGATTTGAGTGCTGGCAGTTTTTTTTTTCAATAATCTAACTGGGAGAAGTTCTTAAACACTAGTTCTTAAGTACTATGTGTTTTACCTGTGAGTGAAATACTGCTTTTTGGTAGGGTTTTGTTACTTTCAATTACTCAGGCAGTTTTATATAGCAGACAGACTGCAAGCAGAGGGCAGCTGAGTCTCTTTGAAAGAGCCTCATAAGAACGTAGAGCTTTTGACCACAGTGCTGCCAAAAATGCCTTAAAATTCATCTCCCCCCCTTTAGTTTGTATATTTCAAATGGTTATCCAGGAATAGTATTCTGCTCTTTTAGTTTGAAAAAAAAATTAAATGGCTGAGTATTGTTTCTGTTTTGTCCTTTTAGTGTTTAGATTTCTTAGAATGATGCTCAGTTGTTTTGATGAAGTAGGTACTCTCACTTGGAGTTTTAAGCTATAAGAATCCTGTTCTGTATTGATACAAATATTCAGATCTTGTTTAATTGTTATTACAACCAATTTTACTTTCTTTTTCAGAATCCTAAAATTCTTCTGTTAGATGAAGCAACAAGGTAACAAGAAAAAGAAATAGAAACTTAGAAATTGTGTACCTGTAAAACTCAGATTTGGGAGCTGTTCTCTCTTCTCTCTGTGTCTCTCTCTGTGTCTCTCTCTGTGTCTCTCTCTGTGTCTCTCTCTCTCTTTCTCTCTCTCTTTCCACGTCATTATACATTATCTAGCCCCTTATTGCTCTCTACTCACAAGAAGGAATGTGCCTTCTAGGATGTGTGACTTGGTTAGGACGCCTATAAATAAAAACTGTTTATGCAAAGCAGAAATGATGGCTGGTACTTTGTGATTTTTCATGCAGTTAAATTCGTAATATCTAACATGATTTTCAGACATCTACTTAAGGCTTTTTTGTATCTTTAAACTTACATCCTAATGTAAAAGAGATAGGGTTATTTTGCAGTGTAACTGATTTTTTTTTTCCACTGACTTAATTTGGTGTTATTTCTCCATGCTTATTTTTCCATATGAGAATATGTGTTGCCTGTAAATTAGATGTGAGCACTGAGCATTTTCATGAAACTGTCCCACAGTTCCAGCAGTTCATCTTCATCGCAAATAGAGGGGATTTGCAATTTTGGCAAAATAAGCCTCATGCATACAAAACAAACCTGTCTTACAGTAACAAATCTCCTCTCTCCCATCCCCACCCCATTTGTTACTAGTGCTTTGGACGCTGAAAATGAGTATCTAGTGCAAGAAGCTCTGGACCGGCTAATGGAAGGGAGGACAGTCCTAATTATTGCTCATCGTCTGTCTACTATTCAAAATGCTGATTTCGTTGCAGTCCTTGGCCAGGGTAAAATTCTTGAATGTGGGAAACATGAGGAACTACTTGCAAATCCAAATGGACTTTTCAGGAAACTAATGCAGAAACAAGCTTTTCTTCAGAATAATGATACTTTTGCATTAGATTTACAATCCAGAGAAAAGAATATATTAAAAGAAAATGTATGAGACAACGTATGAATAATGGATTCTTAAAAACTACAAAGACTATAACTTATGTTTCAGTTATGTAAAGTAAATATTATATTTTTCCAAAATGTACAAAATATTCTTTTGAAACATAAATGTGTTTAAACTTTTTATTGAGAGCTTTTTAATAACTATTGTAACTTTTAAAAATATCTGTCACACTGAGATAATTTCAGTGCATAGATTTTTCTGCTTGTGTTTCTTTGAGACTGTCTAGAATCTTGTTTGTTGTAATGCTATGTATGAAAATATGCTCCATTCTCAAGCAAGTTCAGTATTTTAAAGGTAATTAAATGACAATCTTGTAATTTTCATATCATTGTCTCTCTCTTTCCAAGGAACTTTCGTATTTTGTGCTTGTCAGTAGTCTTAAAATGCTGGAATTCAAAAATGCATGACACTAACACACTGAAAGTTCTGTCGACTTCCACTGCACTGCCCTTCCAGTTCCCATTTGTCCCAAAATGTGATTATGTGTTCTGAACTTGACTGTGATCCCCATCTACAGTTCCTGTAGAGAATTACATATTAAAACACATTTTGGAGAATATGAAAGCATGAGTTGGAGGAAAGTTCTTTAATAAAACAAACAACCCAAGGAAAAAAAGGCAACCAAACAAAAAAACTGACTTTACATAAGGACAAAGGAAGTGCATTAGCATATAAAGTCACATAGGAAAATCTAAATTTTGCATGTGTTTTCTTCTCTTTTTTTATTTTCCCATTTCTTTAGTTTCATTTCCTTTCTAAGATGATCCAAAAGAACATGCCCTCCCATATATATGTTTTTGTTCTTTTTAAAGGCATATGTAAGTTTTGTATTGTTAATTAAAATTTCAGTGATAGAAATAATGAGTTTTGCCTACCTACTTTATTAAAAACAGCTAGTAAACAACCTTCTCAAGGACAACTAGTAAAATAGCAGCATTGATTAATTTTAATAACTGCAGGGGCAGTGAAGAGTTTGCCTCATGCTTTTGACTGAAGAATCTCTTTCAATAGAATCTCTGAAGATGCAAAACTCCAGAAGATTTCAAAAAGCTAGAATCTTCCCAGGTCACATTAAAACCCATCTATGCTAGGAAAACTTGTTGCGTGAAGAGCTTATGGGCAATAGCTGACATACCTAATACTGGGCAAGCATAAAATGTTAGTGCCATTAATGGCACCTTATGGAATATAGTGAAAATATTAGAGAATGAAAATAAAATTACATCCAGATGGGCTTTTATCTTCAGATAAAATTTGCCTAGAAGCAAATGTTGTACTAAAGATACTCCTGACCCAGTGTTTAAGTTCAATGTTGACTACTAGTTAATGTATTTAGAGGGGTTTGCATCTTTAATCCTCATTCATGTAATTTCTCCTTACGTGAGATTCAACAAGTCCCTTTATTCCCGTATTTACACGGGTTACAGGAATTACTTGCAGCTGAACTGAATGAGTGTTTCATGTCTTTTGTTCATTAGTTATCCTGGCAGGTATTGCAGCTAACAGAGAAATGTGAAAAGCTACACAGAGCTCTGGTGCACCGAAAGGCAAATGTTTGTCATGACAGGTACAGTGGTTAGCAGACTTTGAGTTAGAACCATTTAAAAAACTCCTTGGGATATTTATGAGAGTCAAAAAGTGGGTACTGGTATCGGTACAAATTATTTCTATGTCGAAAATGAGATTTGAATGTTGAATTGTATGTCTCTCCTGAAGATGGAGCTCTTACAGGGCTGGGACAGCAAAAGGAAACCAACTAACTCCCTGAGGAAGTGTAGCTGTGTACAGATAGAGTTCAACCAGCAAAACACGACTGTTCATGCTGCATAATTGTACGTATTTTAGGAACGAGCTGTGAAGAGGAGCTTTCTGTTTTTGAAATAATTTGAATGTCACCAATCATAAATGTCGGGAAATATGGATGTCATCTTGAACTTTCTTCCAGAGTTTTCTGTATTTGCTTGCTTGTGTGTGCATTTCCTGGTTTAGGTTTTTTTCCTTGATATAGTGACAGTAACATAATGATTTAGCATCATATGTATAAAAAAGGCAATATAAAAGGATACAATATTAATGTAACAATATAGTGATGCTCCACTAAATTTTGGTATTTTGGTTTTTGCATAAAATCAAAGCCAAAGGGGCTTGCATGAATGAAAAAGACAAAGCACTGACACTGACAGGTGCTTCATACTTCAGTCCTGCCAGATGAACCATCTCAAGTTTATTTCATCTGCCTTTGGGTTCAGTCCTAGGGGACCACAATCCACATAGAAAGCCTGACAGCCGCCCTGAATCTATTGTCAAAGAACACATTTTTTTAAAGTCATGTGATTTTTAAAATTTTATTGGTAGTTAATTTTATCTTAACTACTTTGATTTGATGATAATATACATTCAACTCAGCTTTTTCTCCAAGAGGGTAGTACATAGCTTCTGAAAGCTTTTTTATGCAAACCGATGCCATTGAGCACTTAGTTCCCCTTGAAGGCTAAAATCTATAATATAGAATAGCTGTAGTGCATGGTTATTTACCAAAGATGTGAAACATGCCAAGGTTTGCACAGAATATGGTTTTGTGTATTCATTTATTTAATTAATCAGGCATTTACAGAGGTATGCACAGGCTATTTTAAAGATAAGGCAGTGGAAAAGAAGCCTTTTCAAATGGTCTTCGAACAGCTGCTTTTTGATCATACCTAGCCTTTCCCTGCTCCAGCTGCTTAGTGCCAGCTAATCGCATGAACTCAGTGAGGAGTGGTACCCAAACCCACCCATGTGAATCCGCCTGGGAACGTCCCGAAGGACCAAGCATAGCTTCAGGAACACCTGAGCGAGAGGCCGGCGTTTCGCTTTGGCGCTGAGGGCGGCCAGGACCAAGAGACGTCCGGACCGCCATTCACCCCCTCACGGCGGCACCCGGTGCCCCGCCCGACTGCCGCGGGGTTTCCGCCCCTCCCCGGCAGGGGCCACGCCGCGCTCGGATCCGCTCGGCTCTGTTCGGCTTCACCCGGCCACGTTCGGCTGAGTTCGGCTCCTGCCGGTCGCGCTCGGCCCCGCCCCGCGGTGACGCGCTCAGCGGGCGCCTGGCGGGAGCGCGGGGCCGGTGCCGTTCCCGCATTCACAGCCATGTTCTCGTCGGCTCCCGCCTCCCCGCGCACCCCGGGCGGCTCGGCCCGCAGGACCCTCGGCAGCGCCGCGCCCAGCCCTCTCTCCCGGCCGGGCGGCAAGAAGGGCCTGTCCGTGGTGGCGGCTGCCGCCTCGCCGGTGCTGTTCTCGCCGGCGGCGCGGAGGAGCGGCTCCCTGTCGGCGCGGTGAGTCCCGCCCCTCGCCGCACGCCCGGCCTCACACCGCTTGTGAGGTGCTCGGGCCGGTGTGGGTTACACTGTAGTGCTATGCATTAAAGCCGTAAATGTACGCTACCACGTGTTTAGCGTTATGAATGCCTCTTACTAGGTTTTGAAAATTCACGCGTTCTGCAGATATAGCCCTGTGTGATACAAGTATGATACATGAAAATGTAAGATAAAATAGTCCAAGTTCAGGCATTTCACACCCACTCCTCTCCCCAGCATCTTCCCCTGTCTTCTCCCATGTGGATCAAGACCGAGATAGAGCATGAGCCCCAGATCTGTTTCAGGGTTCATAATCTCTTTTCTCAGGAGCAGCTACTTGTCGGGTTATTGAGATAAAGAGGATTGCCCATGATCAGTTTTGGGGAGCTTTTACTTTAAGTCTGCTTAATCATTTTTGCAAACCGGGTGTCAGGATTGTCTACCAGCTCTGTATCAACTTTTACCATTTCACACGTTGAGGTCTGAGACATCATTTCACTTGTGAGAAGTTAAAAGAGGACAGTAACTTTTAAAAGTAGGGAAATTTGCCCACCTAATTGTGTTCAAAAGATAACATGGACCTGTGCTGTTCCAGAGAGAGAAGGTGGAGAAAGATGCAAAGCAGCTTTTATAAATGATATTTTAAATAATACAAAATTTTATAAATGATATTGCAAATCAGGGGGGAAATGCAGTCTCCACAGCAAACTGAGGATGGTAGAGGTGCTGTTGGATCCAAGCTGCTGTGGGTGTTTAAAGTGTTGCACAGTGTGTACTGCCCAGCAGTCAGGGAAGAGCTTCTGCTGAGCTTCTTCTGACATTGTGAATGCCTTTATTCTGTGGATAACCAGGGTGTGGAGAAATTGAACAGTGAGTTTGTTGCTGGTAGAGTAATGCATGTTCAAAGTCAGTTATTTAAAAATAAAGAATTTGATGACAGCTAGCAACTTGTAAGGAAGCCACTAAATTATTGCTTTAGGTGGTGTTTCCAGAGGAGGCATGTTTATTTTACATGAATCTGTTTCTAAATAGATATTCATGAAGTAAATGTCTGCTGGAACTGATGAAGAAACGATAAAAAATTAACTGTAACTTTTTGTTTTATTTAAGAGCGACTCCTACTAGAGTTATCCAGCTTCCTACAGCAACTGAGACTATCAACTATGATGTTAAGGCTTTTGGATCCTCTCTGCCTGTTAAGGTTATGGAAGCCCTGAAGAAGGCTGGTGGTAAGAATTGATGTTATTTTTTTCCATGAAAATTGACAGGTGAGAGAATTCTTCATGTGTCATTGATGCCATTGAAACGCTGACTTTGCAAGGGAAGCTGAAATGTCTGTGCCTTGCTTTGAATCCAGCCTGGTTATCTATGTAACAATAATTGTAGTAATACCCATGTGGGTGTGAATGCATGGAAATATCCTTCAGGTGCTGCTTATGCAATTTAATGTAAAAAACCCAGGTTATAAAGAAAGCTAATAGTAAGTTTTTAGTAACTTTTACTTATTGGTTCTTTCTCACCTTTTTTACTTGTTTTGATTTTGCTGTGGATGCTTAACTTTTTTCTTTATTTCAATTCCCATTGGTTATCTCTTCCAAAAGTAATAGCAATACAAACCTTTGCTTGAGTTGAAGAAATTGGTCTCCTAAGCAATTTTTTCTCTGTGGATAGGTTTTCCCTTTATAATAGATGTAAGAGGAACCAAATATGTATCTTGAAAATAACAAAAAAATTGTTGAGTGAGTTGCAAAGCTATTATAATGGGTTTTAGGGTCTTTTCATTCTCAGAGGTTGAAGGTTTATCAAATGGATTTTTAAATCTAGTAATTCGATATGTTAATCAAATAGATGGAAATTCTAACATGGAAGCAGATTTAATAGAAAATATTTCTTATATAAGAATGAAAGTTTATTGGTTTAAAGGTTACTCTGCAGTGTTTTAAAAATCTGAATGCTTAAGAAGTTACTTTTTTATGTAGCTGATGACCAGCTGAGCGTTCAAGTGGATGAAAGTGGATGGGCCTGGCTAGTTCATAAGGAGAGGCTGATTATTTGGAAGATTGGTCAGTCTGCAGTAGCTAAGGTAACTGAAGGGTCAAAATGGAAAGTCTGTATTTTATGCTGTTTGAACTGGTTATGCAGTTGTGGCGTTGGGGATTTTTTTCTGCTGGAGTTTGTCTGGTTTCCCCGAAAAGCAGCAGGATTGATATGAAGTCATGCTAACAACAGTAACTGCAACTCAAGCTTTTGAGAGTGCTTATAATTTTTATATTCCACTCTTCAGTTTAAATTGTCACCTTGACACTAAGGTTAATTCTTTGTATTTTAATGGGTGTGGCTTTTAGGTTAGATAGTCTTCATAAATCCTATTTTGATAATTAAAATCTAGTTGATGTGTTACAGATTGGTTTAGATGATTCTGGGACCCATTTTCAATTTGCAGAAAACCCCAAAAACAGGTAGTTTCAGAGATAGTGTACATATGTTTCACCTGGATTTCTTAGGGTCAAGAAAACTGTAGTTACAAAATCAGTTTCTTTCAATCAAGACAATGTATGTTAATTATACAGATCCTGCACTTAGAGGGGAGTGTCAGGTATACACATTCTGGCACTTGGAGAGATTTTCCAAGGGATTAAAATTTTTCTGGTTTAACTTTGAGGGCATAGGGGGGTGAAGAACATTTCCCCTCTCTACCCTATTAGTACCTAATAAACTTTCTCAGGTGTTTCTAGTTTAATTTGTTAAGAATGTTGTATTAAGGAATAGTCAAATAATCTCCAATAGAAATAATCCAGTATCGTAGTGTTGTGGAAAACACTCAGAAATAACTGAAGAAAACCAGTGGTATTTGAAAATTTGAAAATGTTTTTTAGCTGTTTGCTGGTTGTGACAACCTTGTTGAAATTGTTTTGTGACATTTTTTTGGTTCCATTACATATTGTCTGGGTTAGTTGAAGTGTAATTTTTAGCAGGGTCAAAAAATATAAAGATTTTGTGGCAGAGGAAGAATGACATGACATTTCTTCACGTTATGACATTTCTTTCTTTATTCCAGTTATCTCTGTGCAAGGAATTACAGCTGCCACCCAGTGACTTCCACTGGAGTTCTAGTTTAGCAGCTATCTCTTGTCTCAGTTCTTCAGGTGAAGCACCTTCTCTTCAGGTGATTAAATTTTCAATTTTAGTGTTTAAAGGCACCTTAAGAATAATTTTGTATATATCCTTTTTTTATCCAAAGGGCATATTCAAAGTATTTGAAAACGTATGGCTGTATGCTGTCCATTCAAAAGGTCAGGATTGATAGTTAGCAGCAAATACCTTTGAAGGAAACAAACCTCTGCTAACAAACTTCCTTCTAAATTGCACCATGTGCATCTTATAGGATCCCATTAAATAATAGTTTTTCCAATTTTTGACATGCTTTCATAACAAACAAAAATACAGTAAACTGAGAGGTATTGTGTTAACAAGCACCATGGCAATCAAAAATGGGGTCTGACCAAGTGCAGTTTAAGTGCTGGCTGAAAATCTTGTTCAGTGAATTACAGTAATTTCACAGTGATAAGCCGCACATATTTCACTGAAGAATGGAGCCCATCCCAGAAGCACGGCTAATCACCAGGTGTGGCTTATTTATGGACAAATTCCGGAGAATTGCCAGCCCAGAAGTGTGAGCCGGCTGGGGAGGGAGCTGCCGCGGAGCTGCTTTGCCGCCGAGCCGCTTTGCCGGCTTCGCGCGGTCAGCCCACCGAGCTGCTGCTTTTGAGTGGCAAGGGGAGCCGCGGCAGCCAGGGCCAGGGGTGAGAGTGCTGGGGCCCGCGGCACAGGGAGGGTGCCTGGGGCTGTGTTTAAAGGCTTTGCCTGTCTGTGAAAACTGTTTGCAAATTGAGCACCTGACAGCAAACCCTGGGATCAGGATTCTGTTACTAACTCGTTACTTTGTTGCACATGGATCCTCGCTTTAAAAAAAAAAGTGTGGCTTGTCACCTGGTGCAGCTTATTTATGGGCAAATTCCGTGGTCTTCCTGGCTACCCAGAAGTGCGGCTTATCACCTGGTGCAGCTTATGAGTGTGAAATTACTGTAATTCCCAGTATCCATAGATGAGAGGCAAACCCTGGCACCCTCCCTTGGTCTTTGTAAGGAAGCTGATACTAGAAGGACAGACTTAATCTGTCTTCATAGGTTGGTTTCCTGAATGGCTTTTTGTAAATTACTGTGCTAGTGGGTGAGGTTTGAAGACTGGTTGTGTTCTGAAAGTGTGTTAAGGTGCCTGTTACTATCGTTCATGAAAAAAACCTCTCATTTCCAGCTTAGATTTTAGTTAATATATGAGATGCTCTGATAAAACTGGCTAAGAAGCTGTCCTTGGAAGTAAGCAGCAGCACAGAATATGTAACAGGGTCTTTTCTTTTGATTTGTTGTTGTGTTACTCTTCCAGATGATAAAAAGCAATCAGTATTTTGGGATTATATCACAAACCCCGAAATGTTCTGACTTAGTAATATCCAAAGAAGTTTAAGAGGAAGTAATACACCTAACCTTAATACTTTATTTATTGTATTTTTAAATTTCATTGTTCTTTAGCTTGTGAACTGAAAGTCAATGTCTCGTTAAAAATTGGTTAGAAAACTCCAAGGAGCTCAATGACAACTGTCAGCTGCAGTTCTTCCATTGTTCTGTGATTTTTGCATTTTTTTTAACAACCAGTAGATTAAGAACAATGATTTTCTCTAAATCACTACCTGAACTGTCTTTTGCTTCATTCTTAACTTGGTATCTGTGATTTCCCGAGTTATGCTGTAGGCCTATGCCTTTGAGAGAAGAGCCAGCATGTGATTTGATATTTCTCTTAAAGACTCTAGAGCGGTTTCTTTGTTAAATTACAGTCTGCATTTGAAGTCTTCCATAGCAGCTTTTAACTCTTGGCATCTGAAATTTTCCACAGGCCATTTTCTGTTTTACAACAGTAGGTTTTGTTTGCATTGTAGCAGCAGACCCTGGATTATCAAGAACCAGTAGAAAACGTTCTTTTGGAAAATAAACAAGTATGACATTCCCTGCACAAATTAAGTTGTGCTGCAGAATGTTTTTGTGATTCAGTTTCAGGTTTGTCAGTGTGCATCTATATGTATTTACTACTTTTTTGTGTCTTTGTCACCCACAATCACGATATGTAAAATAACATGTTTTAGTTAAAGCTGCAGTCTGATTAATGTTACCATTATCATCATAATCATCTTGCCTTTTCTCTTAATTAATTTTTCACTTCAAGTCTCTGGCAATAATGGTTGCTACCAGTGAAGGCTCTGTGCGCTACTGGCCCAACCTTGCGCATGAAGGATCCTATATAGACACTTTCACAGACTTTGGAGGCTCTCTGTGCAGTTTCCTCACAGCAGTAAAGGTAAAACAGTATGATTTATATTAAAATACCTATTTCATTCCTAATCTAAAGATAGAAAAGTATGCTCAACTTTATTAGTCTTAAATTTGCAGTTAATGTCGTGAAGGTAGCACTGTGTTTTGTCATTACATTCCAAGGATTATGTAAGGATTTAGTTCTGTTGTTTAACTGAAATCGAGTTTAGTGGATAAAAATGTCACACAAAGCTAAGAAAATTAGTCTCTGCCAGTGCTAAGTGCCCATGAGACTTTTGTCTTTTTCTAAGGGTGCATTGTGTCATGCTCAGCATTTACCCATTTGAGCTGATATAAAGAATTTGAGCTGACAGTAGAGTTTTCTGGAATGTGATTTTAATTTTTTTTTAATGTAGTTGCTTTCTCTTTTTGCTAGGGAGGAAGCTTTATTTTATCATCTTCCAGAGGTCAGCTAGTCCGGTTGATACCTGATAACTCTGGCAAGATTCATCAGCATGCCCTGCCACACGGGCAGGGCATGTTTTCTGGAATTGGTAGAAAGGTTTCTTCTCTCCTGGGTATATTATCTCCTGGAAATGATGCTCTGGTAAGCTTGAGAAACATTCATCATCTTTAATTTCTCTTTGTATTTTCTAGCCTGTGTTTGAGAAAAGAAAAAGAGAAGATTGTATAAGGCTGTGTGATGACAAAAAAAGACAAGACTCACCTAGCTCATTTATGTTACTTATATTTCTTTGAAATTTGAATCAAAGACAGAAACCAGATAAATCTATATGTTTTGTGAAGGCAAATTCTGACTTACTCTTTAGCTCTGAATCAAAGGAGACTTTGGAATAATAGTCCTTCCTGGGGAATATGCAGTGGTTTCATGTCCTCCCCCTTTCTAGTGATAGCCTCATTACTAATTGAAGAAACCAGTCTGTAATTCTTTTCTGATTTAGCACTGCCAAGGGTTGATGATTGGCTTGAGTTTTGAAAATGAACTCCACAGAAATTGGCAGGAAGTACAAGAAATATATTTAGTATAGATGTTTTTTCATCTATAAAGTAGGGCTTCTCTTGGAAGTTACCATAATGCTCTCTTGAGTTCAGCTTTTGTAGATTGCCCAAGGAAGTGACTCTTTGTGAACTGAGTGATTTAGAGTATTCTATCCAAATACTCAGGCTTTCCTTTAACCTTTTTAGTTTTTTCATTTTTTTAATGCAGATTTCTAATGTTCTTTGGGATAGAGAGAGATCAAGCTTTTACATGCTTACAAGTTCAAATCTTAACAAATGGGAGATTGATGATTCATCAGAACGTTACATTCTCAGCTGGGATATCAACAAGATCCTGAAAGAACATATTACAGATGCAATTTGGGTAAGAGCCAGCCCAGCTGGAAAGAGTTAGTGTGTTTGTTTTAATTGATATCTTGTTCATGTACAGTTTCATAACAGATGTATTTCTTTTTTTCAGGGATCTGAAAGTAACTATGAAGCTATTAAAGGAGGAGTAAATATACAATACATGGATTTGAAACAGAATAGGTAAGGAAGTGTACTTGCATCTGGTAAGACCTTCATTAATGAGATAAATCTGTTCTGTTTTCCTTACTTAATGTAAGTAATTGCAATTTCAATTTCATTTTACTGGAGTGGAACTGTTGATAAAGTAAGCACCTTATATAAGGTAATTAGGTTATCCTGTATTTCATGCTATCATCTTTTTAGCGTTACAGGTCTTTTACCTGATAATAATTCCCTTTACTTTTTTTAGTGTCATTTTACCAGGATTGTGTATTTGTTTTGTCTTGATTTTTATGAAGACAAAACCCAAGCAATTGTAACTTGTTCCAGCAGATGCACAGAATTTAGTCTCTCTTGCATTAGATTTAATTGCATGAAATTACAACTGCCTTGATTCAGTTTTGTACTGCAATATGAATATTGTTAATAAAGAAGAACAAATAGTATAGTTTTCCTTTCTAAAAGAGTAAAAAATTGAAGAATATCTGCTTGAGATTGTAGTTAATTTTCTTTTTGAGTGGTAGTGTTTGAGCGAGTAAAATATGTAATAATCATCTCTCAATGGTGTGATATCTGTTGTTGAATAGTGATGGACTGGTCATACTTGCTGCAGCATGGCATCCTGGAGATCGTCCATGTCTTGTCTACTACACTCTGATAACAGTAGAAGATAAAGGCTGTCAGATGTCTGATGATGTTGTTGTGGAAGTCACACAATATAATCCATCTTTTCAGGTATGCTAATTGAGGTTCTGAGCCTGACTTAAGAAAGTTCAGTGTTTCAGAGTATTCCTGTATGTAAATCATGTGTCAGGTTTTATCTAAAGGAAAATCAGTTCCCCTTGGAAGTATGCATTTGTAATACAAATGTGTACCAGCATCTCTTACTGTTTAATACTAACTGTATATAAAGTTTATGGTTTGCATTTTAAGTTATAGGATAAAATCCTCAAAATAAGTCTAATCTGTCTCCTCCTGATTTATTTTAGTTTTTGTGTGTCTGTGAAAGTTTTTTTAATCTTATGTTCTTGTAGTCCATTTAGAACAGGTCTCAGACTCTGAGACTCTGGTTGCAAGACAAGGAATTATGAGATGGGGTTTTTTTGGTCCTTGCTTGGCAGCTGGCTTGCTGGGAGGGGAGGACACATTGACTGTCTGCGGAATACATTGCCTGTGCTGTGTCTTTTGGAAGCATAAACCTGGGAATTAGATTGCTTTGGTAAACTTCTACCACTCTTTCCCCTCTCCCCACTGCCTGCAATGGCATCTTAAAGCTCAAAGGTGGAAGAAGAGTGTGAAAACTGTTGAATAATTGATCTGTTTACTTATCTCTTCATGTGAAATTAACAAGAGTATAATAATTCATATGGAAGGGGAAAAAACCCCAGGATCTAAAATTTTAGGGCAAGTTAAAAGTGATTTGTTTGGTTTTTCAGGTTGTAAGTTGCATCCATGCCTCATTGTTAAAAATTAAAACAAGTTCGGGCAGCATGAGTTAGCATTTAAAATTTTAAATGTTTAAGGGATTGATTATATATGTGCTATTGTTTGTGTTCAATACTTTCAGTCAGAAGATGAAGTGTTGTGCTGCCTAGTAGTCCCAGATTACTTCAGCCATGCTGCTTACCTTTATAAGGAAGATGAAGTGTTTGCTTGTTCCACTGGAACTGGCAGAATTTCCTTACCACAGGAAAAAATCATATTTGGCATACAAGGTAACTTGCTATGGAGGAAAATCACATTTTGTTGGTGCCTCCTAATTCAATATTTTTACAGTATTTAGATATCTCAGACAGCAGTGTCATACTTGTGCTTCTTTTTTAAATGTTTCAAGTTGGGAATTTCTCATGAGTGTGGAGAAGTGCTGATGTGATATCCAATATTGTTACTCTACAGTGTTTCAAATGAAAATTAAGCTGTCCTTGGTATATGAAAGTATATATTGGTATATATACTGGTATATATATTGGTATATATTGCATGTGGGGCTTTTCCCTTTTTTTTTCTCTTTCCTAACATTCATGTGTGTTGATTTTTTCCTTGAATTAAACTCAGTGCCAGATGTCTCTAAATATGTTATGCATGACCTTCAAAGGTGTTTTAAGTAGGGCAGGAACATCAGTCCTTAGATAGAATATGAATTAACTGAATCTTGAAATTTTTTTTTTCTTTTCTTTTAATTTTTTTTTTCCCCACACTTGCAGTATCTGGAATTCTACATCTAGAGTAGCAGATAGGTCCACAATTTTTCTATGTCAGGTGCAGTTATCAATTATTATTGGCTGATTAATGACAAAAGTCAGTAACTGTCTATGAAACTCTTATGTTTTGGTTTTAAAATAAAGTGATAATTACATGCTTTTTTTCTCCCCTCCTTATTTTAGGAGATAGTATTTTAGGAGCAGGTTCCTGTAATTGCCTTCCCATCTTCTTTGCCAAAAAGAGTGGACTTCTAACTATCTTGTCCAGGGAAAATATTTCTGTGCTTCCTGAAGACCTTGAAGATGCCCTGTCCTCTTCTATTGCTGGACCAAGAAGTGGGGTAATGATTTTTTGCTTGCATGGTTGAAAACAGGGTACAAATAAAGTGTTTTTTTAATGTAGATTTTGAATTTTCACTGTGGAAATCTTGGCTTGTTTTGGTTTTAAAGTTTTTTTTCAAAACAGAGACTCAAACACTTGGGATGAAGGCAGTTTTCAAAACAAAAAATTTTATGTCTGTCCGTTTGGGTAGCTTTTTTTTTTTTTTTCTCTCCTTTGTTTTACAGTTGAGGTTTCCATGAAATTTGCATTTTTTTCCTTGTAGGTGTGTTCCTGTCTATCATTAGGCTTAATATAACACTATAATCAGTTGTTATTATTAACAAATATTTTAGTGCAAGGCCTCTGTGTGATTGCTCTGATGAAATTGTTTTTCTTGACTAGTTTCTGGCTAAGTTTGTCTGCAGTTAAACTGTTTCTGTGGATGATAGTACTCAGGAGTACCTTTTAAATGCTGTCAAAAATGGTGGATTTGAATCTTCAAATAATGATCATTAAAAAGTCTGGTGGGCAGAATAAATTGGTGTAAGTTCCTTTGTAGATGGTGTGAATTTTGGTCAAATGTCTGTGTGACTTTGATTGTAACAAATCTTAGAGGTTTATGTTTGATTAATAAATGCAACTGCTTCCAAGTGGTGATTTTATTTTAAATCTGTGGCATTATTACTTAAAATTTTTTTTTTTAATTTCATAATGAAGATTAATATTTGTCTTTCAGCTGAAGTTTTTATTTTGCATTTTCAGAGTCCTGCATTTGATGCAACCGGTGGGCTAGAAGTTATAGCTCAAGAAGATAAAACAAAATTACTGAAAGCTGCTTTTCTGCAGTACTGCAGGTAGAAATTGCATTTCATTTTTGAGATTTTGTTTGCTATTTTTGAAGGCACTCTGGTGTTTGAATAAGAGATTATCTTGGAATATTTCTGTACGATTTTAGTCATAGATATTTTAATGACACACATCTTTATTAGGAAAGCATTGAATACACATTGTGCTACTGAAGAGGGATGTGTGCTAGAAAATAATAGACTTCTGTAATCTCAATCACTTGTCACTTACTCTGTGTAAATTCTATGGGTACATTTGTGCCAGTGAAACAACTTTCAACTTTGCATTTTGACTTCTTTATTCTTGAGTAAATGGTGTTTTGTTGTTGAAAAACCTTTTCATCCTGATTTTTATTTACCTAACTGTTTTCAGTAATACCTTTGAATATACTTATGGCCATGAAGATTACCTGGTACGACAGACTTTGAGATTGGCTGATATGTAAGAATGAGTGGAAAAAAATAGCCTGTTTGTTAAACTATCCTGATTAAAACAGAGTGTAGGGAGGCATTCGATGTTCGTCAGAGGTTTGATGTTGAGATGAGTGATGTAAACAAAGGAGGGAAAGAAGAAGGAAGATAAACAGATCTGTAGGCTTAGATTAATTATATTTAGAGGGGTTTATTTTCAATATTTATGTATCAAAAAACAAAACAAACAACCCACAAACCCTCTTAGGACTATTCTCCTAAGGAGTCTTAAACTTGGAAAGAACAGGTTTAAGATAACTAGAGGTGGGAGTGGTTTTGCCATAGAACTTCATGTGAAGTAAAACATAATGAAGGGGGTTAGGCACAGAGGATAAAGGATACCAACACAATATTTGTAAATAGGCACAGAATTTAGACAAATTTTGCATGTGTTCAGAAGTGTCATTAAACAGAAGTGCTGCTGAAGATGGCTGGAATAGCTAGGTCTGAGAGCACGGTTAACAAATGTAATGCCAATGAGGATGTGTAAAAGGGGGTTAGAAACAGAAGGAAGTGGGAGATAGTAAGGAAAACAGTGTGAAACAGTGTTAAAGTTGGAAGTTATTTCAATAAAAATATGGGTTATATTTATGAAACCAGAAGAAAATAATAATTTAATGTATATAGTAGTAATTCTGGTTTTTTTCCTGGAAAGAAATAGTCTGGTAAAATGAATGGAGCAGTCTTCGATGGAACAGATGTAGCAGTGGCCTGTCCAGATGGCCAGTGAGTTGATGCAAACCAAATAATGGAAGGTTGTGCAGCCCCTGGAAGTGTAAAGTGTACCTTACAGTGAGCTCTGGCAGCTTTACAGATCTAGTGATCTTTAGAGGGAATAGGAAATTCTGTGGAAAGATCAAGTTGACCCTTTCTGAGGGGACTTCATAATTTGAAGAAGCTAATGAAGTCCCATGTAATTTCCTTAGAAACACATCCTGCTGGGTAGTAAAGGTGGGACTTCCTTTTTTAATAGAAGATCCAGTATATTCCAGTTTTTCAAAAGTATCCTTTAATTTGGTTTACCTTTGTGCAATTTCTGTATGCACTGCTGTGTTGTTTATTTTTTTTTTAATTTGTAGACATCTTGGTCATATAAGTATTCAAACTGAAAGTTTAATGAAAAATAGAAATACTTCCAGGACTGAGCTCAGTATCCCTTCTCAGATGGAATACTATAGTTTTTAGTCACAAAATCAAATCCCTGGGTTTTGTGTATATTGCATAATTCTTACATAGAAGTACAACCATATCTTGGAGGTCTGTGTTTGGTTGCTTCTTGCTCTTTTACTTATTGATATGAATAAGAGAGGATTCTTTTAAATTATAGGAAATAAAAATAATACATAATATTTGCTGAAGCATTTTCCTGGAAGCTTTTACAAGCTTCCCCTCTATTTCCATTGGTGGGAGTGATTGAGAGAATGAGAAAATTTTAAAGCAAGTAATAGAAATTTATTGACTTAACTAACAGATACATCCAGGCTTACTTCTGTGTGATGAGTCTTTTCTCTTAAGTAATAATAATAATAGTAATAGAAGTAATAAAAAAGTGTGCCTGGACTCCTAGCTTATGCTTTTTTGATTTGTAAGTTGTGCAGCCTTCTATGCTTTTAAAGATTTGGAATATCTTTTATCCACAGTTTAGAGAGAATGCAAAAAACGCTTGATTTATATAATCTAAAGCACTTCACTTAAGTGTAAAAAATGTATCAGAAAATCCTATTAACTGAGGGATTCTTTTTTTCTATAATCCTTTCAGTTGATTTTATTTACCATACATTGTTTCATTTATTTCAGGAAAGATATAGTCAATGCACAAAGCATGGTAATTGAGCTTTTTCCAAGTAATACAGATCTGGATTCTGATGCCGAACTGGATAGAGCTGTGACTCAGATCAGTGTAGACTTAATGGATGATTACCCTGCCTCTGATCCAAGATGGGCTGAATCTGTACCTGAAGGTAAACGTAATGTGTTGTTTTTTGAGCTTTTTGGTTTGGTTTTTTGGATTTCTTTTTTTGTTGTTATTGTTGTTTTGGTTCTGAAATAGTATCCATAATATTCTCGGTAACATTATACTTTAAGCTTTGCAAAAAGGCATAGGTGTCCCTTGCCCTCTATCACCACTAGATACATTTCCAGAAAGACTTAAAGATGCAGCTTTTCCATCTTTAAACTTGCAGTTCAATTAATTCTTGACTTCATACAGTAAACACAAACAGCAAGGAAGACATATTTCTGGGAAGGGTACTTAGTGCAAGGATCAGGTGGTGTCGCTTTAGTATTTCTGTGATCCCTTGTGTAGTTTTGAGTCATTTTCCAAAAAAATAGATGTGTTAAGAGAAAGAGCTTATTTGTTCCTTCTTAACATTTTTGTCAGTGTGACTGTACAGCTTCTGGTCACCTTGGGTCTTGGGTAGAGCAAGCTCACATTCCTCTGGGGCTTTGGTATTTATGTCTGCCTGAAAGAGGACTAGAGAAATTGGTTTACGAGTATTTGTTGTACATAAAGGATTAAGGCAGACATGTTTTTAGCAAGAAACTTCTTTGTTTATACTTTGGTGTCTCTTACAAGTTTTAATTTGAAAGTGGCCTCAAACCTCTAGGTGGTTGCCAGTTACAGCGTAGAGGCTTAATTTGAAAGTTCATGTAACTGGTTACAGATGGATGATGTTTCCTGTTGTTGTTTGCATGGGGCAGCAAGTTGGAAGTTGTCAGGCATCAGATCCTCACTATTTTCTGAATCAACTTTAATTTGGCAGCCTGTCTGTGTTTATTCCTGACTAAAGCCAGAAATGAAAATTGATAGCTTCTTGGAAATAGTCTTGCTAATTTTGCTCAGTGATAGCTCTTCCAAGTTTTTTGTCTTGATATTATAAGCACACTTAGTTTATGCAAAAACTCTGGATGTAGAGTCAATTAGATCTGAATGCCTGTTAACATTGTAGTTTCTAGTAGCTAGTGGTCTAATGCATAATAAATTTAGCAACAGCTAGTCCACCATGAGGATAAAAATATGAGTCTGAATCATACTAAAACTAGAATATGCTTGTGAGCTACTATTTTAGCAGCATAATGAATTGAGTATTTCAGAATAGTTCTGGTCTAAAGATACTTTATTTCTTCTAAAAGCTTTTCTTCAGCCATGATAGAGTTGAAAAAAACAGATTAAAAAGAGTGTGGTAAGCAGTGTAAATGTGCGTGCATATACTGTAAAAAATACCACTATAAAAATTGACATATTATCTCGAGGCAAAAAATTTAGTTATCCAGAAATAAAGATATCAAATGCTCTGACCTAAGATTTTACTTTTTTTAGAAGCAGCTGGTTTCAGCAACACGTCTCTCATTCTTCTTCATCAGCTAGAGGATAAGACAAAAGCCCACTCCTTCTTCATTGAGTTTCTTCATCAAGTAAGTCGTATTGTTCTTTTGGTATCAGCACATACAGTTTATTACTTTGTCTTGATTTCTTTAGAACACTGTTTAAAGTGCATGGGGTCTTTTGTTTGTTTTTTTTAATAAAAGGTCGGTGCATTTGAACGCCTGGGCAGTTTTCCAGTTCGAGGGGTGCCAATGGCCACTCGACTGTTGCTCTGTGAGCACGCAGAGAAGCTGGCAGCAGCTATTGTTCTCAAGAATCACCACTCTAGGCTGCCTGAGCTGGTGAATGCTGCTATACTGATTGCATTAAACAAAAGGGAGTGTGATGTTCCATCAAGCCTTACCCCTGCTGATGTGTTCTTCAGGGAGGTAAGAAACCTGTTGTTCCTGAATTACTGTGTAGCCTTGCATGCAGTAAATGTTACAGTGCTTTGAAATGTACTTTGAAACTTCTCCCTATAAAACTGCAAAAATCAACTTTGCAAAATTACCCTTTACATGGGGATAATATGCTAGTATTTTCCTCACTTAAGTGTATGTGCTTTTTGTGTCTGCAGCTGAAACATGAATTCTGACAAATTTTATGTAGCAGAAGTAAAGTTGTTACAATTTCCAACTACCCAACATGGATAAGTAATGAAAAAGACAGCAGAAATTCTCTGACACATAAGAAGATGCATACTAAGTTACAATTTTTAAGGAATGAGCTGAAGAATATGAAGCTTTCCCGATAGGAGAGCTGCTTTGATGAGCTTTCCTGGATGGAATGATATTAATTCAGTCACTTATAATTTTTGTCCTCTGTAACATTAGTCAAGCTAAGTTAGTTCTCAGTTTATGTTGTGTTCCAGTCAAGTGCTTCATCTTTCTTTCTTTCTTCCTTCTTGAGAAGAACTATGCACAAAACATTTATTCTTAGGAAATTTTTTACCGCAGAGAACAATAGTTGCTAAGGGAGAAAAATAAATATAAAAGAAAACAGAAATAATAGTCTGCTATTTTAAAGCAGATATGTTATCCAGTGTACTATATCTAACAAAAATTCTGCTGCCAAATATTCCAGAAGATGATGGAGGAATATGCTTGATGGAAGTGTGTGGAGTTTTTTCAGAAATGAGGATTTTTTTTTCCTTTCAGGTTTAAGTCCAGAAAGAAGGCATTTTTTTGTAGTTTTAAGTATTGTATGAACCATAAGCTGGTGATCTCATTATCCATTAGAGTAGTTGATACCTTTTAATATTTTTGGCTATTTATGTGGTTTATACTAATGTACTTACTTTTCTATACAGCTGTTGGCTTTCAGGTATCAGCTGATAGCGGCCATGTTTGTGTTCAGTGTAACATTCCTTTCTGTCTTCAAGGTATCCCAGATAGATTCCATCTTTGAATGCTTATTAGAAGAGGAGGAACAAATCCTGAAAGATATGCCTATTGAATCGATTGAGTGGGCCGAGATAGTTGTCAATGTGAACAATATCATTAAGGTACAGAACTGATATTTGTGGGAGGGGAAAGATAAATATTGAAGAGCACAGAAGAAGTGGAGTGTAGCACATCCGAGTTACTGACATGAGAAGAAGAGTGAATATGCTTTTCACAAATCTAAATACAGTAGGAAGGAAAAGGCAGCCTTGGGCAGAATTAGGGATCTTCCTTTTCCTCCAGAGCCGCTGTTAAAGATAATTTAAGCAGTTGCAGTTTTGTTGGAAGTTGTGAATCATGAATATGTAGCAAAGAGTGAAGAGTTTGTGTTTGATGTAATTTGCTCAGTCAATATGTCCCTTTCTGTCCAGCTGAGAAAGTGGTGTAGAAAGAATGTGGATATTGAAAGAACATTTCAGAATTACAAAAGACAACATGTTTTTGGTCTGTGTATACTGAGGTAGACTTTAAAATACTCACATCCTTACCTTTCAATAGGATATGCTACAAGCTGCCTGCCAGTATCGTCAGTCTAGAGCCTCTTTGTATAAAACAGGAGAACTTCCAGAAAGAGAACCTGAATATATTCCATGGACAGGTAAGAAAATACTATTACAAGTTCATAAGTTTCAGAACACATGAATTTCAGTCTGAACTTTAAACTTACTGTTAAAAGCTGCTACAGATTTGCCCGTGTGAGGAAGTGAAAATGAAATTTTCATTTGGGGAATTAAATGAGATGCATCAGTGAACACTTAGTTTGTCCAGTACTGATGAAGTTTTTTTAAAACTTGTGTTGCAAATTTGGCTATAAAATCACAAGTTTGGGAAACAAAACTAGTTTTAGAATCTTTATCATTTTTTTAATGCATTGGTTCTGGTTGGCAGATCTGTGGGGTAACGTAACATTAAAGTAAGTCATAAAATATGATCGATAGTTATTTTAAGAGGACTGATGATTACTTCCATAAATATGTTTTGTTTTGATGATTTAATACTGTGAAAAACTATCAGAACAAATGTTCTCAGAAGCAAGCACTTTCCAGTTGGTGCTTAAGCTTCCTTGTACCTTCTACATGTAAAACACATTTATTTAGTGCTTCCAAAACAAAAGTCTTGCAATCCGTGTTCCTCCTCAGAAAAGCAGGACCCATGCAAACTCTTTTGATCTTGTGTTTTGATGACTATATCGAAGTATTTAAATCAGGTTAACAGAAGTTGCCTTTTCCTTGTGTGTATTCTCTTACTTGGCTTAGAAATAGTGCAAGTAATTCTTTTCTTCTGGAAAAAGAGCTGATGTTGGTAGTTGGCAGAATAGATCTGTGTAGTTCAGGCTTTTTGTTTACCACGCCTTGGCCCAGTAGATGGGAGTAGTTGTTTATTGCAGGGGTGGAGTGATGACAGTATTACTTTGGTTTTCAAACTGAAAACATTTTTTTCCCCGTATTTTTTTTTAATTTCCCATAGTAATGTTTTCCTTACGCTTTGCCATAGATTGCTGTGGTGATTGGGTTTTTGCTTTAACGTTTCCTGTGCTGTTTTCCCAAGCCTCCAGCAGCCTCCGCGCGGCCATAACGCGTCAGCACAGTGTCATCCTGAAGGTGGTGTATCCCCAGGTGGACAGCAACCTCCGCAGCGTGGTGGCCGAACAGCTGGTGGCACTGCTGGATTGCTTCCTGGATGGCTACGTGGCTCAGCTGAAGTCTGTGGATCGCCTGGCTGATCAGGAGCGGTACAGCAGCGTGGAAATGGAATATGTCCAGAAAAGATCCGAGCTCTTGTCCCCTCTCCGTGAGTGCTCTCCTTGTTCTTTAACACCAAAATTAAGTGGTCCATTCGATGGGGAAATTACACCAATTTGATAGAATAAATGACGTCTGTGTTTGAATTCTGCTTACTTTACGCAGCTGCTTTCAGAGTACAAATGACTGGTTTATGATTTAATGAGATAATTACATAATAGAAGCAGATTACAGGTTAGCATCCAGGACTGCACTCCATGTGCATACCTCTTGTTAGACACCTAGGTGCTTGAATTTTTGTCGTCCGCTAACCTGTTATATTTTTCTGGCGGGATTTTATCTTGTGCTGCCTGGTTGAAACATTCTGAATGAATTCTAAATATTTATATCGTGGCAAGTTGAGATAAACCTATATGCCTGAAAGCTTGTTTGCTGTTTATCAGCAAATAGTTACTTTTTGAATCTCAATTACAGTAATTTCACGATTATAAGCCGCACCTTTTTCATTGAAGAATCCAGCCTACCCCAGTAGTGCGGCTTATATTCAGGTGCGGCTTATCTATGGACAAATCCCAGTGAAATGCGAACCCAGAAGTGAGAGCTGGCCAGGGAGGATGCCTGGGGCTGCCTTTAAAGGCTTTGCTGATCTATGAAAACTGTTGCAACTTGAGCACCTGACGCCAAACCCAGCTGGCAGAGATTCTGTTACTAATTTGTTACTTTGTTACACATGGATCCTGGGGGTTTTAAAAAAAAATGGTGCGGCTTATATTCAGGTGCGGTTTATAATCCTGAAATTACTGTACTTAATAATTATACCCATTGTTTTACATGTTGGATGTGATCAAGTCCTGAATGAGTAAGCCATAGAAAAGCTCCCTTTTAAAATGGAAATAGGTTGGTGTAAATGCATTTTAGTAACTTTGGAAAGTTTTTGTTCTTGTTTTTTTTTTTTACTGAGGTAAAGTACAGTGTTTTCACACTCATAAGCCGCACTTATAAGCCGCACTTCTGGGTAGCTGAGAAGACCATGGAATTTGTCCATAAGCCACATTTTGTTTTTTTTCTTTTGTTTTTATTTTCCTCTCCATCGAGGATCCAGCTCCAGCTGGCCCCACCCCCTGGGCCAGTGGCTCCAAGAGGGGCTGGGCCCCGACCCCACAGCGGCAGCTCTGGCCCCGTCCCACCTTGGCCTGGCCTGGCTCCAGTCAGCCCCCCACGCCACGGCAGCCGGTGCGGAGACGGGCCGCTCCACCCCTGCAGCGGCAGCTCTGGCTCCACCCCCTCTTGGGCCGGCCCACCTCGCACTTCCGGGTTGGCATTTCACTGGAATTTGTCCATATATAAGTCGCACCGGGTGAAAAGCTGCACTTCCAGGGTCAGCTTGAAAATTCAGTCCAAAAGTGCGGCTTATAAGCGTGAAATTACTGTATATAAGTTGAGCAATCTAGCATTCTTAGAAAAAGCTTCATAAAATTATCATTGTCCATTTTCCTGACATGCTTGGGCTCTGTCAGCTTATAAATATGTTTCATATCATTATGTTCAGTCTAAGGTTCAGATTTCCTTACAAACAAAACTAAGTTTTCTGCTGATTCTTACATATTTAACTTGATGAAAAGCAAAACTCTAGGTAGTTTCTCTTTAATGCAAGCCCAATTGTCTTTATTTGTGTTGTTCTTTTTCAAAACCTATGGCTGCTACTTTTTTGCTTTGTGTATTTAAGTGGTTGTTATTGTAGATTTTAAATCATGGGTAGAATTCCCTCTCCTAGTGTGAATAGCAGATGATGCTAACTTCCAGAGGAAGTAGAAGACATTATGCTATTTAGTATTCCCTTTTTCCCTCCTGTGCTGTGGGACAGAGGTGGTAGGTCTGTGAGCATGCGTGTGTGCAGGAGATGCATGCAGAAGTGGAATGTGTGAGTATGAGTTCATTTGGGAGTGTTTTCATTTTTCTGGTCTCAGACAAAGGTGAGTTTGTTTGATTAAACTTCTTTATCTTGGTTACTTAGTTTCCCTGGGACAGTACCAGTTGGCAGCTGCTTTAGCAGAGAAGTACTGTGACTTTGATATCCTGGTACAAATGTGCGAGCAGACAGACAACCAGGCCAGATTACAACGCTACATGACTCAGTTTGCAGATCAGGCAAGTCTCTTCTGTTTCCTTTAGATAGTGTTTTATAATAAGTTTGCACCTGAAATGTTGCAAAAATTATTATTTTTTTCTGGGGTTTCTTTTAGCTTGTTTTTTTAATATGTATGTAATTATGTATGCATACAGGGGAAATGTGAAAAATTGAAGTCGATATTCACTATAAAATATTCAGTGGAGTATTTTACATTGGAAAAGCAAAGTTAGCCAGCAGAAATAAAAGTACTGCCTGTATGGGACCTTTTTGTGTCCCAGACATGTTTTCTCACCCTTAATATTTTTCAGCATTTTGTGACTTCTTCACTCTGGTGTTCTTGTCATTATGCTGTTGTTTTATTAAACTAATGTAATTTCCAAAAGGGTAATTTCCAAAAGAGATGAAATTGTTAAATGTATCATTAGAAAAATAATTATTGTATAAATATAAAAGTAGTTAGGAAGAGTAGAAAGGTAGGACATTTGCTTTGGGGTTTTTTGCATTGTCCTTCTACATATTTGTTGGACGGTTTTTCCACTGTGTGTTAAAATCTAGTGTAAAAACTAAGTGTACTGAAATATTAGAAAGCTTAAGATAAAGGTGGTAGAGATTATTTGAAATGTGCGGGACTGGAACAAAAGGGCCTTAATTTGAGAATTGGTGAGGTGAATTAGTTTAGCCTTCCACAACTATTGGAGAAAGAGAAATCCTACAGTCTACATGTTTCTTAATAATGACAGTACATAAAAGTTGTTTTAGTAACAAAAATGAGACGTGTCAGTAATAGACAGAAATTATAGCAAGCTTCTTAAATAATGCATTTTAAATACTTGGCCTGACTGGCAAAGGGGATAAATGATTTTTTCCCCCCTCTTCACAAGTTCTATTTTAAAGGGAAAATGTAAAACTTCCTGAAAAGAAGTTACCGTGGCAAATGTAGAGCTGAATAAATAAGTCTAATGGGTAGACTATCAGACTGATGGCCTCCTCATATTTTAAATTCCTAATGCAATTAAAATTAAATGTTACTCTAATATTGTCCTGTAAAGCCTACATTAAATCTCAAACAGAAATCCTGATTAGTTATTTCACATTCAAGTTTTCGAGGATAAAACACGGTGTTTTTTCTCTTAAAAAGGTTTTTTTAAACAGTTGCTTGAGAGAAGGAAAGTTGCAGGTTAGCTTGTAGGTGGGAGGGAATGTTTCAAAAACAATGACAGCTAAAGTAAACTTGTTTATTAAAGGAAATAGTAAGCATGGAATTTCGAGGGCAGGCAAAGGAGCAGGTCTGAAAATGAGACAAGAGGAGTTGTGATTGATGTCATTCCTGTTCTTGTGTATTAATGTGAAGTATTTACTTTTGGCACTTCCATCACTGTGATTGAAGGATTCTGTGTTTATCAGCATCTGTTGCAGAGAGCTCATGAATGCATTAAACACTTTCTATCAGGACTCTACAGGGATTTTTATCAGCACTGTATTTTGTGTCGTGTGTGTGTGTGTGTGTGTCTGGCTTTATCAAGCAGATTCTTGCTGTTTTCTTACCAATTGTATTTTATAAAGCACTTAGAAGGTAAATCAGATACTGAAATGTAACTTTTAAAATTTGTGTTATGTTCAGAACTTTTCAGATTTTCTGTTTCGCTGGTATCTGGAAAAAGGAAAGCGAGGAAAGCTATTATCTCAGCCTATTGCTCAGCATGGACAGCTGGCCAGTTTCTTGCAAGCACATGAACATCTGAGCTGGTTACATGACATCAATAGCCAGGATTTGCAAAAGGTAGGGTTTCTTAAATACGGCCACATGGAAATACCACATGTTGAACAGGTCAGGTACATATTCAAGTAGGTAATTTACTAAATTATGGCTCCTCCCCATCAAAAGACAGCTTACCCAAGTGAGTTAGGGGAAAAATGGCAGGAAATTGATTTGGTACTTTTGGAATACCAACAGCTTCCCTTCACGCACCACCTGGTATCTCATGTAATCCATTGCACTATGTAACGGAAATTAGTTCTGCTTTTCATCCCTGGCTGGTGGCTAGTACTTTTTGCTTAGGAGGTTTGGTTTGGCTATATGATCACTACTTTGGAATTGGGGATTTATAGTGAGTATCAATAGCATTATAATGTTATCTACCTGGGGGAAAACTGAAACTTCTCTTTCAAGACTTTAAATTTTGAAGCTAAGGAATTTGGTGGAATCATGAATGTAAAAAAGCTATTGATAACTTCAATCACTTACATTCATAATTTAAAGTATTTTTAATGGCAAATGGGCATGTGGATAGATTAATGTGACATTATTTTTAAATGTGATCATTTGTTGCCTTCTGGGCTTTCCAGTTGCTGATCAGTCTTTCCATCCTTCTGCTAGACTTTAAAAATACATTTCATTTAACAGTTAAAAGTATTTCAAATCAAAATTATTTTAATCCATATGCACATTTTTTATGCATGAAAACCATGGAAGCATTTATTCTACTGCAAATTCTAGGTTCATAATGCTATATCCCTCTTAAACAAAAAAGTCCCACCCATCAACCCCAACCAAAACAAACAAAAAGCACTCTGAGAATATTGTAATATTCCATTTGTGTCAATTGAGATTTACTATGTCATGCAAAGCACTTCGAAGAGGGGGTAAGAATTCTAAAATATACAGTTAATTCAGTATAGATAATTTGTTTCTGAGTAAGTGCTCAGAAACTGTTGCTTTGTCTGATAAACAAATTCTTGTCTCTGTATTTGGTTACTGCAGCAGTTACACACTATTCTGGTTTTTCAAATTCCCAAATTAACAGGTAAATCAATCTGCATGCAGAAGTGTTCTGTCAAAACATATTTGCTTGGCTTTTATTGCAAATTGTTGAATTAGATCCTAAAGATATAATGTGTGCATAAGGTATGGTTTTTTATTAGCAATTAAAAGATTTTTTAAAAATATATCGTTGAAGGAGAGAGCCTCTTGTTGAAAAGTGTAATGCAGAGTTTCACTTGCAAATGGTAGATCTTTTGAAATTAAGGGTTATAGTGTTACAAACAAGAAATTACCTTGAGACTTCTGTTCAGATAAAATTCTTGTCTGTTAACCTTATGATCCTGATTTTCAAAACTGATTTCGAACATCTTTATTAATTCTAGGCTCACAGAACCTTGCAGACTTTAGCAAATATGGAGACACGATATTTTGCAAAGAAGAAAACACTTCTTGGCTTGAGCAAATTAGCTGCACTAGCATCAGACTTCTCGGAAGACATACTACAGGAGAAAATAGAAGGTAAGAAATTGAAACAGGGCAAAGTGAAGAAAAGACTTATTAAATTACTGCATTAGAATCCCATTGATTTTGGATATTGTTGATTTTTTTGTGTTGAGGGTACTGACTTAGTGTGGTAAGGATAAATGGGCTGATGATTTTGCTCATTTTAGGAAGCACAAAGAAGACAGTGGGAGGCACTAACCTCAGTATTCACTTTCACATTGAATTAGGACTATAAGCATGGCAAATTTGTACCTTTCTACTTTTTCTACTGACATGGAAAACACTGTCAAAAATAACAAGCTGCAGCTGTACTTTGAGAAGTGGCTGAAAGTTGTCAGTCATTCACACTGAATGTATTTAAATGCGTCTGCATTTTATATTTCAGATGCAAGGTAAAAATTAATTTCTTAGACCCCATTTATAGAATGGCTTTTACTTTTGAATTCTTGTCAGGTCCTGATGTTCTTAGGCTGTGTACAAGGAAATCTGTAACTGTGCTGTAGTGCAGTAATGCAATTGCAAATATATATAGCTATGATCAAGAAGTGCTTTCTCAGGGTTTTCCTCTCTGTATCTAGGATGGTTGCCGTGACAGTGTTTCATTGTACTCTATCTGAAATTATGTGAACGGGGAAAGTACAACTATCTATCCTGATACATTACCAAATGCAATGATTCCACTGCTCTGCCATTCCTATCCCTTTGGAAAATACTGTTTGTGTAGCACATGTTCTGTGAATTTGAGAAAAAGCAGTTTTGCAGTACTGGTTAAAGGGTTCTGGCCACCAGGGGGAGGCTTTGGAATATGACTCGAGGTTGCTGCTGAAGTTTGCTTTTGTTTATATGCATATTTATTCATCTGTGTAATGAATAGTTCTTAAATCCCATTGAAAAAGCCTGGTAATAATTAGGTTAACTAACTAGGCCTTAAAAATTATTTTTAGCTCATAATAATAATAATGTATTCTCTTCCTTTTAAGTTGTATAGCATAACATGAAATCTTTAAATTTGGTTTTTATCACTATGAAAATGCCTATGCTGATCTCACCTTTAAATAGGAAAATTTGAAAGTGACAAATTAGATAATCAAAGCTTTATTTCAATGGACTAGAGGACTCCCAAAATTTTTTCTGGACTTCATTCTGCCACACGTTTCTGTGTGCCACATGATGTAGTTTTTTAAAGTTAAACTCTTTGTGTATCACTTTCCTATTGATAAAGAAAGACATAATTTCTGCCACATTTTCCTTATTCCTCTAAACAGATAAAATGATCAACATAATTATTTTGTATATTCTAACATACAATGGAAGTTGGTGGGAAGGGCAGGGTTTATATAGTACGATTGATGCTATTCCATTTTTAATGTCTCAGATTAGCAAGTTTCTCATCCTAAAGCAGCTCATACTGGCAAGTATAAAACAGTCAAAATTGAACAGTTCATGAGAGGCAAGGTGTCCATGGCACCGCTCCTTCAAATTGCAACCAACTCATTTTCCTGTGCAGTGCAACAACTTCCATCCCATCCTCTGTATTAATTTTGAAGTTTTGGGGCAAAATTAGAGTTGTGCATTTTCATTACACTGGGAACATGAGTGGAAAGTAAGAACTAGTTCCCTGGGAAGGCAGTATTGAAGTGGAAGTATTTCTGTGGTTTGAGAACGTGGATGAAAGTCCAAATAGAATGCTTCATAACAAACACTTGTAGGCTTGAATAATACTGTGACTTGACAGTTACTGTTGTGCCGCAAAATTTATTACTACATTTTAATAACATGAAACATTCATTTCCTTAAATGACTACAAGAAATATCAGAGCAGGAGCGCTTTTTGTTACATCAGGAGACACTTCCCGAACAACTCCTGGCAGAGAAACAGTTGAACCTCAATGATATGCCAGTGCTGTCTGCATCTCAGCTCATTGATGTAAGTGTCTCGTGTTTTCTTCATTACACAGGTAAACTTCCAGTATGAATGAGAAGGTCACAGCTGCCTTTATCCCTTATATGACTTGCTAAGCAACCAGAGATCTGATGTATGAATTAGTTCAATTTTGCTTAGTTTCTACCAGCAACCATCAGAATGATAGGTTTAGTCCTAGTTTTTTTCTGTTGAATGTGTGCTTTGGAGTGCTGCTATGAGAAAAAGCAAATCATAGCAGTGCCAGAAGTTGATTTACTGGTCTAGACCAGTTTTTGGATGTTTAGACAGTTTTTACCTTCCTTTACATTTTTGGTAGGGCAGAACTTGGAAGGCAGAATGAACAAACAATTGTACCTTAGTGGAGAAGGATGCTGTAAGATAGAAAAGGAAGTTCTAGAAGCAGGAAAAGGCTTTTGGTCACCTGTTGCAAAGAGGCACCGGAAGTCTTTCTATTTTTGTTTTCTTTTACAAAAATCCAACCCATAATGAAACAAAAACCTGAACTGTTCCAGTACTGAGATAAGTACTAGTGCTGACTCCTTTTTCACAGACCTTTCTAGTATGAGCCAGGAAGCAGTAGCCTTGCTGATTCTGCCTTGTTTGCTTCATATTTTTACCATCCAGTGCTGCACACAAACAGTACTCCATGAATAACGGCAATACATTGTAAAAGAGTGTCTGGGTGTCAATTTTTCTGTATTTTTCTGTAATCCTGTGGAAATCAACAGCTAGCATGTAAACAAGCATGCTTGTTTACGTTCTCGTCGTTTCCTGAGAACTGTGCTAATAGCAGATTGTGAAGTCCTTACCTGTGTCTTTAAGTAGGGCTATCTGTGGGATTAGGGGAGGGTAGGAAGTGTCAGTCAGGACTTGGCAAGTGCTGGCACCACAACAGTTTTCCTTCTTAGTTCTCTCTTACTGTCAAGCCAATGTTAATACTTGCTACTTGCAATGTGAAAATGAAACTCAGAAAGTGTAAATTTAGACAGTGTTAATTTTTCTTTGAAATATTAATTTATAGTTGGGGGATATGAAATACTGGGGAGAACTTGTTGTTTTTAAGGGATGAAAGGCAGGACATGTGTGCTGAAGTACTGCTTTGAGCTTAATTACCAAAATAATTCGGAGAGCTTATTTGTGGAGCTGAGCTCTGGCTACAGTAGTCCAGGAATGTTACAGCCTTAAATGGCACTTAAATTTGAAACCCAGCAGCCTTGTATCCAGTATCATTTGTCCAGAGACCATTGTCACGTAGGTGGAATGCTACTTTAAAACCTTAAGTATATTCCTTACTATAAAAATACTAGCAGTTGAATCAAGACATAGTTTCATGGGAAGGTCATGTAAGTAGAAAATACATGGTGGTCTTCCCACAGTGGGTTGTCCCTGATACCAGTTATGTTAGTTTGTAGGCTAAAAATAATTCCCCATGTTAATCTCTGATTTCATAGATGTTCATATGTGATGAGAACAGAAGAGCCAATGAATATGACTTCAAGAAAGCACTTGATCTGCTGGAATATATTGATGAGGTAGGAAAACTTTCAGAAAGATTTCTAACCTAGAGACTTTTTTATTATTATTTAAGCTAGGGTGGTGCATCTGTAGTTGATTAACCTATTAACTTAGTGTATTGTCATTAAAGAAACCCCTGATGTGTTTTTTCAGTTTGTTTTTAAGTCACTGGAGACATAATGCCAAATGTGGTTTAGATAATTTAAGAAAAATTGCACTCTTCATCTTCACTTCCCATTTATAGTCTATAGTTTCTTTTCAGAGCTGTGTTTCCCTACAGACTGTCTCCAAACAGGACAAAGATCAACTGTTTTTAGTAGTTTAGTTCTTGTGTCGTCTCTTGATAGTTTTACTCATTGTCATGAGGTAATGTGGGATAGTTACCCACTTGCTAACATGTAAATAGCTTTGAACCACGGATTTGCCATCTGCTTTTTTCCAATTATATTTTTATCTCAATAAAATAAATGTTACTCTAAACCCATGCCATTTCAAAATCTTTTTCCCCACAGATATTAAAGTTTCTAACAACTTATGTAGAACCATTCATCACAAATCAGAGGTGATGGTTACTATGCAATGAAGAAACTGCCCTTTTCTAACCAAATGTGTATCTTTGAAAACACTTGCTAATATATTCATAAAACATATATCCTAATGTGGATACTAATGCATGTTAGTTAGCTTGGCCATACTGAAAAAAGAGCTTTGACTCCAGTCATCATTTAGCACATGGTAAAACAAAATTTGCCTGGAATACAATGTTTTACAAATTGGTATTTTAAAGTGTGTCCTTTTACAAACTGTATTAGTTGGTCTTCAGGAGTTAAGAGGTTATGTGGAAAGTCTGAATCCATGCTTTCAAATGGAAACAAACAGTGTTTGGTGTTTCAACAGTCCAATCAGGTCATCTGTTAGAACAGCATATGGTAAAAATTGTGTTTGGTGATTGAAGTACCTGATTCATGGGTGCAATCTGTGTGATGGATGGAGTGATTATATCTTTGTACAAAACCCTAAAATTTTAATTTGCCTGTCTTTTCTCCTTATATGAATTGAAGGAAGAAGACGTGGATGTAAATGGTCTTAAACTTAAAATTTTCTGTAAGGCTCTCCAAAGAGATGGGTAAGTTACCAAGACACAGCATTTCCAGAATTAAATTTTAGTGTACTATTTTCTAATTCACCAAAAAAACTGAATTTCACAGGATAAGGTTAATGAAGTATAACGTGTCTGATCAGAACTTGTATTCTTATTTGTAAAGTGAAACCACAGCAAAAAACAACCTGCAGTACTTTGTTGGTTTATCTCACTGGCAACCTACTATTGTAGTCCTGGCACCTGACACAGAAATGAACCCATGCAGCTTTTGTTCTTGAGCCCTTTCCTGAGGTAAAAGGAGTGACCAATGCTAAACCTTCTTAACTTTTTTTTTGGTCCTTTGGAGCATCTCAAATAGAAGCTTTTTAGTACGGTAACATAAGCAGAGGTGACTCCTGCAACCTTTTATTTCACTTGGGTTTTGCTATTGAACCACACCGGCAATTTCATGACCTTTTTGAGTCAAAACTGCATTCTTGGCTGTAAGAGATCAAAGCCTAAATAGTGCTTAGAAAAGCCACTCCTATGGATATTCAAAACCAAATACAGGCAGAATCCAGTTGGTCACAAGAATCTTCTCATCAGAACAGTAGTATTATTCTCTCCCAGCTTAAATAACACAAATGGCATTTTCTCCCTTTGTAACTTTCAGAAGTCTTCTGACTTTCCTAACTCCCACCTATGTTCCAAGAGAAACCTAAGGAAGAAAAGGTCAGGAGAGAATGCATTCCAAATGCACTGTGCCATTTATGATTGAAATGGAAATAAGCATCATTTGGATTCACACTTATGCATAGGATGGCTTCCAAAGGGCAGTGGTGTCTAGGAAATAATTCCCAATTGCATGACTTAAGTTATGCCCGCATATAACACAAATAATTAGCAGAAAGAGATTCACACTATTCCAAGTGTTTTCCCTTCCTATTATTTTAAAGACAGAAGAATTCAGAGATCCTACATGGCCCTAGTCCAGTTATTGGTTTACAATCTGTCTTCCCTGGACAAGCACAGTGTTTTGAATTTGATTGTTTAGGGTTCGAACCCATACATGCTGACAAGATTTTGGCCATTTTGGCAGCTAATCAGGGACAATTTGAGATGCAGACTTTACACTGAATAGTGGGTAGCAAACTTGATGTCCCAGCTGAGTTTCCAGTCCAGTAAGGCTCACCAAGGCTTACAGAGAGGTGGTGTTAACTTTCATCTGTGTGCAAAAGTAAACATTTGAGATGTGACAGTGCCTACTTCTAAGGTCAGTCTGTGCTTTCTAACTTGAGGGCCACAAAGGGTGGTAAGGTTCTTGGGCAGTATAGAGAGCCTTGCGGAGTGTGCTCCTGATGTTCTCCTAGTATCCTCACTATCCTTCTCTTTGCCCAAGAGGAGAAAATCCCACTTCTCTCCCTCCTTCTCTCACATTCTTCCCAGTGGAATTAAAGATGTAATCCTAGACATTTAGGAGCTGAAGAGACATCCAGGGTAAAAGTGAAGTACAGAGGATTTGTCAATAATAGCTTGTGGATCCACATCCAGATCTTTACAAGCATGGCCCAGAGGCCATGGGAGTGATATGAGAACCAGTTTTGTCTGACAGCTTAGCACATGGAACAGGAAATTTTAACAGCTGAAAGCTTAGAACCACAGCAAAACAGGTTGGTGTTGACTTTAAACTGGTGCATATGAAGCTCTGCAAGGAAGAAAAAATGTCATTTAAGACAATCTTCCTCTTAGAGAATTCTGTTTGGGATTTTTTTGTATCACAGATGACATTGGTATTCCTGAGTCTTCATGTTTAATCACAGAGTAGATAAACTATTTGTTTTGTGACTGTGTATGCTGCTGCGGGCCTGCAACTTAGATTTTTCAATTTTTTTTCCCATTTCTTTTCTCAGTATTTGATTTTTGTTTTGGTTTAATTTTTTTTTTCACGGTAAAGAATTGCTTCTCTTGCTGTAGCCCACCAAAAAAACTAATCTACACTTTCATCATCTCAGTTGTAAAGTATAATTACTGAGAATAAGTAGTAAGTAGTTCTTATCTCAATGGATCATACTTTTATTTTATGAAAGAAATAATGTTGTTTGGCTGGGATTTTTAATGGTTTAGAAGATTGAAAACATTTCCATTCTCCTCCTAACTAAACTACATTATAGTAGTGCAGTTTCATTCCAGTTTTACTGTTGGAGTAAAGACTAATTTACACAAGGTAGGAAAAAACCACTTGCTTTGAGCTATAACCAAGCACATAGTGTTTCCATATGGACGTGTATTAATCATCTTTGATAATTTTTCTAATTTTCCTGTGGGTTTTTTTTCTTGTTAGTTTTCCTATTATTTTGTCTGTGTAATTCTTTCCCAAAATCATTCTTTGACTTGCAGATGGACCTGTTCAGATGGTGGAGATGATCCAATTGAAGCATCTAAAGATAGTATATTTGTGAAAATAATACAAAAGCTATTGAAAGAAGGTAAAGTATGCTTAAATATAATTGAATGCCTTGAAATTGTTGTTTGAAAAGCTGCTTAAGATCAACACTAGTATGTAAAAAAGTAGCATTATTAAATTCTCCAAGTAATAAAATATTCATTCCACTAGGCCGTTAAAATCATCTGGAGCAAATTCTATCGTTCAGGGGGATAAGAGTTGAGCAGATTTCTTGGTTATAATCTTTAAGTTATGTGCTCAGTAGGGTACTCAATAGATTTTTAGCAGTTGCTTATTGTACAGTTAAGTAGTTCTTCTGGAAGTAAATGTGTCTCTTCTGTAAGATACAGGATAATAACTAATTGACTGTTGGTCAGTAGAACTTAATCTATTTTAGGCAATTTTTATTTGCTATTGTTTTCCCTCTCTGAAAGCCAAAAAATGCACCTCCCATTGTCCACTTCAAGCTGACTATAGGAAGTTATGGCCATGGAATTTACAGCTGGAGGAGGGAGGGAGAGAAGGGAAGCAACTGAGAATCAAAGCCTGTTTCAAATATTACTGCATAGAACTTGTTGCAGAACACATAAGGCTTCATGTGAAAAAGACAAAACTTAAGTTCTTTAGAACAGTTCCAGTTTTGTGTGTTCAATCATATCAATTTCCTTGCATTTGTAGGACTTGAACACCCTAAGCTGGAACTGCTGCAACTGATAATGTTGTTGTATGACTGAGCTTTATTTTCTCTTTCCTTTCTTTATTATTTGTTTTCATTTTGGTGAAGTGTTATGTAAAGACTTGGATTTTAGGTTTAATCATTAAATTACTGAACTCTGGATTAAAGAAAACTAACTCTGTTTTACAGGCTACTTAAGCTTTATTGTATTTCTTGACATGTAGAATAGAATCAGAGCTTCCCAATTCAAGAATAATTTAGCTGTGAGGCGGGCACAGGTGTTCACTTAAAAACGGTGTTAACTGCTAATGCAAAGCACTTTAATCAGTGTTGTAATAAATGGTTTTGTTTTGTAGGAGTTCAGTTAAGTGAGTATTTGCCAGAGGTGAAGGACTTGCTGCAAGCAAATGAACTCGGCAACTTGAAATACAACGCTTACTTCGAATTTGTGTTAAAAGCAAACTATGAGCTCTACGTTCACGGGCAAACATGATTCTCACTGGGGTTTTAAAATATTTTTTCTAAAGAATTGTTTAATTCATGTTTACTTTTTTATATTCTGTTTGGATTTTTTTGCTAGAACTTTGTGATAAATCTGTGTGAGTAATATACTTGGTCTTAAGAAACAGTTGTGTTTTCAGGCAAAGTGAAAATAAAGTTTTCATTTTCTGTGCCTTTCATAAACATGCTGTTTTGTTCTGTAACTTGATTAAAATGTGTCCAGTCTGAGACTCCAGGATACACAGACACACAGGGTGAAACGTGGGGACCCACTGCAGAAGGTGGGAAACTTGTGTTGTCACCACTGGGGCTGTGGTTTCAGTTCAGAGAAAATACTGAACACATTAATGAGGAGTGACTGCATACATTACTTAAGAAACAAGAGGTTATTCTATCAGATAACTCCACTCTTTCTTTGTGCAACTTATTTTGCTATAGAAACCAGGTAATTTCAGTTTTGCATTAAAGGTTACTTGCATAAAAAGGATAACTGTCTTGTCCCCGATCACAGCTCTCTCTCTCTCTCAGCTCTCTTTCAAGGCCTTCTGGTCCAGTAAATACTCCATTCTTTCAGTTTTTCTGTTAAACTTTTTCCAAACATTTTAGTATTGTATCCATTTAACTTCCCTTTAAGCTATTTCTAGCATATGTGTAAAATGGGATTAGCAGCTCACCATGCAGTTATTCACAGCAACTGCTTGTGCCTAGGCTCAGAAGAAACCTCGAAAGCAATTATGAAAGTGTGGGAGTACAGCATGATCTTCCTTACTTCCATGCCTTGGTCTCTACTGGTAGGCGCTGCTAATTTCCTTTGTTCCTTTCTAATCCCACTGCCCCAGTTAGTTATCTCTGACATGGGAATAAGAAAAAATATTCAATTTCTCAATTATTCTGATTAACAGCAGAATTTAGTCTTTCAATAAAAGTTACTGCAATCTGATGAGTTGCACCTTTCTTCTGCATGTAGCTCAAGAGCCAGAAACTGACTGCAGAGCAACTTGCATGTCCTTCTGTTTTACTTGTCTGGCTCCATGCCTGCTGCAACAACTTGATCTAACAGCTGAGAAGGTCAGAAGTTAAATTGGTTGAAGAGAATCCAGTTTCTAGTTTTAAAAGCACAGCTCCCCTTCCATGGCTTCCCCTCCTCCCTGTACTAATACAGTAAGCTGGGCTGAGAGTCTGAACATGTTTGGAAGAATAGATTTATGTAGAGAGGTTCAAACTAATATGGGAAAGAAATGCACTAGCAGTCATCTTCTAAGATTGTTCTAAGCAGCGAACTTTGCTCTTCTGCAGTCTCGCATGGCTGAGAAGTGTGAGTGTAACTCCCAGCTCTGGCTTCAAAGGAGTCTCTCTTTTAAAGCCCTGGAAGAATTCCACATGTTCTCCTGAATGTCACTTCGAGGGTGGTTTCACATCGATATGCCTTGCAGGGTTTGGGGAGAAAGGGACTAATGGAATAAATGATTGCTTGCCCCTCCCAAAATATGTTCTGCCTTAACTTTCCCTAGACTCCTAAATTTTGCTTGAAGAGGAATCTCTTTGACTGTCCACCATAAATCACTTTGGGGGTGTCTCATATCTTCCTAGACTGTTGGCCAGATCTCCGTGTTCTCTCAGGAGTGACAGGGCAAGCCCTGGAAAGCTTGCTCCGTGTGCAAGCAGTTCTGGTCACCCTTGTCCATTGTTTCTAAGCGCCTGGCTTCTCTGCTGGATCATGTTTATCATGGTTGGTGTAAAAGCATTCTCCAGGTTTTTGGGAAAGGATGAGCTGTGTAGGGTTTTCAACTGTTTCACTCTACTGCTGGGTTGAGAGGCACTTGGCATTTGTACAGTGGCTTTCCATCTGACTTTTGCCAAAACAGAAGGCTACTTGCGATGAGTTTACTTAAAGCCTCATTAAAATAACTTCCATGTCTAAACAGATGTTTAATGTTCTTGTACTAGTAATGTTGAACTGGTTCTCAGTTCTGTTGGAAAGTTTAAAGAGCCTGGGATTCACGGTTATTCCTCCTCTCTGTCCTCTGCTTCATTATGTAATAAGCTGTGCTGGTGCAGAACTCCTGTCTCAGATTACTGCTCCAGGAGGATGCCTTCATTTACCACTGCATATGGAAGGTGGCAAATGCCACAGCTCTAGGTTGTTTCTAAGTGTAACAAAAACACAAAAAGATGAGGGTTAAAACTGCCTAAGGGGGATGGATAGCTCCTCTTGAATAAGGATATAGGTTTTTTCTTAAATAGTTATTTTCTCAGTTAAAGGAGAGCACACAAAGTACGGGAGGTACACATTTGCATTCTTGGTTGTCACCAGAGCAGCAGGAAAGTTTCCCAGTTTTCATTTGTGATCAATTTCAGAAGCTACACATGGTGGACAGTGAGTTCTTTGTGCCCTATACTGGAAATTAACTCCAACTGTTTTGACTTGAGACAAAAAACACATTCATTTAGTGAATCCAGATAAACATCAGATCTACCTGCAGAAAATGATATTTTGCTCAGAAGTGGGAGTATTTAACATTGCATTTGGGCACTTTGCTGTAAACTAGATTGGAGTAGAGAGAAAATCAAAGGGTTTGGAGAGTTTGAGAGTGGGTTTAGGCTTGCATCATGTTTCATTGCAGGATTAAGGATGTTTATCTTTCAGCGACGTTAGAGTTTCTGTTACTTGATTTCTGATTCAACACAACCGACCGTATTTTGGAAACGACAATGAAGCACTACAGTGCTGTAAACAGATTTAGTGGCTGTGATGCCTTTAAGTGCTTTAAGGCTTCCGATTTTTGTACTGCCGGTTGTTGATGACAGAACTGAAGAATAATACAAGCAGAGGAGCAGGGCGAGAGAAGACCACATTTTAACATGAGAACTTAACAGGAATTCAAAATCTATAGCAGAAGGAATTAGATGGCTGCCACAGGTAAGGAGGAATGCTGCCAACCTGGAGGATGCAGAAGTTAAGGAGAGCAGTCATCTGCTTCTCTGTCGAGCTGTTGCTTGCTCTGCCTTGCAGTGGAGGAAGTCACCTGCAGAAATACCTTCACCCGCAAGAGATTCCTCACATCACAGTGCTTCTAGCCTACTATTCCTCTTCCTTCTTGTCTGACTGCCTAAGTTTTCAGAGGATTTACACTTTGACCAGTTGTGCCTTCAGGAAAGATCTTAAGGCTGATTTCATCAAACATAGTGTCAGGGCTGCAAATCTGCTTGCATTACTGCCTCTTTTATCCATTGGACACCAAGTACTGGTAAAATCTTCCAAGTGTCCCACATGGAATCTGCTTAAACACTCCACAGCTGAAGGAGATGAACTGTTCCTTTTCACTTGCATAGTACCTTCAGCTCGTCAGAGATGACTTGCCTGTGAGACCGCACTCCTTTTGGAAAGGGTGAGCCACAGGGATAGCTGAAGGCTTCCCGTGTTGCCTGGCCGAGCTCAGCGGCCAGCAATGGGCACTCGTAATGGCACCAGCATTCACAACTACGTCAGGCTTCTGGGATCAGGATTAATCCTTTACGGGGCTTCTCTTCAGGCATTTGTCTGACAGATGTTACCCCGTGCATTTGTTTTCCATTTTTAAATCACAGCACGGCTTAACTTGATGTGTAAAGTTGTGGGTTTTGCATGGGCTGTCACAGTGTGCCCTGCAAACCTTAGGATTTATCCTGGGATCTACCTTGTCACTTCTTCTCTCCCAGTCCCCCTTCTCCCCCTGGGCTCACCCACAGCTACGGGAAGGACCCTGGAGAGACGCGTTTCCCTTCGCAGCCCCAAGCCTTGGCACGTGGTGGCCGCGGAGCCGATGGCCGCTCGCCTCCTGGCCCGCTGAGCCCCGCGGGGTCCCGGCCGCCCCCACCTGCTTTGCCCTTAACGGGGCCGGTGCTGCCGGGGGATTATTTCGGCCCCGGCCGCGGGCGGTGGCGGGGGGGGCTCGGCAGACGCGCCTTATACGGCCGGGCCCGGCTCACCTGGGCCGGGGCCAGGAGCGCCTTCTTTGGGCACCGCCGGGCCGGGGCCGCGCCGGGCCCGACGCCCAAATATGGGGACGGCCGGGGCCGCATTCCTGGGGGCCGGTCGCTGCCGCCGCCCGCAGTGATAAAAGGCTCGGCGGCGGCCGCGGCGGCCACGAGTGACCCGGCGAGGAGCGGGAGCCTCTCTCTCTGCCCGACGCGCGGAGCCCGCAGCCAGCACAGGTAAGCCCCGGCCCCGCCGCCACCGCCCGCGGCTGCCGGCCGGCCGTGAGGCTCAGCCCCGGTGCCCTGTGCCCCCGCAGACACAGCCGAGACCATGTGTGACGAGGACGAGACCACCGCGCTCGTGTGCGATAACGGCTCCGGCCTGGTGAAGGCTGGCTTCGCCGGGGACGATGCCCCCAGGGCCGTGTTCCCCTCCATCGTCGGCCGCCCCCGCCATCAGGTACGGCGCGCTCCCCCTCCGAGCCTCCCCGCACGCCCTGCCACAGCCGGGGCTGCGGATCCCCGCTGCCTTCCAGCCCTCCGCATCCTCCCGTCCTGCTGGGAATCCCCGTGCTGCTGCCCGTGGAGAGCTTGCTGAGCCCCCGCTTTCCTCCACTGCAGGGCGTCATGGTGGGTATGGGTCAGAAGGACTCCTACGTAGGAGACGAAGCCCAGAGCAAGAGAGGTATCCTGACCCTGAAGTACCCCATTGAACATGGCATCATCACAAACTGGGATGACATGGAGAAGATCTGGCACCACACCTTCTACAATGAGCTGCGTGTAGCCCCAGAGGAGCACCCCACTCTGCTCACTGAGGCCCCCCTTAACCCCAAAGCCAACCGTGAAAAGATGACCCAAATCATGTTTGAGACCTTCAACGTCCCTGCCATGTATGTGGCCATCCAGGCTGTGCTGTCCCTGTATGCCTCTGGCCGTACCACTGGTGAGTGCGAAGTCCTGCTGGCCCCTCTTCCCCAAGCAAAGATGCCTGGGACTGGTCCCCTACATTTGACAAGTGCTCTGCCCCCTCAGGGCAGCACCCTCTGTGGGCCACATCTCTCAGATGGCTGCTTCTTGTCTCCCCAGGTATCGTGCTGGACTCCGGGGATGGTGTGACACACAATGTCCCCATCTATGAGGGGTACGCCCTGCCCCATGCCATCATGCGCTTGGATCTGGCCGGCCGCGACCTCACGGACTACCTGATGAAGATCCTGACTGAGCGTGGCTATTCCTTTGTCACCACAGGTAAGCACCATTCCCTCCTCCAAAAAACTCCCTCTTGCTTCCAACCCTCGCACTTCTAGAGATGCTCTCACCCTGTCGCAAGCTCCAAAAACAGTCCCTGGTGGGAGCTGATGTGCGGCTGGGGGTCTGGAGTCCCAGCAGAGCTATGGAGGCAGTGCCAGTGCTCCCTGTTCCTCCTCTGCAAACACTGATGCCTTTGCTTCCCCCTGACAGCTGAACGTGAGATTGTCCGTGACATCAAGGAGAAGCTGTGCTATGTGGCGCTGGACTTTGAGAACGAGATGGCCACCGCTGCCTCTTCCTCCTCCCTGGAAAAGAGCTACGAGCTGCCTGATGGGCAGGTCATCACCATCGGCAATGAGCGTTTCCGCTGCCCAGAGACCCTCTTCCAGCCTTCCTTCATTGGTGTGTGCCCCCCTCCCTCTCTCATCCCCTGGCAACTCTCCCCTCTCTCCAGAGTCACCGCATAGAGCCCTTGCTTTGCACTTAACCTGTTTCCCCCTGCTGCCCCCAGGTATGGAGTCTGCAGGTATCCATGAGACCACCTACAACAGCATCATGAAGTGCGACATCGACATCAGGAAGGACCTGTACGCCAACAACGTCATGTCCGGGGGTACCACCATGTACCCAGGTATCGCTGACCGCATGCAAAAGGAGATCACAGCCCTTGCCCCCAGCACGATGAAGATCAAGGTAAGGCTGGAGCACGGAGGTGCTGGTAGCAGCCTTCTCTCACTGCTGCACACTGCCCAGCACCTGTCCCTGCAGCAGGGTTGTGTTTACTGACCTCATCTCTCTCGGTGTTTTCCAGATCATCGCCCCACCTGAGCGTAAGTACTCTGTCTGGATCGGTGGCTCCATCCTGGCCTCCCTGTCCACCTTCCAGCAGATGTGGATCACAAAGCAGGAGTACGATGAAGCTGGCCCATCCATTGTCCACCGTAAATGCTTCTAAACATGTTTACATGATCACTTTGCCAACCACGCTCAGGATGACAACCTTCAAGGTTGCGGGCGGCCGAGAGCCTGCAACAGCCATCTAACTTTCTATTTTGTAAGGATTTCTGGTTACTGTTGCTGCAAAGCTCCATGTGACACCGTGTATGTAAAGTGTACATAAATTAATTTATTTTATCTCGTTTTGTTTGTTTTTAAAACCAACGCCCTGTGGAAGGAAACAAAAAACTTCAAGAAGCATTAAATCATCAGTCATTCTGTCACACCCCTAACGTTGTTGTTTGTGGTCATTCGTTCGGGTTCTTCCATCACTTGTGGGCGCAGCGTGGGGGCGGTGGGGCTGAACTCCAGGAAGGAGCAGGGCTGGAACAGGACAGGACTCTGTGACGCCCTGAGGTGCAGGATGCTCGGTGGCACAGGGGGACTGCAGGGCTGGCTGGGTGTTGCATCACGCTGCTGCAAGGGGGATGCCCGACACCCTGCAGCGTGCCAGTCCAGGCGGGAAAGGGTTACCTGGAGTCCTTTCTTGCAAAATATTTCTTTTGGCTCAGCCTGCCAAAAAAAGTAGCCTTGGCACGCTCCCGAGGAAGGCAAGGCCGGGGCTGAGGGCAGGTGGCGGGTGCAGGTTAAATAAAGAGCTTTCCACTCCACTTATGGGAAGCCCACCTGCCACGGAGCTGTCCCTGGGGGGCCGAGGGCAGCCAGGGCCACTTCCTCACCCTGCCTGACACGCTTGCCCTTGCCAGTGGTCACACCTGCGAAGGGACCACCCCCTCCTCTGCCCCCTTGAGCCACCCCTTCCCGGGTGCTATCCTGCACTCAGGAACTCCCTGGGAGCCCGAAGGAAAATCCCAGGGGCTTCCCCTTGCCAAGGGTGTTCGCCTGCCCTGTTTGCTTATGAGGAGGCAGAGCAGAATGGGAGGAGGGAACGATGCTCCTGGCCTGTCTCACTTCTCTCTCACTGGGGCAAGGGGGCTCTGGGACCCCTCTTTATATCCAACATTCACACACACACATACACACACACACCCCAGGTGTTCCCTCCGGGAGCTCCACTCCTCTGGGAGCCATCCTAAAGACATGCCAAGCTTGGCACATGTTCCTGGGTCAGGGCACCTGTGCAGGGACCATCAGCCTTTGAAGGAGGAGGATTCCTGGAGCACAGGACCCTGTCATGAAAGCAGTGCCTGAGTTTTGGGGTGTTCTTTTGCTGTGGGAGACCACAGTACTTGTGGAAAAATGACAATTTTCAGATAAATTTCCAGCCCAGGAAGGTTTGTTGCTCTGTTGTGGCTACGCCAAGGTGCATTTGTTTTGCATTTTGGCTGGTTTTACTTGCATTAAAGTGAGACCCATACATGAGTTCATTTGTTTTGTTTAGCACTATCCCAAAGCAAAAGCCTGTGGGAGGAACTGTCCTGTTCCTTCCCTGGGATCTAAGGGCTCTCAGTGACTGGGAATAGACTGGAAACCTGTTGCTCCTCAAAAATAGTTCCTTCTCAAAAAGCAAACACAAACTTTTGTTGCCATTTGTGTAGTAGCACATACTCCATCTGTCAGCTCCCTGCTGGGATTTTGGGAGTTGCTTAACATTAAGTCCTGAGTACTTGGCTCCTGATTTCAGGTTCAGTTGTGGCTCAGGTGGTGTTATGAGATGGATTTTAGGACCTGATTCTGTTATTTAATTTAAAGACAGTTGGAGAAGCACAGATAGAAGTTGGCTTAGAATAGAGGCCTCATGAGTTAGCATTCACAGACTCTACTTTTTTACCTATAATATTAATTTATAGTCCTAAACCCACAGTGGATCAGGCTGATTTTTTGAAAAGCGGAGTGATGCTGAGCCAGCCATTCATCTCCAACCTGATCAAAATCAAAGGGATCAGGAGACGCTTACCTTCTGAATGGAGCCCTATGTTTTGCAGAGCCAAACTTGGGTTTAGGACCCCTCATGAGCACAGCTGTGGGCAGAGGTGAGTCCTTCAGCATTTAGGATACTGCACAGGCACTACCTCGCACAGAGACTGATGCTACCAGTAAAATGTCATTGTCTGCTGCCTCTAACAGCAGCCTTTGGTCTCTCTCTAGCCCACAGCACCAGGTATGCTCAACAGCCTCAGTGCCAATTTCAGCCAGCTGAAGATAAATGCCCTAAAGTACTTTCTTACAGCTGAAAAAAATTACTGGTTTGGGGTTTTTTGTTGCTTAATCAGTGAACAGGGATGCCATGAGTCTTAAGCCTATGAAACCACCTTGTTCAGGTTTTCATTTCAATAACACTCTATTTATTCTGAAACCAGGCTTTTATTTGGGTTTGGGGTTTTCCTTAATATTTTTAGCAATTGAAGACACAGATTGTTTGGAAACAGGTGAGCTGGATCTTCATACCGCTTCCATTGTTGGGAAGGTGTTATGGAAATTTTGCTTGTGCACAGTGACCTGGGCTTGGTCTTTGTTCTGCAGTTCTCAATAATGTCATTACCCTCCCTGCATGTCTAACAGTGCTGTTGGCAGCAGGCAAATGATCCCCAGGACCCAAAGGATCCCCAAGACTAGCATCCTCTGTTTTGAGAAAGGCAAAGGGATAAATGGGGCATCAGAGGAGTAAAAGGGAAGGATAGAGGATAATAAGGGACAGAAGGAAGGATGCAGGAAACTCACATACTGTGGGAGGGAGGGTAACGTAGGGGAGTTTCTCTTGCCTGCACCAAAAAAATCCTCTGGGGCTGCAGCTCACAGCTTGCCCCGCAGCCATCTGGATCCAGGGCTGGACCAGTACTGGGCAACTCTCCATAACTTAGGTCTACATCCAGTGGGCAACCCAAGAAGCTGCCGTCGGTCAAATATCACCAAGGGATAGAAAATCTTGAGAGAAAAGGAGGCCTTGAAAGGACAATAATTGTGTGGGGCTGTTTAGACAAGCTTGAGAAGCAGAGTCATGACTGGGTTTTGATGTAAGCTTCCTTCAGATCTGCAGATGCCTGGGCCATTACCTCAATTATATAAGGAGCTAAGGGAAAACCTGGGCTCTGAGGGGAAATCTTGAGGGAGCCTCTGAACAAAAGAGCAAAGAAAATTCTGGAGAAGATGAGCACACTGGATGGGTTTCATAATTTTATTTTGATAAAGAATTTTCTAAAGTGGAAATCTAAATTTGCACAGAGAGCAGAACATGGCCCAGGATGGGCTACCCTCCCACAAAGTTATGTGCAAAGGGAGCTGGCAGCCCAACATGCTTCTCCCCTTGGGTTCCAAAACTGCAGAAACAAAAAGCACTTTGTTTGACCCACAGTACTTACTGAGCTTGGCTTTGCTGGGAGGACCTGAACACCCCCTCAGAACTGACATCAGTGCAGCCCCACTGTGTCCTCTGCTGACTGTGTGTCTCTCATGGACATTTGGCCAGAAGTATTTATTCCATGTGTTTTACTAAATGGACAAAATAGAAGCCACTTGAAAACTATCATCACTTTTCACAGGAAACTCCTAAGCAAAAAATTGTGTAGCAATCTTTGTTTCTGATAGTGGGGCATTAAAATGAAAACCTTCAAAGATTCAAACTATTTTATGGGAAAATTTCATGCTGTTTCTATTTCATTAATCCACAGAAAAAAAATAATTGTATGGAACATTTCTTGTTAGCATTTATTTCTTTATTTTTTCATTTTTGAACCAAACAAGGATTTTTCTTTTAAAAAAATAAAAATTAAAGAGCTATGCAGTTGTATAGATTTTTATGGCTCATCTCCTGGGGCTGGAAAATGGACTGCAGAAGGGTGATTGTAACCTATTGATCAGTCAGTGGATAACTGCAGGCAGTGCTGGTGTGCAGGACTCCCATGTGGGACAGATGCCAGTCAGCGTGGGCTGTTTCAGCAACAGAACCACTCGAAATATCCCACAGCCTTGAGCATTTTCCTGGGAACTGCTGGCAGCCTGGGGGATCCTCCCCAGACCGTCATGGCCAGAACACACTTTGGAGGGACCAAAATGTTCTGGCTGCAGGGTTTGGGAAGCAGTTGTGTTTGCAGCCTGCAGAGACTCTGTTTTTCATTTGTGCAGGATCTGAGGAATTAAGCAGCTGCTGATTGCTATGCAGCAGGGCTGTGTGTTGTGTGCGATGGGGATGAGCAGATGTTGGAGAAATCCTTCATTTCCCCACTTGCCTCTTTCTCCCCCCTTCCAGGGCATCCTGTCAACCTTGAGACTACCCTGCCCTGTGCAGAGCTGGGGCAGCAGTGTGCAAACCCCCAGCACTGTGGTGGCTCTGGGCAGCTCCTCCTCTGTGCTTGCAGGGACCACAGCCAACCCCATCTTGTCCTGGCTGCTCAAGGCCATGCTCTGAAAATAAAGCTGCAGCTCGGAGGCAGTTCTGGCTGTTGATGTTCAGGCAGTGCCACAGGCAGCTCGGGAATGAGCCTCAGTGTAACCCCACCTCAGGGAGCTGCATATATATAGATCCCTGGAAGCAGTTTCCTTCCTTGGCACATCACTCCCTCCCATAACTCACTCCAAACAAACACTCCATGCTCCCCTGTGCCCTCACTGCTTGGCTTCCAGCAGCTTCTCTCTCTTCCAGGGTAAACAAGACTTTAAAGTTGAGAAATCTACTGCTGGAAGGAGGAGAGAAAAGGGGGAAGATGGCCCTGTAAGAAGACTCTGACATGCTCAGAGATGAGCAGCCCAAAGCCAGCATCAGCCCCTGAGCCCGGCTCACAGAGGCACAAGGACCTGGGCTGTATTTGCAATGGAGGTCACACCTCGTGGCACTTCTGCTGGGTTGTCCTCTTTCCAAAGCAGAAGTGCGGTAAGGCTTCAGGCACAGGTGTGTAAGGAGATCTCTGCATGGAACTCTGCCTGCCCTGCACTACATTCTGCGTTGAAAATTAGGAGATCCAGGTGCTAAAGCTGCCCACTTTCTTGCCACAAGTTTTTCAGAGTGGTGTGTGAAGACTGAGACACTTTGGAAAAGGCAGGGTATTTTCTCTCTAAGGGTTTCTTGTCGGGGAGCACCTTTTCCTCAACACTAGAAAAATAAAAAAAAACCCCAAAAAAACCCAAAAAACTAAGAGCTACCAGAAATCTCTTATCCCAATCATTTTTAAGTAGTGATAGTTTTGTTCCTACCTAATCCCAGCAGCACTGCAGCAGGTGACAGGCCATGTTTCTGTGACTGCAGGAAACAAGCAATTCACACTGGAAAACCGGTTTTCTTTCTCCTTTTCCATCCCAAGTCCCCGTCACAGTTTTCCTCTGTGACCATAAGCAAGTCAACATTCATAGCTCTGTTTGTTGCCAGGAAAGAGGCTTTTCTATTTTCCATCTCAAAGGAAGATAAAGAGGAATAGCTAATGTCCATGAAGGGTTTTGAGATGTTGTCATAGAAGGTGTTTGGGGAATGTGAAATACTTGTGATCCTAAATTTAGCCCTGAAAGTCATGCAGCCCAGTTTCCTGGCACAAATACCAGAGAAAGCCTTGAAAACTGAACATTTTCCAATTGCAGCCACAAGCCAGAGGCTGCAGGAGCCACAGGTGGTTCTGGGAATCTCTGGCTGTGCTCCTGCAAGTCTGCCTTGCTCAGAGCCCAGACCTCTCACTTCCACCAGCATCCCAAACCACCAGCAGTTTCTGTCCTTGTTCTGAATGTGATGGCTCCTCCAAGAGCCCTTTGTGATAAGATTATTCTTCAAACCTAATAGAAGCAGCAAATTTAGGAGAATTAGTGTTCAAACCAGTATACTCAGGTAGAGTATGCAAAATACTTCTGGGCATAAATCTTTTTGGAGAAACATGGTGATTGATTTTAGACCTTCTACTCTAAGATTTATTCCCTCTTTCCTTAATTTCTGTTAGTTCACTGAAGATAGCCCATCCTGGCCAAGACTGCATGGTCAAGGTGTCATGATTTCTCTGTTCACATTTGATGAGTTAAATGCCAGACAGGTTAATAAAGAAAATTGGTTCTGCTTAGACAGCAAAATATGGTATTAAGTGGAACTTGGAGCTAAATTACAAAGTGAACTTTAAAAGGGTGTAATTTAATCCTTGAAGTATTTAGCTTCTGCTGACACCTTGCTTTATTTTTTTTAGTGCCTGTTGCACAGGTTCCTAAGTGGAGAAGCAATTGTTTGACAGAAAGCTGGTGTAACTCCTGTTACAAAATCTTGATCAGAATCCAGAAACCAGGTGTAGCTCTGCCCAAACTGGAGGCACTTGGTTTCTTCACCAGTTTCAGCCTCCTGTGGCACGGGCTGCAGCAGGACTGCAGGCAGCCCAGAGAGTGCACCTGCCGAACGTGCATCACCGTTTAAAAATAAAAAGGGGAGAGAAAAGAATAACATGGAAAATATTGCAAGGCCAGCAGATGGCAGGGGGGTTTGATCAAGGACAGGACAAATACTGGGATGGAGGCATAGCCACGTAAAGAGGAGGCATCTGGGATGTTCTGCAGCGCAGAAGTAATGGAGAAGGCTCCGGGGTGCTGTAGTGACATTACACTCAGTATTAATTTCTACTATTTGTGCATGTCACATTGGCTCTGCCTCAGCACTGCAGCAAAGTTTCAGCCCATGTACCCAGTCTCACACACCCTCTGCTGCAATGCAAAAGTGCTGGAGTTGATTCAGCCCCACTGAAGCTGAGGGAGGACCAGCAGATTTGGGTAATTTTTAGGTGCTTGAATGATCAGATTAAAAAAAAAACATAGCAATAAAAGCAATCGCAAGAGGAAGCAGAAAGGAGAAAGAAGGAATCATTAATTTTGCTGTTGTAGGTCCAGAACCTGGCATGGCTTGAGACTGTGGAATGTACAAGATGTATGCATTGTTCTGTAGATATTTTATTGCTTGTTTCTTAACTTATATTCATTTTTCTTCATTTTCTGTAGAAGAATCTGTCTGAATTAAGAATCAGTTGAGCAAATGAGATTATAGAAGAAAAACCGAAGGGCAGTAAGACCCAAGTCTGGGCCACAGATGTTCTGTAGGAGTTGTAGTTTTGATGAATAAGATACATGGATGGAAAAAAAGCATTAACTGTTATGCCATTGACTTTGCTCTGGGAAAGTGTGCTGAGTTGCAGTGCTGGAAACAATGGCAGGCTCAAGCTCCAAGGAACTGTTTTCTTTTCTGACTCTGATTTATCTCTGACCAGCACAACAGTAAGTGGCTTTGGAATAGTTTTGGAGAAAGTAACATAAATACGCTGACTGTGTATGAGAAGGGTGTTTTTATGCGGTAGGTGTAACTGTAAGGAGGGTTTGGTATTGCTAAATGAATATTTAAAGCAAATGTCCGATAAGTTCTTCACTGTCAGTTTGACTTGTGAGTCATGTTGCACAGTCCCCAACCATGCCCCTCTCTATTTATAAAGTCATGCCTTGCTATATCTGACTCGCTAAATAAGCCTTTCAAGTTGTGGAGGGGATTCTAGTGGCATAGTGTGGGAACCAGAGAATAATTTGGAAGAGTAAGGGAAATTAGAAAGGACACAACAAATCACTGCATGCTGGCTGCCCTCTGAAGACCAGATCAAATATGCTGCTAGGCTTTTCACCATGAAACAGTCCAGGAAGCAGGGCTGGGTGGCTTCAGTCTGCTGGGGACGAGGTGGAGAAAGAGGAGCAGAGTGAAGCTGAGCCCCTGCAGGTGTTCCAGGATGTGTGGATGAGCAGCAGGAGGTTGCTCTAACAAACACAGCAGCCAGTGGTTTTGTCCCAGTGCAGTGCCTGGAGGGAGGCTGGGGAGCTCTGGAGCTGCTCCCTGCCTCAGCTATGGAGTGGAGTGGAGCCTCAGTGGGGGTCCCTGCCGGCATCTGCCCTGGTCCCTGCCACACCTGGCGTCCTTTCCGGGTCACTGCCCCCCTGCTATGTGGTGCCTCGGTGCTGACAGGGCTTAGATGTGCAGCACAGGAGGGACACATCTCCAGAGCTGCATCCTCCTCCCCAGGGCTCCGGCTGGAGCTACAAGAAAGCATGCTTCCAAAAGCTGGTAACATAGGGGTTATCAAGTAGGTAGGACAGGGAAGATGAGGCAAAAGGACATGAGGAACGCAGCGCAAATTGTACTGGAAAGCACAGCATGGTGGCCACTAAATGCACAGAAGGAAGAGTCCTGACCTGCTTTGTCCATCTCCTCTTCACAGACAACAGGTAAGGAGGGACAAACACACTCAAATTCTATTTAAAGAGTGGTTTGGATGAATGTGTGATCTTTTTTTTTCCCCTATCAGTCATTTTGCCACGGTTGTCATCTGCAAGTGACTGGGCAAATGAGAGATGAGGGCTGAATGTGGGACATATGTACATCCTGAGTCTGCCTTCACAGAAGCATGGCCCCATCACATTTAATTGTTACGTGGGGAGATAAATGCCATCACTCCCAATGTCCCCCCCCCATTCCTCCTTCTTCCTCCCACTTCAAATAATGACACAATGTCACATGGCCTGGATGATCCCTTTGGTCATTTTGGGTCACCCATTCTGGCTGTGTCCCCTCCCTGGCTCCCATTCTCCCCCAGCTTCCTCACCAGTGTGGCAATGGAAACAGCAGAAAAGGCCTTGGCTCTGTGTAAGACCTGCTCAGCAATAACAAAAACATCTCAATATTATCAACCCTGTGTTCAGCACATATCCAAAACACAGCCCCATACCAGCCACTGTGAAGAAAGTTAACGCTACCTCAGCCAAAGCCATCACCTTGGAAAGCAGGTTGGTGGGGTTGCAGCATTCCCTGTTTCTGAGATTTCAGTGACTGAAGGAACTGGTTTTATTCCTGCTCACCTCTTTCTGTGTGCAGCAGCTAGCTACTTTCTTCTGGACATGGTTCGGTTCTGAAGGACTTCACAGGAAGCCAGTTTCTTTCCTGTCCAGCTCAGCAAGGCAGCACTGCCATAGTGTCCATTCACCTATCCTGAGTGCCTTCCTCCAAAGAGGTTTTGGAGCAGACAGTGGGTCTGAGCATTTGGGGACAGCATTTGGAAGCAGTCACATAGGGCTGTACAAGTAGAAATGAATGAGTGCTTCATTCGTTTGAGCCAGAGGAATGTGTTTCTCTGGTGGTTTCATTGCAGGGCAATGGGGAACAGGATTGTGGGGTTGACAAGGATGCCCATACAGCTGTGGCAGTGCCAGAGTCCCAAACTCCAAGTCTCCTCTCTCAGGAATAAAGCCAGCTGCCTCATCAGCCCACTGCTAGCAAAATGCCCTGTTCAGTAAGTTTCTCCTGTGAGCTTGGCTCAGTGAAGCTTTTTTAGTTCTGTATCCCCCAAGTTTCCTCACAGTGCCCATCATCTCTGACCCAGGGCGAGTGGGACAGCAGATGGATGTTGGTGCTGGGTCAGGATCTCACAAGCACCACAACCAGTTCCGTTTCTTCCCCAGAAACAGCTCCCTACACCATCCTTGGCCCCCTTCAGTGTCAAAACCAGCACATAATTTTCCAGAAGCAGTCTGGTTGATGCTTACAGGGATGTTCCTAGACATGGATGGCTCACTTTGTGAGAGGTGGCAGGGACAAGGGGGTCAGGGCACCATGGTGGATTTTTGCAGGAGGAGTCTGGTTCACAGGAGACTCGGGCTGGATTCCCACCAGCAGGCTGGGGGGATGAAAGGCAGCCTAACACTACTCTCCAGAGCCAACAGGTTCCCTGTGCTGAGTGGGTAATTCATTATAAACAGTGTATGCAGATGTCAGGGCTCTCTAGGGGAACAGCTCACAAGTGGTGCAGGTTCTTTTCAAGAGCATCCATTTGTCAAAACCACCTCAAGATAATTCATGGTGCCTGGTAGGGATGCTGTGTTTCAAACTGGGGCTTTTCCTACTGGGCACAGGTTTTGCCTGCTCCCCATCCTCTGAGAACTGAAATCTGAGTGCCAAGACATGAGGCAGTAGAGTTGAGGTACCCTTCTTGTAAGGATGCTGCAGGATCCACAGCTGCTTTTTGATTGCAACTGGCCTTTTTGGTGGCTGTTCTTGTGAGGAGGCTGATTTGCTGGAGTGGGTTAGGATGGAGAGCTCTAGAGGGGACAAACAGGTACCTGGAGACAAATGTATTAAAATTTCAATCTGGAGAAACCTGGGGAAATGCCTGTAATATTTGCTTTTCTGTATTTTAAATCTGTACTGGGTTTACTGAACAGCTGGATTTCCTCTCAGGGAATAATGAGGAAACCCTTAAGACACGATGAGTGATTTTACAAGATGCTGTACGATGTGAGGGGCTGCAGATACACACCCTGCTCCCTGCCAAGGTGGGCTTTGGGGTAGACTGCCAGGTGTGTGTGACCTGCTGCCGTGCAGCAGCGGGGTGCAGGACCATGCCAGACCAGGATGGCTGGCATGCAGCTCCGATGGCTTCACAGCGGAGCTGACAAGGCTGAGCCCCGCCGCAGGGCTGTCCTGCCGCCGGCTGCCACCAGCGGGTCAGCGGCATGCGCTCACCCTCCCCAGGCTGTCCTGCCTTTCCTCGCCTCGCAACACCATTTCTTCCGCTCCCTCCCACCCGCAGAGATGGGGGGATGCCGAGAAAGTCCCAGAAAGTCCTTTTCCAAAAAGAAAACTGCAAAGTTGGTAGCGCTTAGCACGTATGCGTGTGCTCAGGCTGCTACCAAGGCAAAGGAAGGGGCACGATAAGACTTTAATCTCCCTCCTCTCCGGGGGATAAAGAACTCTGACTGCAGTGGCATTTCCCAGCCCGGTAGCCAAAAGGCTGATCATACGCCTCTCTCTAGCTGCCGAGAGCTGCTCTCAGGGGGGTTGCACATCTGCAGGCTCCAAGGGGTTAAAAATAGATCCCACCCCGCTGATGGCACATTTTATGTCCATTTAAAGGTGTGCCATGCATTTCCATCCTGACAGTGCTCGGCGAGACCTGAGCAAATGCCTTCACGGGGATGACATTTTGTTCAAGGCTCTTCCTCTTTCCTAAGCCCACCGCTGCCCGGGCTGGCTCCCCACTCTGCTATTTCGGGGGGCTGCGATTGCCCCCGGCTGCCCTGTTCTGAACGAGCAACTGCAGTGTGATCGCTGGCGTGTCTGTGGTGCTCCTGCCGCAGCCTTGTCCCTACACACAGTCAGCAGATAATGGGTTTATATTTCTGAGCAATTCAGGGAGCTGCTCTCTAAACGAGTCTTTTTTTTTTATTTTCTCTCTCTTCTTTTTTTTTTTCCAAAGAGAGAATACCTGTTAGAAAAGCGCCATCCTTTCTGCTACACGTGTTCCTCCAAGCCTCCTCCAGGTGTGCTATAGGAAACATCTGGGGCTGGAGCTCTGTGCTCCGGCCACCCCATCTCGTGGGAGCCCCAGCCCTGGCCCGGCCCCTTTGGAGCTGCACGGGTCCCTGCTGTCACCTCCACCGCCGGGGCAGGGGTCTGACCTGTGTGCTGGGCATGCTGCAGCCCTGATGCAGGTAAGGTCCAGCCCTGGTCAGCACTGCAGCTCAGGGAATTTCCCACATATGGCTCCAGGGGCCAAGGAGGCTGCTGAGGGTGTGCATGGGGTGCTTATAGCACACAAACGGGCACCTGAGCGTGTTGGGAAGCAGCAAAAGCAAAGAGGAGCTGCTGCCATGGAGAAGAGCAGTGACTGGGGGCTGGTGTGGTGGCACTGGTCTGCTGCTGCGTTGGCAGGGACAGGGGAGCAGGGAGCAAGGCAGGAGCCCATGGTAGGGGGATACCAGCAGGTTTCCTTCCCAGAGTGATGCTGGCAGGAGCCGTGTGCTGCTTGAAAAGGGGCTTTCTCTGCTGGCATCCGTCAGGTCATGCACAGACCAGGCCACCACCTCATGCCATATGAAACCCAAGAAAGCTTGGAAAATCTCCAAAGGGTGGATGAAATTCCCATATCTAGCAAGCTTCTCTGTAGCTCTGCTGAAGTCCAGGAAGGTTTGCCTTTGTGGGAAGACCTGGGTACTTTTATAAGGGGCTCCATTCCTCCCCCAGGAGCCCCCCAGCCAGTCAGAGTGGCTGAGACCATATTAGGGCTGCCTCTCCCTGAGTCTGAACTGTGCTTGCACCACATTCCCCATAGGACGGCTCCCTGCAAGGTTCTTTCCTGCACTGTCTTAAAGAGGCAGTGAAGGGCAGCATCTTTGGGGTGAGAGGCGGAGACAATGGGACCCCAGTACTCGTCCTCCAAAGCAGTCCCAATCCCAAATTGGTGCAAGTGAGGACAAGTCGAGAGGCCAGAGGGGAGAGAAGGGGGAGCTGTCAGCCTGTGCCCAGCCTATTGCTTGTGATTTTCCAGCTTGCCTTTGCCTTCTTTGCCACCATTTCCCATTTTTTTCCACTGCCCCTCCGCAATTTTGGAAGCAGTTTAAGGCTCATCAGCAGAGCCTTTCCTCTGTTCAGAGCTGAATCTTTGATGTGACTGGCTTTATTTGGGATGAAATTTTGCACCCCACCAAGAGGCTGGGAATTCTGCTCATCTGCAGGGTAGTGCTGAGGGCAAGTAAACCCCTCTCAGGAGCTCCCTGCACTGTGTTCCTCTTGTCCCCGTTGTGGCATCCTCCTCCACCCCATGTGCTCATCAGGAGCTGGGGAGTCCTTTGGGACTGCTTCTCTAGGTGGTCTGAGGAAGCACTTCAAAAACATTAGTTTTTCTGAACTGGTGCTGGAGGTGCTCCAGAAAAAAATGAGATACCTCTGGCAACCTTCAGTGAACGATCTCAAAGCACATGGTCATGGCACTGGGATCCATAAAAGGCATTTATGTTTGGATAAGGGGTATTTTCTTGTGTTGAAGACCCACTTGTTTCCAGGGGAGAAACAATGAGATTAGGTTACAGAGATTTCACAAACTGAGAGTGAAATCAGTCCAGAGTCAGCACTGAGCTGCCAAAAAATCAGATTCAGTAATATGAACTTGAGCCAGCCTTGTTCTCAAGCCTTCTCATTGCGAATTCTGTGAAGTTTTTTCCAGCATTAAATTATTTTCTACAGATCATTTGTTACTGCCCATCAATTTACTGCTTGGGAAACGGATCCATCATTGTGCAGGCTGCTGTTAGATGCAGGACTGGCACTGAGCCACCATTGTGGCCCAGCGAGAATTGTGAGGAGTGCATGCTCCTATGCTGGAGGAAATATCCCAAAGCCATGGAAACAGCTTCTGTCCCCATCACCCAGAGGCTGGCTCTAGCCCAGCAGTGATGGTCTGAAGGACTGATCTTCTAGAACTCATCATTTCAGCAGCACTCCCTTACTGGGACAGGTGTCTCTGATTTACCCCCAAAATTTATGTTCTCTCAGTGACAGATGGGCTCTCAGAAGCAGCCCATGGTGGAGATTTTAAAAGCCTTGCTTGTGGCAACTGCTGTACCAGCCTCTTGGGTGTTGTCCAGGGCCAAAAGGAGGAGAGGAGTATATGCCTGGGATTGAAAAAGGAATACGGGCAAAAACAACAGCAAAAGTAATCCTGACCAGTGGCCAGATGGATGCCCCAGAGCTCCAGAGGGGAATAGGAGCCAAGAGCAGCTTAGGGCAGCCATATGAGCTTGAGATAAGACTGAAGGGAAGTGTATGGGCTCAGATACTCGTCTATCACCTGTCTATCCCTGAGTGAGTGCACTTGAGCTGCCTCCTGCCTCGACTCATGGAGGTGGCATCCTGCAGGTGTTACTGACACCACCAACTCAACAATGTCTTGCACGTTGCAAGCGACTGTGTTGAACTCTGCCACTTGAAGCTTGATGCAGGTCTGCCTTTGATGACTTTTTTGGCAGCAAGATCCCACCACGGGGTGGAGTGCCTCAGTCCCTGCTTACCCTTTTTTTTAGGGAACTCCATAAATGACACAAGTTCTCCCTGACAGACATTCAAAACCCAGGCATTTTCAGACTGACTTTCTTTGTTTTGTACCATCCCCTTCAGGCATAGTGAAGGAGATCTGGATGCAGGTGCCCACAGTGGCCCAAAGCCTTTCGGCTGCAGGGAATACATGTGGATTTTTAGAGAGCAGCCAACTCTGGATTTACTCCACACTCACTAGTCTCTTGGGAAAAAAAAATGTGGTGAGCAGTCACCGCCACATGTGCCCATACTCCACTACTTGTAAGAAGTTGTGGAAAACTCACATCCATCATGAAAAACACCCAGGCTGTAGCTGAGACTGGGGACCTGCACATCTGGAAGCCAGCTCTTTGCCTTGGCCATGGGACAGGGAGCTGCTGAGCACCACTGCGTCACCAGTGAGCCTGCTGGTCACCAAGGCTGCTCAAGCAGGAGATAGAGAAGGGGACAAATGGGAAAAGTCTCCCAATTTCCTGCCTCTTACTCAGCTGGCATGTAAACCTGGATTTTTCTCAGACTGAGTGGGCAGCCTGCACATGTGTTGCTGGGGGCAGTGCCTTGACAAGCGCCCCGTTGCTGCAGGCTCTAAGATCTGTTCCCCTGCTAGGACCCACTTGAGCAGTCAACAGAGGTGTGCAACCTTGCAAACTTAAGGGGCCAGAAAAAATGGGAAGGAAGAGCTGATACTAGTACGGATTTTATTCTTTGCCACTGTAACAATTCAAAATAGTGAGCTGAGCTGTGTTCACACTATGTAGTGTGAACAGCCAGCCTCATTGGGTCCCCAGTCCGAGACTGCAGAAGCCAGAAGTCACTCAGGGGTGGGAAATGCCTCTTCCTGCTCCTGGCCACATTCCTAGCACACAACCCAAGGAGCTACATCTCTTTTTATCTTTTAGCAAGATGGATGGAAAGCATGGACCTTTGACAAGACTCAGAGGAGGTGCTAAGGTTGCTGTGAACTCTTCTGCTGTGGGTGCTTGGAGGCACAGACACTCGTGTAATAGCAGAAAGCTTCAAGCTGCTTCAAGCAAAATATAAGACTTGCACAAATAACAGGATTTGTGATCAGAGCTGCCAGAGAAGGGTTGCAGGGCTTCCCCAGCAGGTTACAACTCACAACAGCTGTGGTCAAGTTTCTCAGAGCTCTGGATGCCAGGATCAGGCAGTTCTGGGAGACTTCTGCAGCCATGTGCACTACTGCTGACTAACCTGCCCCTAAGAGCATTTGAACCAGCTCTTCTGATCCTTCTCCCATGAGACCATTACTCTCTGGGCAGCTGGTGTAGACCTAAAAAGGATAATAGCCCATGAAACCAAAGAACCTGCATCTGTAGGATTAACCAGGCTACTATTAACAGTGTGATGGCTTGTTTTGTGACCTGACTGGGACAACTGCCCCCGGTATTTGGCAAAGATTCACTGATCTAGGTGAAAGCAGAGTTTACAGGTCTGGAAATATTGTGGTTTTCTTTATCTGGCAAAATTTTCATGATGATTTGGAGTTTATGCTGCTTAAAAAATGCATTTCTCTTTAAGAAGCGGCTTATTTATTTTCGTCCTTTTTTTTTTTTTTTGTCCAGGCTTCACCCAAGCAAACTCAGCAGTCCAGTTTCAGATTCTGACAGCTGCTGATCCAGATGGAAGCCAGTGTGTGGATCTGAAAGATTTGTTGACGTGATTTTTCCACTCCTACTGCATATAAACTCCCCTTATATTGCTGGAGCTAGGGAGAGGGTCAAGGCAAAAGACTGCAAGTCAAAACCATGTGTAAACTACCCTTGTGATTACCCAGTGTTTTTCTGGACCATACTCTGCAAAATAACATCCATGCTTGTTTTTCCCTACTTGCTGCTTTTTCATAGAACTCAGGCTTATCTCTCTGTTCTCGACTTTGCTGCTGTCCTCCCTGGTGGGAATGCTGCTGCCATTCAAATGAAGGTAGTGGAGGAAACTGGGACTTCTGGGGTTTGTCACCAATCAGTCATCTGTCATGGGTTGGGTCAGAAACTCTTGACCTACCTGGCCACCGGGTTTGCTACGTGTAGAAAAGCAGTAATAGGGATTAACAGGCGTAAATAAGATCCTCAGGGGGCAAGTGCTCTAAAAGGAAAAAGCGTGTTTAGAATCTCAGTGTTATGATTCAAATGGTGTTTTTATTTCATTTTTTAATGAAGGCAAAAATGCAGCAAAGTATGCAAGGGAGGAAATTCGAATGTTGCTATCAGCCTCATAAATGTTGTACTTCCTCGTTTAGGAATCATTTAATAACTGGCTATTCTCAGTACGTGGAAGTCTCTGCCATGAGGTATTGAAGCCAAAACTCATTAGGATTAAATTAATAATGATGTTTATACAGCTACACTGAGAATATCCAGAGCTGCTGTGTCGAGGACGGGGAATGGTTCTTGTCTGCCACATACAGAGCTGCTTGGATGGAGGGATGAGGGAGGAGCTACTCTTCACCCGCGATGGTCTCAGCATCCTGTCCTGGAGCTGGAATGTCTCTGGAGCTGGTTTGGGATGCTGGGCCCTGTTGCCTGGCTTTTGCTGTGCTGTACATGTGCACATTAGATTGTGGCAGGGCATGGGGATGGTGCCTGTCAGCCACATCCAGGCTTTTGCTTGCATCAGCCTCAGGTAATGTGTGAAGTACAAAATCAGCTCTGCTGGGTGTATCTGTTGGACTGGGAGGGTTGCAGCGTGAAGGAGAAACTTGAGCAGGGTGTGAAGGTGCAGCTTACCCCATACCACACGGGCATTGTCTCGTCAGCAGGAGCACTACCCTGTGGGGTACAGTGGAGAGGATGGGTGGAGACAGCTGCTGACAACACTGTGATAATCATGAAACACTGACACTTTACAGGCTGTTGTGAAGATTAGATGACTCATCTGAAGAGTGCAGAGTTTAGGGAAAAATATTGCAGAAAATGGGAGCTCACAGACTGTGTGCCAGGATCTGCAGCCTGTCATACTGGGATTTCCTGTGTGATGGATGAGGCATGGATAATGACTGGGCAGTAGGGTTTATGAGCACCCCAGGAGGAGTTTGATTCTACAAAAGGCAATTTCTTCCTGATAGAGAAGCCATCAGAGAGCATCCATATACCTCTGATACAACTATGTCTTTTTAAACTGATGTCATGGTTCAACCCCAGCTGGTGACTCAGTACCGTGCAGTCCTTGCCCAGTCCTCTCTCTCCTTGGTAGGATGGGGAGGAGAAACAGGAGAAATGAACAGGTAAAACTTGTGGGTTGAGATAAGAACAGCTCAATAATTGAAATAAAGTGAAATATCATAATAACAATTGTAATAATAACAATAATAACATATAATGATAGCAATAAAAATGAGAGAAAGAGAGAGATAAAACCCAGGATAAACCAGAGCTGCACAGTACAATTGCTCACCATCCACTGACTAATGCTCAGCCTACCCACAGGCAGTGATCAGAAGCTCCTGGGTAACTCCTCCAAGTTTATTTACTGGGCAGGATGTTCAATGGTGTGGAATATCCCTTTGGCCAGTTTGGGTCAGCTGTCCTGGCCGTGCTACCTCCTGGCTTTGGGTGCCTGCTCCCTGGCAGAGCATGGGAAACTGAAAAGTCTTTGATTTAGACTAATCAGTGTATTACCAACATTATTGTCATACTGAATCCAACACACAGCATTGTACCAGTTACTAAGAAGAAAATTATCTCAGCTGAAACCAGGATAACAAGGAACAGAAGTGCTTTGGGAAAGGAAAGGTTGATTCTATAAAATATGTGGAAAGAACAGCAGCATTTTCATAACTACAAGTGACCAGCTAAAACTATGCAGGTTGGTTCAAAATGACATTTTGTACAAAACAACATTTTATAAAAGGAAAGAAAATTCTGCAATTGCCAGACCTTGCTTGTTTATGTAAAACCCACTTAGATTGGATGTGTACATTGAGCACAGTATTAGAGTAAGAAACCAGAGCCCAGGTTAATTGGGGAGTAATCTCTCTCCTCTCTAGACAGCACTGCTACAGCTGCTTTCTCTAGTGCTGTCTTCAGTTACAGGTGTTTTTAAACCCATTGTTCCCTGTTATTTTCCAAGTAGTACCCTCTGTTACAGCAGGTCATGCTGAGAACATGGCTGGACCCCAGTGGGACTACTAAGGGCAAAAGGAGAAGGCATCAGGGACGAGCCAGATGCCACTGGAGCCCTCAGTGGGGAAAACAAATGAGCGAGGCAGCTCCCAAATATAATCCTCAGGACAGCACTGAGTGGCAGGAGAAAACGGCTGCATCTGCCTGGTTTTATTCTAGCGAAGTATGCGGGCAAGGCTCCTGCATGTCTGCCCTGGGCAGTGCACCATGGTCAAGGCATGGAGAGCAGGAGCTCTCAGTGGAGCTCCTCTCTCGTTTTTGAGGCTGTTGAGCGGGGGTAGGTATCCTGCTATTTCTGTGCCTGCCTTCCCGGTAAATACACTGCCCAGACTCTCCTCCCTGGCATCCTTATCACCACCCACCCCCGAGAGCAGCAGGCACAGTTGAAGTTTGCTGGGGAGGTTAGGACGGGTTTTAATTAACAAGTTTATGGATGCAGATCTGCAGCGTCTGCCTGCAGCACCAGGCACTGGGTGTTACTGCAATTGGCCTCTCCTGACTGCATTTTCCTGAATGGCAGAGGGACACGCTGGATTTCCCCAGCATCCTGCTGTCACGGGGCTGTTGGCGTAACTGCAAGGGCTGGGGGGCTGTGAGGGCTGGAGGGGGAGATCCAGGTGCTTCTGCAAAGGTCAGGCAATATCTCTGTGCCCCTCACTCATGCCTGGGCACCATGGGGCTGGATAGCGTGAGCCAGTGCACGCAAAAACAGGGTAAATAGTGCTCAATCTTAGCATCGATTAAACCAAGTCAATTTGGTTCTGTTAGCTGCGTCGAGTATTGCATCACTCTGTCGCGCAGGCAGAGGTGCTGCGTGTAGCACCCTCCCCCTCACCTTAAAGACACCAACACTTAACACTTCTATTCCACTGGAAGAGTCTGGGCCAGCGTTTAGCATCCCGGGAATCCGTGCCAGCTTGTGTTTTTTTCATTTGTGTAAGTCAGAGGACCCACAGGGCAAGGCAAGGAAAACATACTGTTTGCTTCCTTATTAGTCAGAAAAAAATAACAAAAAACAAAACCAAACAAACAAAACAAAACAAAACAAAAAAACCCCAAAAAACCCTGCTTCCTAGGACTGTTTCTTGAAATCCGCCAGTGCCCCCGTGTGTCGGAGCGGAGGCTGGCGAGGAGGCCGGAGCGCCGCTGTGCAGAGCCTGCGCATGGCAAGGGCAGTCAGGTTTGCAGGTGTCCAAAATTGGGGCTCGCAGCGGGTGGGGCTGGGCGGGCGGGTCACGCTGTCCCCTCCCAGAGGAGGCTGCGGACTGGGCGCGATGCTGTGACAAAGGCTCTGCTGCAGATCATTTTCAAGGACAGTGGTGTCCCACAAGGGCACAATTCTCTGCGCTGCCCTAAATATGGTGTGTGAGAGAAGGAAATCTCCAGAAATCGCTGGAGAGCCGAGGGTGCGTGTCCGAGTGCGGGCAGGCAGGAGGGCGGAGGGCGGCTGCAGAGGCCGCCCCTGTTTCTGCATTCGTCTCTAAAGCGTCTCGTATCCCCAGAGACAGCGGCTGCCCAGCGCACAGCTGGATTAGGCGAATCCTGTTCTGGCGACGGGTTTTTAAAGCAGATTAGTGCAAAATGCAGAGAGGTCCCTGCTGCTGCAGGGGCGCTCGCCTCCCTCCGGCCGGCCCCGGCTGCTGCGCATCCTTTGCTCCGACAGAAGCAGGGCGGGGGGCCGCAGCTCCCCCGGGTTACCCCGGCCCGGAGTGCCCACGCAGAAGCCGCTGCCAGTGCTGCATCCATTCTGACGAGCTGCACGGACCCGCTGGGTTTCAATGTGCCCCGACCCAAGCTGCCCCCAGGCTTTCGCGGAGCCTCACTTGGTGCAGGGATCACCCGAGCCCCAGCATCCCTACTGCTGGGCACAGGGCTGCGTGCTTGGGTGTATTTATGATTTATTTTATATTTGATTTCATTTTCATCGTACCTCCATCCCGTTCGCTGTGCCTCCTGCCCGCGTCCCTCCCCGCTCGGGGCGGGGCCGGACGCCGCTGTTTGGATTTAAACGTAGCAGCGGGAGGGGGCGGGCTCGGCCGGCGGATCCCGGCTCCGGAGGATCCCGGCTCCTGCGTCTCCCGGCTCCGCCATGGTGGTGCCGGCGCGGCGGGTGAAGACGGAGTACATGAAGCGCTTCAAGGAGCCCAAGTGGGAGTCGTGCGGCGCCTGCTACCTGGAGCTGCTGCACTACCGGCTCAGCCGCCGGCTGCTGGAGCAGGCGCACCGGCCCTGGCTCTGGGACGGCTGGGAGCAGGACAGCGGCAGCGGCGGCGGCAGCACCGCCGGCTCCCCTTCGCCGCCGGGCGCCGGCAGCCCCGCGGCCGCACGGGAGGAGGAGGAGGAGGCGGCGGGAGCGGCAGCGCCGAGCGAGGCGGGACGGGCGAGCCCCGGTAGGGAGCGGCGGTGGCGGGGGCACACGGGTGCTGCCCTGCCCTGCTCAGCGGGCTCGGCACTGAGGGCTCTGCCCGGGCCGCGCTTGGGGCCGGTCCCCATCCCGGGGGTGACAGTGCGAGGGCAGCCGGGCATCGCCTGGCTCGTCTGACCCGCCCCGGGACGTGGCTCGGGGCTGGGAGGGCCATCAGCCGGGCCCCGCTGCCTCCAGCCGGATCCTGGCGAGGCCTGCGGAGGAGCCATGGCTGCGGCACCGGAGGTGTCTCTTTAAAGAGCCAAGTGGTGGTAACTCTCATCCTGAGTCACAGCCACTTATGTAAACTGTTGCCATAGGAGCCGAGCATCTCTGCTGTTATATAAGCGGGTTCTCCGGCAAAAGCAGCGGCGAGTTGGACTGTAGGCTGGCTCTTAACGCGATTGCTTTCCTGGATCTGCACATGTGATCTGCCTCGGCTCAACACTCTTAATGCCACCTGAGGTTTGATCTCGGGTGCGCAGCTGAGTGTGGTCAGCTTCGTAGTCTGAATAGATGCTGAGCTGATAACATTTTGCTCTCTTCTAGCACAGAGTGACTCCCTTTTGATGTCTCACGATCTAGGAGAGTGGTTAGGCAGATAATAACACGGCCAAGCATCTCGAGCTGGTATTTTTTAATCCCATAAGATATAGTTTCTTACCTACAGTGAAAGAATACTGTGTCTGGCAGCCTTGGAGTGATGTTCTGAAATGCCTTTTGAATCAGCTGTCTCTCTGTTGTACAGTAGCAGGGAAAATCCTGTTCAGTTAAGCCTCATGCTGCCTGCTTGTTGTTGGATTTTTGTGTTTGTTCGTTTTGTTTTTTTTTTAACCCAGAGTTAAATGTGCTTGTTTGGAGTGGGGAAATGAATCTGATCTAATGCCCTTTGGGGCCGGAGCTTTCCAGAATTATCTGTATTCTGATATTCAAGACTAAACTGCATCAATTGATCTTAAGAATGTCACAATATTACACAAAAGCTCTAGGTATGCTATCACCTGTTCCAGAAGCATGGCGTTTCAGAGCATGTTGGTGATGTGGGATTTTGCAGTGAGCTGGGCGAGCCTGTGACACCCAGGTCTCACATAGGGTGCACAGAGCTGCTGGGTAACACACTCCACCTCCCCAAAGCTGTTCTGATTTCAGCTGGAATTATTTTATGCCTGCTAGTGTGTGGAGTCCTGTGTGTTGGATTCAGTATGAGAATAACTTTGATAATGCACTGATGTTTTTAGTAGCTGCTCAGCAGTACTTACCCTGAATCAAGGACTTTTCAGTTTACCAAGCTCTGCCGGGGAGCAAGTGCACCAGGAGCTGTGAAGCACAGGCAGGACAGCGGATCCAAACAGGCCAAAGGGATATTCCATAGCCAGAAAGTCATGCCCAGTGTATAAACTGGGCAGAGCTGCCCAGGAGCCACAGACTGTGCATCACTGGTTTCTCTTGGGTGTTATTCCTCCTTTTTCGTTACTATTTTTATTTTTTACTTTGTTTCAATTACTGAGCTGCTCTTATCTCGGACCATGATTTTTTTGTTTGTT